>OX418219.1:62098690-62552619 GCA_948455865.1 Conomelus anceps | reverse complement strand
ATAAAGTTGGAGTTGATAAATGATAAATGATTGCATAATTTATTTAGGAGAAGGAGAAGTAGGAGTAAGAGGAAGAGAAAGAAGCAGAAGAAGAGAAAGAAGCAGAAGAAAAAGCAATAATAAGATGAGGAAAAAAGAAGAAAAATAAGATGTATTAAAAAGGGGTCAAGACTAATTATAAAATTCTTGTTTCAGTATCGTTTGGAAGATAATTTGACAAATTGAAAATTAAATAACATCAGATTCATGAGATATTGATATTTTTAAAGAGCTCCAGCAAATCAATCGACTTGGTGAGTCACCATGTAATGATGAACTTATGAGAAAAAATACCTTGAAAATATTTATTAATGGTCACTGGTGAGTCACAATAGTAGTTTATTCAAACAAAAACCTAGTTATATTGGTAGGAAATTCTACAATAAGCTACCGCAGTTTTTAAAGACTCTTGAAAATATAGAAATATTTAAAAAACAATTGAAAAAATATTTGTTGATAAAGCTTTTTACAGTGTGCAAGAGTTCCTTTCACATCAAAATTAAGCCTCACCTGAACTAATTGATATATTAATTATGGTAACTAGTGTATAATAATTGTTGATCTGACTTGTCTTATACTGGAGTTTCCAAGACGTAATCTACAAAAAAAAACTTTTTTCACCAAATTTATTTTCATTTCGGGGTGGGCCGAGCCTCCCCATATACGCCCCTGGCTCTAATAACTATTCGTTCGTGGTAAATAATCGAATGTTTAGACAGCGTTTTCTCGCTTCTAAAACCTTACGTTTGTCCCCGGTTATGGATAATTATCCAATGATATTCAATGTCTGCATGGCATTCTTTGAAAAAGTGGCTCATACGTCATCAGGGAATGTGACATCAATTACGGACTGATGACAAATGGTGGACGCCCACTTTTGGCTCAAGTCGAAACAGAAATGTGAAAAAATCGAAAAGATTTTGAAAATTTTATCGCTTAGTTGAATGAACCCAGATTCTTAAACTCATACTGACTGTAAAAACAAACAACTTTGGGAACAAAATTTAGAATTTTAGAACTTGGAGATTTTGGGAATTAACATCTTTAATAACCTACTTTTGAACTTCTATGCCAGTACTTATGAACGTTCCTTGGGTTCTCATGACTTGAGGTATGAAATGGGTCTTGAAATGCCTATTAAAATACATTCCATTACCAGATTCAGATAACTTCATTTGTGCAAATTTACAATGTACATTAATGTTAACTGTATTATTGAGATTAGCAAAACTCAGATCCCCTAGTTCACGTACAGTGATTTTGGAAAAGTCCAGAGTCCCTCGAGACAAGAGAAAGTGGAGGAACGTTCATAAATATGGTCCTGAGTACCATTTTTCTAACTGAGGATACGTGTTTCACTTTGGGTTATCATTAACCTCAAATTTTTTGATTGACGACTTACTTAAATATCATAGTTTGTTCATAGATTTGTGAAATTAACCTGATTAATTCAATGTTGGCGGTAGTTTATGGTAAAGACTCACACCTAGGTTTTATCGCCACTTGTTCTACTATTAAACCAATGATACTATAGTGTCGGTAGTTACGTCATACCCAAAAATCAATCAAACTATACAAAAAGAATAATAAGACTTGAAGTTGTGTCAACCACATTCATCGAAAACCTTGAGCTACTAGTTTCGGTTGTTGCCTCATTATCAACCTCAAACTGAAGAAATTGATCATCAGCCACCATGATGTAACAACCGAAACTAGTATCTAGCTGTTTTCAATGAATGTGTTTGTGACAATCTTTTGGAGGATGAAGCCCACATAGATCTGAGACCTGTGCGTGGATGGTGATTTATGAGTTGGACCTACAGTTTTAGGTGGGTTCCGAACCACCGGGAAGTGATTTTCAGCAGACAACAGTGTCTTTTTTGCTGGCCAATCTAATCGGTCACCGTTACAAACAGGACCTACGAGAACACAGCTTATCTATGTGATTGAACAGATACCTGCTACGGCTCGCGGCTATCACTTCCCTTAAAGTCTTCAAAGTCTTAGACTTCAAGTCTTATTATTCATTATGAATATCTTCCACAATATCACCTTCGCCACTACAAAGAAAACTAGACAAAATTTTTCAATAGCAACTTCACAACCTAATAGTAGTGATACTATTGGCTAAAATAACAAAATGGATGCCTTAAAATGGCTGCCTCTCTTTGGTTGTGTACTGAGACTTGTCGGACCCACTTCATAAATGGGAGGAGCAATGGTTGAGTTCAGGGGAGCCTTACCGGTAACCCGCAAATGTTACCAGTTACCGGTAAGGCCCCATGATCTCAACCAAGTTGGAAGTGAACAAAAATGAAGTCAAATGAAGTAAGGTGTCAACAATGATAAATGTTATCTTCAAGGAACGTCTTTGTACAGTTCAAGCTAATCGATGATAATGCGTAGTTATAAAAACATTCAAAATTCAATCATTGATTTCAAATCCATTCATTGGTAACAAGTACCTGATGATAGAGTGATCTTAAAATCAACTCTCACATAGGTCTTTGTTAATTATTATTTCATGCCAGTCATGATTAATTTACCATCCACCAAACGCAGAACTGTCAACAGTTCTTGCTTCATTAATGCATGCAACGCACGGTACTCGATGGATGTGATCTCACATACGAATGGCTCATTATCAACTTGAGCTCTAAATTAATTACGGCATTAATGGGAGGGATCGATAAGTTAGTATTCTCTTGAAAAATTTACTAGTTGGTATTCCACCTTCAGAATAACAATTAACGAATGATTGACAATCTCTATGATTTCTTTTGGCTAAATTGTTAATGTATTTTGGACAAAATTAGAATTATCTGGATTTAAATTTGTTGAAAATACATCATTGGTGAATTTTGAACTTACTTGTTCGTGTGATAGCTATTTTGCATTGGTGTAATGCTTCCTCAGAAAAGGTTGGATGAGACAATCCACACACTATAGCTATCAAACGAATAACAAGTATACTTTACACAAGTACAGTAAAATCTCGATTATCCGGGGTAATTGGGAGCAAGACCACCTCGGATATGAAATAACTCGGATAATACGGAGGTTAAGTGCTACTACCAGGAAAAGTTAAATAAAAGTAAAAAAAACGTGACAAAAGTTTTTTTTTGTAGATTACGTCTTGGAGACTCCAATTAAGGAGTATAAGACAAGTCAGATCAACAATATTATACACTAGATACCATAATTACTTCAATTAGTTGAGGTGAGGCTTGATTTTGATGTGAAAGGAACTCTTGTACACTATAAAAAGCTTTATCAACTAAATATTTTTTCAATTGTTTTTTAAATATTTCTATATTTTCAAGACTCTTCAAAAACTGCGGTAGCTTGTTGTAGAATTTCCTACCAATATAGCTAGGCTATAGTTATAAGTTTAACAAGGTTAAAACGTAAAATAAACTATTTACATACCTTATTTTAACTGAGACCATGATATTGCATCATAAAAAGTATGAAACGCATCTTCCCACCGTATTATTCTCAAAATAAAAAGAGCTTATTTTAATTTTTTATCTCATCACTAGCTCGGATAACCCGGAGGCTCGGTTGACTGGGACTCGGATAATCGAGATTCTACTGTAAGTATTAAACTCGCCAGTATTTTCAACAATTATTTGCCAATTGCTCAAGTGAAAAAGTAGTATGGAACTACTACAAAAAATTAGCAAATATAGCCTAACATTATTTGGTAGAGAAATGTTTATTGTTTCCTGGTTTCCTAGAAGAAGGGTTGAAATTTTTCTGGGCCATATTCTAACCGAAAAGATGTTTATTTCACGGTGGGTTGTGGGTATAAACTATGATGGAATTTGAATCTATGGATTAAGGAGTTTCAGCTAAAACTTTAGTGTCAGGTGTAATTGCCTTACAGAGTTGGGTAGTTTTTGATGTTCTGTCTGCTGCCTTCTCTCATACTCTTTATAAACTACCCATAACGTTATTTTATGACCTATTTTAAGTTAAATATCCAAAATATTACATAATATCAAATATGGTGGTTTTAGCGCCAAATTCAACAAGTTCAACCTAACCCAACAACTGCTAACACATAAACCCTTGACCAACCTCAATAACAAATGCGTTTTTGCAGCATGGCTCGTGCCATATGCAAATCCCTCGGAGCAAGATCGGAGCACGTTCACAAGATGAAATAAAATTTCACTCAATTGCAATATTCTGTCGCAATGTAAAATTTGATTCTAAGAATGATAAATTCAACTTTTCCCCTCGTGTAGCCTATTCCTACGCTTACAAAAAGTCACAATTTGTTGCAACTAAGTAGGCCAGATTCACAAGAGCTACAATCGCTTTAGTCTAGATTTTTTCGACAGCCATACCATAAATAAGGAAATTCATTACGTTTGCAAAGGAACAGAAAAGTAGAAATAGCATTTTTTCAAATAGCAGCTAACAGTTTTGACATGATAATAATATTTCAGGTGTATTTTTAAAATGTGCTTGACAGCAGGTCGACAGTATTATTCATTACAGCCTTTGTTTCCATCACAATAATTTTCGTAATATTGATGAGACTCTTGAAATAGATTTTGTTCACAAAAGAACATTTTTCAGTTGAAATCACTTTTTATATCCGCTTTTCTAACAATTAACGCTTTTCAAACTTTACGAGACACTAATTATTGTTTGCTAAATATTTTGTAGTAAGTTTCTTCGTTTCTTGTAAAGTAAAATTATGCATTTTTCTATCCACACGGGTGGTACAATAGTATTTTACGAAGACTGGGTTAGAAGAATATATATAATAAATATATTATTGTACATTACTGAATATAAGTATTTCAGTAAATAATAAATATATAATTATGAAACGTTGAACTTTGCTTGGAAAAAATCATTATGAAGAATATTTGAGTAGGCCCAAGATTTTTTTTATAAAAGGAACAATCGAGTAAAGGGATGAATCAGATTTCAAGAAGTAAAGCATGTCATTAACGCTCATATTATAATAGGACTCATGTGGGCATTATCAACAAAAAAATTAATGTAAGAAATGCCAAAAATCCCTCAATTTTAAAAGCTTATATCATTCTTTGTAGGATCACCATTTCAAGCTTAGATCAATCCTTGTAGAGTATTGATGTAGTTGAGAGAAATATAGTTTTGGATTGATTAATAAGATTGCTTGAAGATTGATGAACTATCGAAACTGTATCTTTTCCTTTGGTGTTCTCTTTTTCGTTCTTACTATCACTACTATTGTTGACATGAACGTCTTTCATCAAATTATTCCTTTCAAAATTTAGGAATCTTGAAAAGGAGACACACAGCTTCAACACAGTTGAAGAGGAGTCAAAGATTTTTTGAGGATGAAGCCCACATAGGTCTTAGACCTGTGCGCGGGTAATGAGTTGGATGATGGTGATTGATGAGTTTTAGGTGGGTTCCGAACCACCGGGAAGTGATTTTACAGCAGAGAACAGTGTCTTTTTTGCTGGCCAATCTAATCGGTCACCGTTACAAACAGGTCCTATGAGAACGCAGCTTATCTCTATCTGATTGAACAGATACCTGCTACGGCTCGCGGCTATCACTTCCCTAAAATTAATTATTCTTTAATAATATTAAATAATAATTGTATTTTTCTTTGATTAATAAGTATTGTTAATTCGTTGTTCATCAATAAATATCTTATCAATCTAATTAATTGTGGTAGTATTTTTCATTACTAACTTTTTTTTCTTTTTTTTGGAGAATGAAGCCCACATAGGTCTGAGACCTGTACATGGGTAATGAATTTGATGATTGTGATTGATGAGTTGGACCTACAGTTCTTAGGTGGGTTCCGAACCACCGGTAAGTTATTATACAGCAGAGAACAGTGTCTATTTGCTGGCCAATCTAATCGGTCACCCTTACAAAAAGCGCTCTGGAGAACGCAGCTTATCTCTATCTGATTGAACAGATACCTGCTACGACTCACGGCTATCACTTCCCAATTTGATATATAAGTTCGATCTATAAGTTTCCCTGAAATCTTCAAATTCGTTGTTGATCAAGTTTATATGAAATAATTTTGTTTATGACAGCATCAACCTTATCCATTAATGTAATCTACTACATCACTCACAATTTTTATGTAGCAGACACTTATTTTATACACTTATTTATTATAACCTTCTTCACATTTAAATTCGAATAATTTTCATAAACAAATACATTTTTATAATGCAATTACCACAAAATTCATTTATACTGAATCACTCCTTATGATGCCACAAGTTCCTTCGAAAAATTATTTTGAACAGAAATTATTATCAATTCAATTATTAGTAAGATAGAAGTGTGATAGTTAATTAGCGAGGCTGACAGGTTAATCGACATATTTGAGATGAGTAGTAGGCATCTGGCCTCATCTCGTTGATTGACATGAGGTCTGAAATAAATGGGATTGGATAGTTGGCTTGGCTGTCAGTGCCACTAGGCTATATTGCAGGCTATATAAATATATTGTAGGCATATGTAGAGAGTAGAGAGTGGCCTGGTGTTGGCATGGAATACAGTAGACGTGAAACACACATAGAAGCTAAACACTCAGCCACGTGGATTAATCTACTGCGACACAATAATAAAGTGATTGGAATCGCTGATGAATTGGTACTTATTCTTACCACGACAGGCTACAGAAACATAAAAAATCAGTATACTACTCTCGGGACACTCTATCAAGTGGAATCTCAGCATAAATCTCAACACCTTGATAGGGTATTTAAGATCCAAAAGAAAGCGGTTAGATTAGATTAGATTAGATTATATTTCTTTATTCATGTAAATTTACAAATTTGAATATGAATGGTTAAAATCAAAACTATCAACATCACATAGATATATACAGTAGTGAACTCAGAAAATACTATTTTTATAGTGCAAAGAATTATGTACAATGATCTCATTTGTATGATATTAATTACAGTAATGACAATCTAAGTGATGCAAATACATGAAATGGCGAAGTTTGGACAAGGATTCGTCCATTCTTGACACTTAACCAGTAAAGTTTAAGAGAGAGTTGTTCTATTTGAATTTACGGTTAGGTGTATGGAAAGAGTAGAAAGATTAGATTCATGTAGGCCGTTGTTCAAGAGACTTGGTTTCCTAACTGTACCCTGCTTATGTGTATGAAGCTACTAAAAATGTAAAAACGAATGATAATAACCAAAATCTTGACGTACAAGATTATAATACAAGAAGCCGAGGAGATTATCACTTGGTGAGTCACAATAGTAGCTTATTCAAACAAAAACCTAGTTATATTGGTAGGAAATTCTACAACAAGCTACCGCAGTTTTTAAAGAGTCTTGAAAATATGGAAATATTAAAAAAATAACTGAAAAAATATTTGTTGATAAAGCTTTTTATAGTGTACAAGAGTTCCTTTCAAATCGAATTTAAGCCTCACCTGAATTAATATAGTAATTATGGTAACTTGTGTATAAGATAGTAATCTATAATTGTTAATCTGATTTGTATTATAATCCATAACTGGAGTCTCCAAGGCGTAATCCACAAAAAAAGAGTGTACAAGAGTTCCTTTCACATCAAAATTAATCCTCACTCCAACTAATTGATATATTATTATGGTAACTAGTGTATAAGATTGTATAATTATTGATCTGACTTTTCTTATACTCCTCAACTGGAATCTCCAAGACGTAATCTACAAAAAAAAACATTTCTAGATGCCTTATGATTCGTCAGGTTATGCCTTATTGAAATTATTTAATGTTATTCAGTTATTTACAACACTGAATATGATTTTTGATTATTATTGATTTATATTAGTTACTTAACTAGTTATTTTGTACTGTTTTTGATTAAAATTATTTTCTATTTAGTTAAAGTGGGTCATATTATTGTGTTCTAATTCCTATTTTGTTAATTCTTGTACAATAATATTTTTTTTACTTTCTTTTTTCTCAAGTGAATCACTAATTATTATTAAATCTGTGATGTTTTCCATGGCGAAATACTTGATGAACAATCTAATATCAAAACTGACACTGTATTTCTATTTAATATATTATTTTCGCTTCTGGAGATACTGGAGGGATGCATTTCACTTCCAATGAGAAGCAAGAGGCAGGCTGATGAAGCTTCTCGTTTGAAGCGAAATACATCCCGTCAGTATCTTCGGTATAAGTAACTGAAATTAATATATTAAATAGAAATAAAGTGTCAGTTTTGATATTAGATTATACATCAAGTATTTCGCCATGGAAAACATCACAATTTTATAATAATTCGAGACTTGTGCGTGAGTAATTAGGTGGAAGATGATAAAAAATAAGTTTGGCTGAACGGGAGTCGGACCCGTGACAGCAGAAGTAGTAGTCAGTCAGAGATAAGCGCAATTACAATTACACCTACCAATTACACCACTGTGACACACATATTTTAGCCAAACTTTTTAGAGTAATTCACAACATTGAAATCATTTTATGAGAAGATAATGATGATCATCCACGTAAATTTACAACTTACAGCTCTGCACAGAGCACAACCAGGAAGATAGTGAGACAAATCTCTGAAAAATCTCGTAAATGTAAGTGAATAACCATAATTTATTATTTTCTTATGAAAATGACAGCAATGTTGTGAATTATTCTAAAATGTTTAATTAATACATGAAGTTTGTAATAGAAGAAGAAATTCAACCTATTTTCTGTTCCTTCAAAAGCAAGCATACTCATCATGATTAAACCTCAAAAAGAAGATTAAATGACACTTAAACCCCAAGATAATAAATAACCAGAAGTACCACAAAACTGATAACTCCAAAATTCATCGATTTTGTAATAAAGCGACAACTATCTCATAATAGAATTCTAGTGGAAGCTCTCCTATTCGATGATGGCATTCAGAATCAATACCAATATTATCAACATTATGCAAATCTTTGCCTGACTACGTAATGAGTGCCTGGAAAGCGGCTTATAGTTTGTGTGCTTAAGCTGTCAGAATATCGAGCAATAATAACTACAGGGGATGTCATTAATCAACTTCAGACGAGTAATTATTTTTTTATTGAACGCTGTGTTTTGATGGAGCCCTATAAGAGGCTCTCAGCTGAGGGAGGGAGGAGAAATCGGGCTATGAATTTGTGAAAGAAGCTGAGATTTTCCGTTCACCACTGAGATAAGAAGATTTGCTCCAACTGTGTAAACATTGGTTCATTAACGATGAATCGGGTGTTTATCTCCTGAAAAATTCTTGAACGTAATCAATATTCAGTTCTGAAGGATGAATTTGAAGTATCAATGCTGCGGAGACTTTTTTTTGAATTGGAAACTATCTGTAGGAAACTTTTGGAAGCTTTTGTAGTATAATATCTAAAACTGAAATGTGACGTACTTGATTCAAATAAATTAATACTTGGAGCTTAAATAGCGACTCAATTGAAAAATAAACTGAAGATTTTTTATATTTTCTGATAATTTATTATTAACAGGTAGAAACATTTCTAAGATTTTGCAGAAACTACAAGTACAAGTGCTAATAATAATAATAATCATAATTATTATTATTATTATTATTATTTCCGCAAATACAAAGGAAACAGTATCCAGAAAAAAATGATACATGATATAAATAATAATTATTATAAAACAAACAGATCTTAAAAGAGAAAACAAACAAGAAATTACGAAGAAAAAATACTTAGTCCAACTTTTAAATATCACGCACAAGGAATAATAAAATGTTACAAAAAATATATGCAGAAATAATACTGCATGCAAATAATTTCATTATGAAATTATGTCCGCATACAGGAGTATCATAGGATCCATAGTTTAACACTATGCATTTAATAGAACTAGTTTGTAAAATGTTATGCAACACGCTCCTGGCATCCCAAAACTAGACTAAATTACTAAACAAAAAAGGGAAAATATACGGGAAAGATAAGGGAAATACGGGATATATTCAAAGACAAGATCAGTACCACAATTTTAAAGTAGAAAATAGGAAAAAAACTGAAAAAAGTACAGAAAAGAGCATAGGCAGAGAATGAAGGGTTTTTGGGAAGAAAAGTCAGGAGAATGGATAACTCTGTGACTTCTCAAGTTTAAAAACACTGTGAGAACAATGATTGAAAATGAAAAAGAATCTTAATAATGCCAATGAACACTGTCTAAAGAGTGTTAATTGACACATTAGACAGTCTCAAACAAGATAATGTCCAAACAACATTTCTATTTATGGCAATAAATAATGTCCTGAGGGCAATAATTGAAAAAGAGCAAGCAAAATGTTTCGATAAACATTTAAAATAATATATTTTTTGGGGGCAATAAATTATTGAAAAATAATAAAGAAACAAACTAAATTATACTTTAAACTGAAAAGTTACTAGAGTGTACAAGAATCGCGTGCTCAACTATCTCATGAGGATGAAGCCCACATAGGTCTTAGACCTGTGCGTGGGTAATGAGTTGGATGATGGTGATTGATGAGTTCGACCTACAGTTTTAGGTGGTTTTCGAACCACCGGGAAGTGATTTTACAGTAGAGAACTGTGTCTTTTTTGCTGGCCAATCTAATCGGTCACCGTTACAGACAGGTCCTACGAGAACGCAGCTTATCTCTATCTGATTGAACAGATACCTGCTACGGCTCGCGGCTATCACTTCCCTAATTGTCGAATGGAATCAGAAAAACAACGAATAAAATGAGACAAAAATAAAATAACCAGGTGTAGGTCTAAATTTAGGGGGTTTCACACAGTGAAGCAACCAAATATTCTATGATAATCACCATCGGAAAATCTAACTCTTGTTGTGGAATGGTGTTGGCCAGCGACTAATTTGAAAAGAGTGAATACCACCATAAGATAGCATGCGTTTGATTTTACCACGATGACTATCATCGAGTCTTACTAAGCAAGTGTACTCTGTAATACAGAGTGGTTCAAAGGAATATACATTCGTTGCCAAAGGACATATGAAGATTGATTTTGAAAGGACACTTGATTAACATCTTGGATGTACATCGAGGATGAAGCCCACATAGATCTGAGACCTGTGTGTGGGTAATGAGATGGATGATGGTGATTGATGAGTTGGACCTACAGTTTTAGGTGGGTTCCGAACCACCACAATCTTTCAAGCAACTTCATTTTTTGGCACGTCAAAAAAATAAGTTTTTATAAGATTAACACTTTAATTTCCTTCTTTGCCCCCGAGCACTATTCATAAAGGACATCAGAGAATGTAGCCTGATACGGAAGTATTTGCTATAAAATGCAAGCTATAAAACAATATAAAATTGTGGAAATTAAAAATGTGTAATCATATGTGTAACCATTCACCTCATTACCCACGCACAAGTCTCGGACTCATGTGGGCATCATCAGCAATAAAAAAAATTACTTAGACATTGCTACAAGAAAGACACTGCCAGAATCGATATAACCCAGGTGACAAGCTTCTGAAAAGTGGGAACACACAATAAATTAATGAAAATAACGAGGAAAACCTATCCAACTATCAGAGGACACAGGCAATTAGTCGAATTGGTCTCCAGCTCAATTAGAAACTTCGTATTTGGTAATAAATAAACGACTAACAACAGCTGATGATGGGTTGCGTCGATAATGAAACGCTCAAATAATCGAAAAGCGAGAAAGTTGGTGTGCAACGCATACAATATAAACTTCTCAGACAGCAATTAGTAACCGTCATAAGTTTTGTTTTGTTTGCCTGCTGTTCAATTCATATTCAAATTCACACATCATTAATTGAGGTGTAGCTGTTTGGATTTCCTTCGTACGTAGGAAGTGTTTCGTTGCTTGGCTTCAAAGCAATAAATCATGTTTGAAAATTTAGACAACTCAATGCGTATTATTAGAGGCAACAAGACGGCTCTGAAGAAAGCCAAATATAAAGTGAATAATTGACTGTATTGAAAGTTACTTTAGAGCGGGGATTTCAAACTAATGAAAAATGGGATTTTCTACAAAATAATAGGGGAGTTCTTTGAAAATAAATAAAAAATTATGAAGAGAGGGACGTTTCTTGAAAATTTAAACTTTGAGAACGTAAAATTAGAAAATGTCGATTTGTGAAGCTCAAGTTGTTTTTGCTTCTCAAAAATTACTTGAGCAAAGATTCCGTCGCAGTAAAGGAGGGATTTTTCTACATAAGTAAGGGTATTTCTACAGGAAAAATATAAGATAACAGACTTTGTAGTGGCGAAGGTGATATTGTGGAAGATATCCATAATGAATAATAAGACTTGAAGTTGTCACAGCCACATTTATTGAAAACTGTGAGAAACTAGTTTCGGTTGTTACACCATTATCAATCTCAACCAAACTAGAACTAAAGTACAGAGTAGCTTAATAAATATCAAACACAGAATGATACTATTAGCAGAGGGTTAAAGTGCCTCTCATAGGCTGCACTTCATTGAAGGTCTGTGATTGGCTGAAGGCCCTAACAAGTCACGCCCACTGGTGGGAGGAGTATCAAGGAATAATGAGTATCAAAATCAAGAACCAAAAAGTAACAAACAAGAACAATACACAAGTAGGCTAGAATTGAACTGTTTTAAAAATTAAAATAAAATGAAAAATGAAGATAATGAAGTGGAGTCAAGGTCAACCGAGAAAAAAAAGAAAGTACCGTTATTAAAGAGTAGGACAGAATTATGATGAAACCAGGTTATTGTATTGAATTGATTGAAATAAATTTGATCAATTAAACTAGTATTGGAATCTTCAGAGCTTCGAAAGAGTTCATTTATCACAAACTGATACGTTTTCCAATCTTTGGCCTTTGCTAATCAAATACAGAAATTCAACACCTTATTCAGCCTTAAACTTGTGCCCATTAGTAATGAGATCCTCTGCGAAATTTCAGTTTTTTCTGGGTTTTCGAATCTCTAATATGTTTATTTATTGAGATGCTCTGCATCATATAGAGAACATATTAGAGATTCAAAAACCCAAAAAGGAGACTCAAATTTCGCAGAGGATCTCATTACTAATGGACAAAAGTTTAAGGCTGTAGAAGTTGTTGAATTTCTGCATTTTATTGGCTATTTTATTGGCTATTTATTGGCATTTTACTGAACATTTTCGAAGCTTTAGAAGCTTTTAGAAGCTAGTTTTCAATAAATTATTTGATTAGTCTTACTTCAAGTCTTATTATCCAATTTGAACAGTTTCAGCAATGAATACAAACGAGAATACAATTCTCGTTTGTATACATTGGTTTTAGTTGGAAAATATTGGAGAATGTCAATTGGTTATGTGAAAACTGATTCTCAAATATTATTTCCATTAATATAGAACAGTGAAATTGTTTCCATATTACATTTTTTACTTCTATGGATATGAATCATATAAAATAAAATGAGAATTTCGAATTGTGTAAATTTATTGCCTGCATATAGTTGGCAATTACGTTCTACCATTGAAATTGGAAATTTTATTATTCATTGGTTAAATTTGGAAATTTGGCAATTCCATTAAGCAATCACAGCATCATAAATATATCATTCATATTCATACATATTTTTTTCACAAAAAAATACTGGAAATCTACATAAAGGTAACAACAAAGTGTGCTTTTCTTTGTAGAATGTTGAAATTTCCTTTGCAGTGGCGAAGGTGATATTGTGACATAATGAATAATTAGACGAAATTGTCACAACCAAATTTATTGAAAAATATTGAGAAACTAGTTTTGGTTAACAATCTCAGTCTAACTAGAACTAAAATTCAGAGAAAATTAATATATACTGAACATTGAATGATACTATTGGCTAAGTGAGAAAGAGAGCAGGTCACGCCCCCTGGTGGGAGGAGTAACAAGCAAAAATACTAGTCAAATCAATAACCAAAAACTGCGAACATCTAGAAAGCAACAAAGAAGAAAAATACATAATAGAGCTAGACTGCATTTCTAATTTTTTAGTTTTAATTTGATTCAATTATAGCCTTATTACTTATTTTTCTTCTTTGTAGCTTTCTAGATGTTCACAGTTTTTTAGTTATTGATTTGACTTTTGCTTGTTACTCCTACCACCAGGGGGCGTGACTTGTCAGCCAATCACAACCTTCGATGAAGGTCAGCCTCTTTCTCGCTTAGCCAATAGTATCATTCCATATTCAGTAAATATTCAGATTCTCTGTACTTTAGTTTTAGTTTGATTGAGATTGATAATGGAATAACATCAAAACTAGTTTCTCAATATTTTTTAATAAATTTGATTGTGATAATTTCGTCTAATTATTCAATAAGGTGGGCTTTCATGTACTTATGGAGCATGGATGTTTACTCTTTTTTTTTGTAGGACATTTTTGACGAATTTGAATCAAAAGGAATGAGAAACAGCATTTGATAATACTGCCAACAGCTCTCTAAATGAAAAAATCCATTAATGGAATAATGTAAAATTCAGTGAGAATCATTGGGGTGGTATTTCCATTGAATTAAATGCTACATTTTCAAAATGAATTGGAAATTGAGCCGTATTTAAATCCCCACATACAGAGAAGGTTTCAAAAATATAGTTTTTATGGACATGCATTTTCAATTGTTACAAGATAATTAGTCAAGTTTCAATAATTGTCTTTTCATTGACATTGAATACTACTGGAACAGTTGCATAAAAAAATGAGGATTTTGTTTGAATTCAGATCAATTAATTAATTAGAGTGCAGTATAGATTTTAATCTGTGACTGGGAAAATCCAATGAATATTGTGTAAGTAATTAGGAATTCTTTAGTACAATGGAAGAGTTAGATAAGAGTTCAAACATCATTATCAATTCATCAATATTGTGAGAGAGTTAATGTTAATCTTTCAAATAATTATTTTTGTAATGATTATTGTAAGTTTTTAAAATGTTTTCAGTTAATCATTTGAATATCAAGATGATAGCCACCGGTACATCTAAGTCTGAACATATTGAAGTTAATACCTTATTATCTTCAAAATCCCCATTTCGAAAATGGTAAGTACTCCACTGAGGAGACTTGCACGAAGTCAATCTCTAACAGCTCTTCCATGATTTATTCAAATTTTTTAAACGCTTTTGTGTAAATTTCGAATTTGATTTTTGATGAACAACTATTAAAAACACTTGAGACAGCTTTCTAAATTTGGAAACATTTTCGAAAATTCTTTAAATTTTTACCAATTTAATTTTTGAATTGTAATGAGGCAGTCACCTCGATCAAATTTGAAAGCAATAGAGCATGTCAAAGTCATGTAGTACCAAATAAAGAGCTCTCAATTCATTCCAGTCATTGGTAGAATTGATAATTTCAATGAATGAAACTTATTTACATTCGAAAGGATTATGAACAGCGAACACAACCCACATAAAATCCTTCACCACTTGACATATGGGATTACAGTGCGCTTTTTTCGGGATCTCTCACACTGACAGCTCTTCGTATATGGATCGATAATCGCGAAAAATTGTTAGATCAAAAGCTCGATCAATAGCATTGTTGACTTAGCGGAATCACAACTCACACTGTGGCAGGATACAAAATTCAGACTTTATCCTTGGTGTAACAAAAATTGCTTATGGAATATTCATTTCGAACTCAGTAGTCAGCTGTTAAAAAGCACAAACAAATCTTTGAGATTGTTTTCATTATTATTAACTTATTATTACTATTACTATTGCTATTGCTATTACTATTGCTATTATTATTATCATTATCATATCATTATTACCTATACGGAATAGACTAGACTAGAACATAGTCTGGAGTAATATTGAGCAATAAAGGATGCGCATTAACTTTACACACTAATATTAACGACTTGCAGATATAATTTCATAATTGTAAACGAATTTATTTCTTATTCTATTATATCCTTATTTATTTCTTCTTTAGTCTATGTTCAACTCCTACACCGCCTTGCGGACAGATGATGAAATCCATGGTGGGAATATCCAGCTATATTTATTTGTTAAAATAGAAATAATAATAATATCATGTGACCTGGCTGGCTCATAACTGGTGTCAGAGGAGAATGTTTTTGAAGGATGAAGCCCACATAGGTATGAGACCTGAGCGTGGGTAATGAGTTGGATGATGGTGATTAATAGATGAGCAGGACCTACAGTTTTAGGTTGGTTCCGAACCACCGGGAAGTGATTTTACAGCAGAGAAATTGCTCTGAGAAATTAATAGATGAGCAGGACCTACAGTTTTAGGTTGGTTCCGAACCACCGGGAAGTGATTTTACAGCAGAGAAATTGCTCTGAGAAATTAATAGATGAGCAGGACCTACAGTTTTAGGTTGGTTCCGAACCACCGGGAAGTGATTTTACAGCAGAGTGTCATTTTTGCTGGCCAATCTAATCGGCCACCCTTACAAAGAGTGCCTAGGAGAACGTGGCTTATCTTGATCTGATTGAACAGTTACCTGCTAAGGCTTACGGCTATCACTTCCCTAAATCATGTAGCACTGTATCTTCTATTCTTATTCCAAGCAGATAAAACATTATAATTGAAATAACATTAATATTGAGATGCTATTAGTAAAAGTAAAGTTAAAGTTAATAAACGCACAGTGAAAAGTTATTCGAAGCATCGCAGTTTTTTTATAGATCAAGAAATAATATGAAAAAAATATTGTTTTCAATTATTTCGAATATTATTGAAAATAAGTTTCAGCAATAAAATACGTAATGAAATTAAAACGTGGATCATTATTTGTGAGTGACACAAATGATGGAATCAATTAGTCCAGGCTGCTATTAAAGGATTAAAGGAAAAGGTGGTGCCTTGTGACTAGCAAACCAATAACCATTGAGAACTTTAGCAATATTTTATTTCTCTTCAAATAAAACCCGATTATTCCAATGGTTTTTCCTTACAAATTTTATTTATTTTTTTCAACATTTTCATCAGAATATTTTTTACTAGCATCAATTTTTTAATTCAACCAAAAACAAGAACTGATCAAATCAGCTTCCACGTGTCTGAGCCAATACAAAATGACAATGATTTATATGCAAATGAAAATTCTCGTTGAAAATTCTAACTTAAAGTTTATAGAGCAAGAGTAATTTGATTCATTCACGGGGGAAGAGAGGATTTTCTCATTGTATAGTCTAGTCAATTTAAAGTCGAACTACTTGAAAGATGAAATCATAAATCATAACTGCGAAATCAGCTAGGCCAGGCTGGTTTCTTTTCTTCTCAGAGAACTAAGCAAGCTTTTATCTATTTCAATCATTTTTACGGCCACCACTAAGACTGTATTATTGTGCTTAACTTGGCTTGTAATTTTAAACTACAACCTGTAGCTCCACAAGAGTTGTATTTATTGGGCTTAACACGCTTTAATTTTTAGCTACAACTTTTGTAGCTTCCACTTTTAATTCAACTTGAAATTGGGTTGTATTGCAATTTTAATCCCCTCAATACACATTTCTCTATAACTAGTGACTTGATTAATTTGTATTGAAATTTTAATCTCATCAATACATATTTCATTATTTCTTGTGACTTGATTAATCAATAACCATGAAAAATTTACGAAGATAATACGTGGTAACTATTCAATAATTATGTGTGTATAAATGATTTGCTTTATCAGTAAAAAATACTTAAGCAATCATGAATAAATCTATCAATGGGCTTTGATAAATTTTCAAAAAAAGCATTGAAAAAATCAAAAATTGATTTTTGTTCAATCTTAATAATAATACCCTAATCTCTAATCTTTTCAAAACACTATGTAATATAACCATAGAATGTTATAAGATTTATTATCACTTACCGGTGGTTCGGAACCCACCTAAAATAGTTGATCCAAACAGTTGGTATGGCTGAAACGGCGGGGTGGAACTACGGAGGAGGGTCTCCTCACTAATAAAAGCCATAAACTCATTATTATTATTCTTTAGAACCATAGGGGCTGGTTTCAATTGTTCCCACAGAATAAAGCGAGGTTTTATATCATTCCACTCATTTTAATAAAATTTTACGAAAATTATTGCTTTAAAACATTTATTTACTGAACATTTTAGGACCCAAAATGCAGAGAAGATTTATCGCATCTCATCATCTTGTTTATCAATAATAACATTAATCATTATCGTCATCATCATCACATTCCAATATTATCACTTATTACCCAGTACAGTACTTCCAAGTACACAAAAAATTGAAGACTTAGTATAACTCTCATGAATATTTATCATGAATAAATGAAGATAAATAAATATATACCACAGTACACTAAGTGGATAAATATTGAAAAGAAAATTCATTTCAAAAACTATAATACCTAGGGAAAGTTTTATCATATAGTAACATTTATGATAGTTGATAGTTTCGTGAGATATTCTAGTAAGAAAATTAAAAAAAAAACAACAACTTACTGAAGAACCCATACAGCATCTTGTACCATTCATCATTAAGTAACATCCATCAGATTTTCAAGAGATATTTCATTCCAAATACGATTAGCTCATGCCACCCAATTCTAGTAGACTTCTAGTAATTTTTAACCTCTTGTATTATTCATACACATTTTTTTTTTTTTTTTTGAGGATGAAGCCCACACAGGTCCGAGACCTGTGCGTGGGTAATGAGTTGGATGATTGTGATTTATGAGGAGTTGGACCTACAGTTTTAGGTGGGTTCCGAACCACCGGGGAGTGATTTTCAGCAGAGAACAGTGTCTTTTTTGCCGGTCTATCTAATCGGTCACCGTTACAAACAGGACCTACGAGAACGCAGCTTATCTCGATCTGATTGAACAGATACCTGCTACTGCTCGCGGCTATCACTTCCCTTTATTTCGTATTTAGTAAGAGATATTTTATTCCAAATATGTTACAGCTCATGCCAGTTATTAAACCCGACCCTAGCAAGCTTTTACTATACTTTATTGCTTTTCAAATGAGCAGGTAAATGTTAATAGGAAAAACATCTCATTTATGTATGGGCTTACCGGTAACTGAAGCACAGCTGACACAGAGAGACACAAGAGTTAGTTTCCAGCACAAAGTTCGCACACCAACTGACTGTCTGTCTGTCTGACGCACGACGAAGTCTTGCGCTCTTCCCCCCTAGGAACCCCCTCCCCATTAAATGAGCCCCCCGGGGGGGAATCCCCCACCACCGACCACTTGGTCCTCTACCGAGTCTGCTACTCTGCTCATTCAGAAACTCTTCCATCCGTTATCAACAAACTCTTTGATAATATCTCTCTGAAATAATCTCAGACTCGTTTGGTTGCTATCTTCAACTTACTCATGACACTGAAGTTGACTTCGCTTTCGCTATTTATTTATTACAAAACACAGTCATGTAAAGATACAGCAGGCACAGTCTACTACTGCTTTCTTTACAAATTTTCAATTAAAAAATCCAAATTTCAGGTTAAGATCAAGTTTAACTAGAAATTTTACTTTGAAGAACAATTCCTGATTCTTTCCACAACATGAATATTAATTTAGATGTTCCTTTAAAAACGGAGCACTAAAGCTCCAATAAGTCCGAAGAAAGAGGGATATAATTTTATTTTACTATTTATATTACTAATTTTTTTTGTTTTAGCCCAAATTTGTTAAAATAACTTATCAGTCGATTTTAAATTGATATTGTGGAACACAATAATGAAAATAAAAACGGTCGGTTCGACTTGAATAAGTGGAATTAACAAATATTAAATGTTTTTATTGGTCAAATAACTTTATATAATATTATAGCTGTGAATACTACCATTCCACAGCAAATGTTTGATTTTATTAATAATAATGAAAGAAGTTCAACGATTTTCGCATATCAAATTATTTATTTTTCTTATATTTTTCTACTTTTTCTTAGTTTCCCAAAAAAATTTCTCCTCACTCTATTTTTGATTTTTTGGACGAAATTGTATTGTTTTCTGTTTTTTTTCGGAGGATGAAGCCCACATAGGTCTGAGACCTGTGCGTGGGTAATGAATTGGATGATGGTGATTGATGAGTGATGAGTTTCTGTTTGTAATATTGAAACTGTTCATTAATTATTGTTAGGTCATTAAGCTCCTTACGAAATATATTTTTGAACTCTCGTATTTAAATTAATACAAAAATAAAAACACTTTTCAAAGATCAATACTTGAAATATAAGAAAAGAACAAACAAAATAATTTTAATATTAAAAGAATGAGAAGGAACACTCCTCAAGAGCAATAGTTGTAACAGACAGAAAGAATTATAAAGAAGAAGAGAATAATGCTAATGTTGAAATACAGCAAAGAAAATAAATACTGTCTCAAGAGCAATAATTGTAACATACTAGAGAAAGAGAATAATGTCACAAAAACATTGTGAATAATGATAATAAACACTGTTCTAAGGATAATAGTTGAAATATTATAAAGAACAAACTAAATTAATAATGCTTGAAACTGGAGAAATTGCTTGAGATCCACTTTAATCCCGTTTATTCATGAGATTGTAATATAAGTGTTCGAATGCAATCAGTAGCAACTTACAATATAGAAAAATAGAAATATAGAATAATAGAAAAAACATTAATAATCAAAATAAGAATATCAGTAATAGTGGAAGACGCTCTAGGGGTGCTTGCACAATGAAGCATCCGATTAGAAACAGGCTAAGGAAGAGGTGCAAGAGAAGAAGGTTAAGAAGGATGAGGAGAAAGAGGAGGTAAAGGAGAAGAATAAGGAGGAGGAGGAGGAGGAGGAGGAGGAGGAGAAGGATGAGAAGAATGAATAGGAAGAGAATGGTGAGAAGGGGGTGGAGGAGACGAATGAGGAGGATGAGGAGGTTAACGAGGATAAGTAGAAGGAGGAGGAGGAGGAGGAGGAGGAGGAGGAGGAGGAAGAATAGAAGAAGAGGGAGGAGGAGGTGGAGAAGGAGAAGAATAAGAAGGAGAAGAATGAGAAGGAAGAGAATGAGGAGATGGAGGTGGAGGAGGAGGAGAAAGAAGAGGAGAAGGGATAGGTAAAGGAGAAGAATAAGGAGGAGGAGGAGGAGAAGAATAAGGAGGAGGAGGAGAAGAATAAGGAGGAGGAGGAGAAGAATAAGGAGGAGGAGGAGAAGAATCAGAAAAGGAGAAGAATGAGAAGGCGGTGGAGGAGGAGGTCCTGTTTTGGAGGAAAAGGAGGAAAAAGAGGAGGAGGAAGAGGAGAAGAAGGAAGGGGATGGGGAGGAGAAGGAGGAGGAGGAGGCGTAAGAGGAGGAGGGCAAGGAGCAGGAGGAGGAGGAGAAGAAAAAGGACTAGGACGGGGAGGTGGAGAAGAATGAGGAGGAGGAGGAGGAGGAAGAGGCGTAAGAGGAGGAGGAGGAGGAGGAGGAGGAGATTATGTCAGATGGTGGAGAAGAAGATGGATGTACAGATTCATATTGATCGGGTAACCCGCTAGTATATAATAATTGGCCTTAAATTCCCATTGAACCAAATTTGAGCAAGCAATGTGACCCAAATAACAGTTCAGGTTCTGGGAATTGAAATCAATAATTTATCATTTCATGTACAGGTGCGATCCGAGGTTGGAGTTTGAGCAAGACAATTTAGTTACCATATCCGAAAACGCTATTAATTTGATGACGAGCGACCTCTCCTTCTTCACTCGCCAATCGGGCGGAATAGCTACAAGCAGAGTCAAGAATATCACGTGATTATCCCTCAATGGAATTTCAGACTATGATAGATTCCAATCGCTCATTGATTGAGCGTGACAGGCACACATACATCAACACAGATTGATTCAATCAATGTGATACACTGATTACAGAAACGTGTCTGGTATTTCAATAAATTTTATCAGTGTAGATCCCACGGTTAACATTTATTGAAAAGTACGTTTCACACATTTTTAAAAATAGAGATTTCCGACTTGATACTTTACGCATGAAGTACGTTTCACCCATTTTCAAAAATAGAAATTTTCTACTTTTTTATTGCTGATGATGCGCACATGAGTCTGAAGACTTGTGCGTTGGTAATAAGGTGAATGGGTTGATGAGAAATATCCATGGCTGAATGCGATTCGAACCGAAGGCTGCAGATATCAAAGCCAGCTAGAGTCCTATCTATTTCCGACAAACGCTCCAAACAACTGAGCTACCAGAGCCGCCTCTTGAACAATTCTATCGATGTATATCTTACAAAATAAAATTATTATTGAAAAGGACGTTTCACATATGGTAGAAAAACGAAAAACTTTCTTATTTTTGAGGACGATTTGTATCCATCATTCAAAATTATTACAGGTTTACTTAATTATTAATGTAGATTATTCCTCAAAATCGTAGATTAACATAACATGAATTATTACAACTTTTTTTTCAATAATATTTAATATTGTTTTATTTTGGATTTTTTCAGAAAACAAATTACTTGAATAGATAAGACGAATGAATTGAGAGACATATATCCTTTGCGAGAATAACGTCTAATTACACTAATTTTATTGATTAAACCAATTACTCGAAGTTCAATGAATGTATGGATCGTATTATTCACCTCAACATGTACTCTACATATGGCATAACAATATTTTTCTTTTTTTTTAGGATGAAGCCCACATACGTCTGAGACCTGTGCGTTACTAATGAGTTGGACTCACAGTTTAAGGTGGATTCCGAATCACCAGGAAGTGATTTTACAGCAGAAAACAGAGTCGTTTTTGATTGTCGAGCCTTAGGAATACAGTAAAGCCTCGTTTCGCCACACTAGGACGTAATGAGCTGTTTTTCGTGCGTTATATGGAAGCCGAAAGTGTTCGGTTTCCGACGAGATCTGTAAAAGTTTACCGCCCTAGGGCGGAAAAGAAAATTACCTTGAATGACAGCTGATCGTGTCCGATCACACAAATCATAGAGAGATGATCACATAATATTACGGTAATAAGCTATATACATAATATATTATATTTTATAAATTATTGTTTCATAACTTGATATGTATTATCCTGTATATCGTAGTATTATATTTATAATATATTTTATAAATTATTGTTTCATAACTTGATATGTATTATCCTGTTTATTTAGTAATTTACTTAGTAAAAACAATAGAGTATGATGATATTTTCATAACCTCAACAACATTGCATTCTTGCTAGTGCCATAGCCTTAAAATTTCGCTTTCAAAATTACCAACTTAACATTGTTCATTTGTTTGTTTTTTTGTGGTGTGGCGAAAAATGTTTTGCCAGCTCTAAAACGCTTCAAGTTCTCGACTTCATCTCGAACTTGAAAACCGCGATCTCGAGCTGGCAAACACACATTTTCGTTCCTAGGTGCAAATTATACTATTATCCATCACACTTTCTGTAATCCGTCATTCCAAAGCAAGAATTTCACGGTTTATTTGCGTATTGTGCAACAGTTCTGTACACTGATTATTGCATATTTTTGATAAAATAAATATTCATATACAAATTTTATTACTCTTTGTGTACACTGTCTCATTTTTCAAATTTTACCCAAACTATTTTTAATTTAGAGACTGCACGGTTTATATGATGGCATTTCTATTATCCGTCTATTCAGTTATCCGTCATGGTCCCGATTCCGAGGCTGACGTTTAATACAGGTTCTACTTTATGATCATTTATATGGGCCGAACAAATCGGTCACCATCACAGAGAGGGTGCTCGTGACTTATCTGACTCAATAGATACCTGTCACGGATCGTGGCTACCATTTCCCTAGTATTACCCAGATAAGAATTCATCTTTGCAAGATGTGTGGGTTGGATCACAGGAACTCTTCTCGTCTAATACTCCTAATTCATTAAGGAAATTCATTACGGGAAGAGGTGATAAACCGCTACGGCCACAGACAAGTCCAGACTAATCAATTCTGAAGGGTGTCTGGAGAGGCATAGGCTAGAGCAGCTACATAAGATTCAATCCAGATTAATCGATGAAATGTCATGTCTGGAATTCCTTCCATCAGTGAAGTAACCGTTTAATTGATAGCGAGGCGTACAATTTGTGATATTGGTTGAGTATTGGGAAAATGTGGACTAAAATTAGCATTATTAATTTCGGAGATGTACTACCTGAGAAATTAGTCTCGAATACAGAGGGTTTCTACAATTATCAACCTCAACAAATTATTTGAATAAAACCTTCACCTTCTTTTAAAAGTGCGAGTATCCAAGATTTATGAATTTTTGAAGTCCTAACTTAATTGTTGACGGTTTTGATGCAGCTTTTCAAACATAACCTCTTGGATTTCTTGTTCCATAACGATCTCCATTGTTAATATTAACTTTTTGTTGTAAATTTAACGAATTTCAGTCAGTTTTATATTGTTAATGAATGAATGTAGGCCTACTCACATTCGGCCGAACGATGAGATTCAATACCTCGAAAACCTTCAGCCGAATGTGAGTACATTTATTATATATTCGCAATATAAAACTGACTGCAAGTCGTTAAATTAACAACAAAAAGTAACCAAAACCTATTTTAAAGAGCTTGTTTGGGTACAGTAAAGATGAAATTGATATCTGGGATGAAAGTGGAGTTTATAAATTGAATTGCGGTGATTGTAACGCCTGTTATGTGGGTCAGACTGGTAGAAGCTTCAAACGAAGAATAAATGAACATTTAAGTGATTGGAGAACCCAAAAAGGAGACTCAAATTTTGCAGATCATCTCATTACTAATGTATACCAGTTCAAGGCTGAAGAAGATGTTGAATTTCTCCATTTGATTGGCAAAGGCAGACAACTGAACATTTCAGAAGCTTTGGAGATAACTAGGTTGGTAAAAACGATTCCAATATTAGTTTAAATGAACGAATTTATTTCAAACAATTTAATACAATTAGCTTGGTTTAATCATAATTCTTGCCTCTCTTTAAAAAAGGTACTTTCTTGTTATTCTCTGAGTGCATTTAATTTAGCTTCAATTTTTATTTTATTTTAATTGTTTAATTCTAGCCTACTTGTGTATTGTTCTTGTTTGTTACTTTTTGGTTCCTGATTTTGAAACTGACTATTCCTGGTTGCTCCTCCCACCGGTGGGCGTGACTTGTTAGGAACTTAAGCCAATCACAGATTTTCAATTAAAGTCAGCTTATGGGGGGCACTTTCACCCTTAGCTAATAGTTTCCTTCTGTGTTGAGTATAAATTAAGCTACACTGTACTTTAGTTTTAGTTTGTTTGAGATTGATAATGGTGTAACAACCGATACTAGTATCTCATGGTTTTTAATAAATTTACATGTGAGAACTTCAAGTCTTATTATCCGTTTTTTAATAATCAATAAAATTTTGCAATTCACTTGATATAAACTTTTTTAGAATGATGTTACAGCTTTTTTTGAATTGCCAATTACTGACAAATTAGTAATCAATATGGAAATTCCTTCTATAGTTTAATTATTGAATAAAGTCGAAAACCACCATTACTGCGGACATTGACAATTGCATTAAATAGCTGATGGAAATCGATTAATGCTACAACAAAAACATATTGTCAATGCTAAAATCGAACCTAGATCTTTCAAAGGCATTCGACCATTAAAGTAAAGAAAAGGATCTAGGTTAGATTTCCAGCATTGACTGTGACACAGACTTCCATAGCAACATAAACTTGTACCCCGACTTTTCCAAATTTGAAAATGAACCATGTCATAATTTTGTACTAATTTTGTACCATTTTGTACCACCAAGAACTAATTTTGTACCCCTTCCCATTTTTAGGTAAGAGCGATTCAAAAGTCGGGGTACAGGTTTATGACTGACCCCGACTTGCTCAAATTTCAAGAGAAGTAACACCATCAATATCTTATAATTTTGTACCATTTTGTACCACCAAAAGAAAATTTTGTACCCTCCCCCATTTCGGGATACAAGCGATTCAAAAGTCGGGGTCTGGACCCCGACTTGCACAAATAGCAATAAAACCTATACCAAAATATTGAAATAATTTTGTACCATTTTGTACCACCAAAATAAAATTTTGTACCCTCTCCCATATTGGGGTACAAGCGGTACAAAAGTCGGGGGCTAGACCCCAACTTGCACTTATAGGAATAAAAACTGAACCAAATTATTGCAATAAAATTTAGTAACCCTTGTTCAGTAACAGTCTTCTTTATTCCATTACCGCACTCAGAAATAATTTTTCACTCCCTCTCATCTCATGGTAGTGGGGCAGCCTACTAAAAGGTACTTATCAAATTGTTTGATACAAAATAACAATAATAAATTACAAATTATTGCCATAATATACTTCAAATCTTGAAAAAATCAAAATTGGTTAGAACTAGCCCTGTTCCTCCCATTACATCATGAAAATAATATTGTACCCTCTCCCCATTCGGCTTATCAGTGTACAAATAGTTACGTATCGAAATGCTTGATACGGAAGAACGATATTAAATTGTAAATTATTGCCAATTCATAATTGAAATCGGATGAAATAATATCAAAGTTGGGATGAACTAGTCGCCTTTCTTCCATTATAAGACTGAAATAATTGTGTGCATGTGTCATCAAAGGAATTGAGATACTAAAAGACATTTTATATCAAATTGCATGATACTGAAGAACGATGATATATTGTCAATTATTGCCTCAACATACTTGAAATCGAAAAAATTATATCAAAATCAGGCAGAAATAGTCCTCTTTCTTCCATTATAACTCAAAAATAATTTTGTACCCCTTCTCATTTTGCGGCATTGGGGAACTAAGAGCTATGAATTAAGTTGCTCAATCCACAAGAACAATAATAAATTGTCCATTATTACCTCAAAATACTCTAAATCGAAGAAATTAATATCAAAATTGTTGAAAATAATTCAATAATTAAATAATTGTCTTCATTGTTCCATTATCACTCAGAAATAGTTTTGCATCCATCTCATTTTGGGGGTATTGTGATATGATTATAAATGGTCAATTATTGCCTTTACATACTTGTAATCAAAGGATCTAATAACAAAATTGGTTGAAACTAGACCTCTTTCTTCCATTACTACTCAAAAATAATTGTGTACCCCTTCTCATCTCGGCGTTTAGGGTACAAATAGTTACGTATCAAATTGCTTGATACAGGTGAATGACGATAATAAATTGCCAATTTTAGTCTTTACATACTTGAATTCGAATAAAATAATATCAAAATAGTGAAGAACTAGTCCTCTTTTTTCGATTACCACACAAAAATAATTTTTTAGCCTACTCCTCTAATTTTGGCTTTTTAAGGTACAAATAGTTACGTATCTGATACAGAAGAACGATAATAAATTGTCAATACAGTATTTGCCTTTGTATACTTGAATTCGGATGAAGATCAAAAATGTAAAGAACTAGAGTCTGTGCAAACCTCAGATTGCAGTACGCTTATGGGGTACAGTGCTACCAGAAAGCAAGATTGCATAGTAGTCGAAAAAGCCAAATCGTCTCGTTTTCTAACAACAGCATGTGTTTGTAAACAACACTGCTAGCGGGCCGTGACACATTATTTATGACTCATCATTTCCACAAGTATTGAAAACGGTTTTTAATACAGATATAGAAATAATTTTATTCTTTCATATTCACATTCAGCTGTGAAAGTTTAGGAAAACTTTCATTTATCTTATTAATAGAACAATTTTGATTAACTTAAATTATGGAAAAGTGAAAAACCTTTATTTGTCTTACGTATGTACAACCATACGTAGCGATGAATTTTAAAAAATTGACGTTTAAATCTTCAATCTATTAGCTAAGCTACATCACGCTTAAAAAAAAATCCACTCACATACATGCAGTTGTGAAAAAGCAGTGAAAAATAAATAATATTTTTTTGCAACTTACAATCTATCCCCCCTCCCCCCCACTGGTCAAGGGGTCTGTACCCCAGTTCATCTCCATATTCAACTCTCGAAGTGGAAGGAAGGCACTCTTCAGATCTTTCAGAAGAGGATGAGGATGATGAATTATAATCCAGAGATATGACCATTTTTTGTTCAACATCGTCTTGAAGCTCATCAATGGCCCACATGTTTTTCTCTTCCTCTTCGACGTGGTGGCAGTAATTTCCCCATTGCTGTGGAGTGACTTTGTTAATGGATTCTTTTATAAATATCTCCATTGATTTGGCTTTCAAATCTATATTTTGATATGCTACATAGCGTTTTATTTGACTCCATACCATTTCAATTGGTTTTAACTCACAATGGTATGGTGGGAGACGACTAACTGATTTATCACTTTTTCGTGCAAGCTCTTTAATCCTGTGTGTGATTTGAATTGGTCGCGAACTTTATCAACAATTGCTAATAGTCTCTTCTTCTTCTTGCATTCATGGTTTAGGCTCTTGCCTGGTCCGACTCACAACAGCATTTTAGATTTCTCACAATAATTATATTATTAAAATTCATTTTATACAAAATTTATTGCCATCTTTTCCGAGGCCTACCAACATCTCTTCTTCCTGTTGGGTGGTAGTTAAGAATCTGAAACCGAACTCTTTCTGATGGCATTCTTTGAACATGTTCCCACCATTGGTTGCGATAATGCACCACTCTCTCGTTCAAATTAAAGGCATCCAGCTCTCTTCGAACATCCTCATTTCTTATGTGGTCTCGACGGTCACAGCCCTTTGTCCTGCATAGAAACCTCATTTCTGCTGCCTGCACTCTACTCTCTAGGGGTTTGTAGTAACCCACGATTCACTTCCATAGAGGAGGACTGGTGCAGCCATTACTTCATAAAACTTCATGATAGTTTCTTTTCTCGCTTTCTTTCCCAGGGTTCTGCTTATACTACCACATATTGATTGGAACTTTCCTATTTTTTCTCAATGTCCAAATCATCTCTGAAACTGATATCGCAACCAAGGTAGCAGTATTGGGATATTTGCTCCAACACTTTGTCATCAATCACAATTTTTGATCTGATGGGATACTTTCCCCTGAATGCCATAATTTTTGTTTTTGCTTCAGAGATTCTAAAATTATAATCTTTATTAATTTCATTCAGGACATAAACCGATCTTTGGAGTTCATCTTCATTTTCTTGTATGATCCACAATTGCTAATAGTTCCCTATTCAATAGATCTTCTTCAAAAACTATTTCATTACTTCTCAGACCAGCTTGAATACCTGCTTTTATCCATGATGAAACGGGTATTTTTTGAACCAATCGACTGTGGTATTTCGCATTATCAAGTACAATTACACTGTTCTCAGGAATATTTGGCATTAATTGATCTTCAAACCATTTTTCGAATAAATCACCATCCATTTCATCATGGTAGTCCGCGCTATTCTTCTTGGCCAAGAAATACATCAAGGAGCCATTTACAAACCCTTCTCTGCCGCCAGCGTTCACAATCTTGCCCCCCTTTGAGTTGGTTGTTTAACACTTGTTGTCAGACCCTTCAAAATGCATCTTTGGAGCTCTTTAGTCTTATCATTCCACTCATAAAAAACACTATGTCCCACATCTATCCAAGTTTCATCTAAATAGGCAATCTTATTATTTTTTCTAAAGATTTTCATTTTCCTCAGATATTCATGTCGCCATAAAATGATGTCATTTCTTTCAATAAATATGGATCTTCTATTCCGCTTCTCATAAACAAATTCTAGATCATGGAGCACATTATATAGAGTTGCACTTTTTGACACCCTCCACTCAATTGTTGTTCATCATATTTTAGTTCCTGACAATTCTTTTGCTTCCCTTTCCTCTTTGCTTTTAATTTCGCTGGAGTAGTCAGGTTTTTATTTATTTAGAAATTTTATTTATTCACAATTATAATTAACTGCAAGTCATTAAATTTACAATAAAAAGTCAATATTAACAACGCAGATAGTTATGGAACAAGAAATCCAAGAATTAAATTTAACTTGTAGATAGGTTATTACACATTCTAGAAATCCAGATTAAATTGAATTCGGCAACCTGCTAGTCTTTTTAATTTTTCTTCACGTTCACCTTATTCCTCTCATTCCTCTCCTCCTTCAAAGAACTTGAAGGAGAGGCCATCTGTATTTATACTGGATAATCAGGAAGTGTAGATGGGGGTAGATGGGGGATGGTATCTCCCACCTTAAGGCGGTCTATCAGACCTAACCTAAGGTTAGGTCAGGTTTAATACATTAATATTAGTGATTTCTGGTCCAGTTATAAGAAATGGTTGTATTTCAAATAAATTTCACAACCCCAGCATACAGGAATTGAATTAAACATGATACTTGTAACAAATTTATTCAACTCAGCCACACTAGTATAATATTCAAAGTGATTAGTAAAACAAATTGATATCTCTTCCAAATAACATTATGTAGTCTAATACAAACAAAAAAAAGGTGTTATACACAAATTATTTTTTTAGTCAGGGAAGGTTAGGTTACTAGTACCTAATACCTAATTCTATGCTCAGTGACAGATTACAACATCAGATATTATTCCATCAACCTTATATTCGTGATTACACACCAAGGAATAATGATTATAGACCTTATGTACATTCAATCACGGTAAGTAGAAGAACAACGTCGCAATATGAATGCGTCACCAATGTCACCATTGATCTTCTTCAATATACCGTAAACTGAATATCATAATATTGAGGAAGAACGAAGAACAAAGCATTGACTATGAAATTACATTTTTTGTCAAAAATGGAGCCATTTATATTTATTTAAACTATCAATAAATAACAATACTAGACAAATAAATTCAGAAGGATAAACTCCTCCTCCTCCTACTCTTACTCCTCATCCTCCTCCACCTCCTACTCCTTTCCGTCCTTCCTTTTTACCTTTTCGTACTACCAACATCCAACAACAACATTTAATTCATAGATCTTTGTACCTCAATACCCCGAAATGAAAAGAGGTACAAATAGCTATTTGTGTAACTAGAGTGCAAAATAGCGTTTTTCTGCATCGAGAGAAACAGTTTTTTTCACGAGCCGAAGGCGAGTGAAAAAAGTTTCTCGAGTGCAGAAACAATACTTTGCGCTCGTATTACACATTACATTTTTCCTACAGTAATGTATGAAGTAATTTAAACAGAACAAAACAGGGCATACATAACCTGAGAATTCCTCAAATAACCTATCTTCGAATCAAATCGATTTCATCAACAACAACTGCAACAACTATTTCACAGCTAAAGCAGAGTAGTCAACCTATTTTTGAATGCAGAATAGGGAACCTACATATTACATGCTCACTATTTTGTGTTGTTAGGTTGCAAATTTGGAGTGCGGAAAAGTACTTTCCCGCACTGGAATTTACTTTCCCGCACTGGTTCAGGAATAGACTATTTTGCGTGCTACAGTTGGTGCAAAAATAGGCATTTTTCGGGTCACTGTAGGAAAAATTATTTTTGTGTGTTTATGGAAGAAAGAGGACTAGTTTTTTACATTTTTGATCTTCATCCAAATTCAGGTACAGATCACGCAAATTACAGTATCTGTGCGAGTGGACTCAAGAGTCGGGAAATAGGCCGGCGGGGCGGAGGAGATTCAGTAAGCTTGCTTTTCGAATAACATCGCCTACCACTGTACCCAGTCAGCGTCTTTTCATCAGCGTCTATAACTATATAATTTATGGCTAATGTATTGCAGGAGCGTGCTCCAAACAAAAAGTTGCACGTGTGCCAATAGTCATCATAATTGCAATAATTATCATAGCTGCTGCCAGTAGCAAGTCTTGCAAATGACATTCCTAACTTGAGAACGCTTGCACATAATTATCAACTCCGAGCTTCCGGAAAATACTTTTTCTTTCGACAAATCTATTCTATTATGATATCAAAAATATATAGAGATATTCTATTAAATTTTAAAAGCTGAATTGAATACGGTATTGAGTCTTTATTCAAAAATGTTGGATATATTCTTTATTTATTTATTGTATGGCTTTCAATGCTGGGGAGGCTCTCACGGACAGTTGCACCTCGCCTATTCAGCCATGTTACAGGTTTAACCTAGTAAAATTTTATATAAAAAAAAAAATGTTATCTTTATTATCCCATGATGTAGTCTTTTAAATGTTATGACTCATCTCAGAATTAGGCAATACTTTGTTTACAGTGCTAAGCTATTTATTCTCTGACAAAACGAATTTTTAATTTGTTGGACATTTTTAATTTTAATAAGAAGACCTAAGTAATCCACTCATAAATGTTTTTTTTTTATTTAAACCAATCTAGAACACTATCATTCCCCTCTACCCACCAAAGGCTCTACATTTTAATCATCCCTTTGATGTGGCTAATTGTGATCATTCTCTGATAAGCCAAGTTTGACTGCTGTGTGAAATCCAGTTGTTATTATTAATTATTCACCAATTTTATAAAGTTGGCCGATTTCGATGAATTTTTAATGGAATAATAAATGTTTTATGAGGATTCAGAATACAAAAGAAATATTCAAGTATCTTTAACCTATCAAGAATTTTGTAGTTTGAGAAGAGGAGATAATAACTCGCTGCATAGTATCAATTCGCAATGTTGCCCTATTATGATGAGGCGTAATGAAAACACAATAATTGGTGTGTGTGGAGAAACAAAGAGCTTACAGCCAGAGAAATTTGCTCTCCTTGCGACTCTACTACAATCGATGTTTTTATCCCAACTGTAGCAGCAAGCTTTCACGCACACAGGTATTTTGCGCCATCTGTATGTAAAGGCAATAATTGACTATAATTATAAAAACAATAAAAGGCAATAATTATTTCTTCGTTCTTCTGTATCAAGTAATTTGATACGTAACTATTTGTACACTGATAAGCCGAATGGGGAGAGGGTTCAATATTATTTTCATGATGTAATGGGAGTAACAGGGCTAGTTCTAACCAATTTTGATTTTTTCAAGATTTGAAGTATATTATGGCAATAATTTGTAATTTATTATTGTTCTTCTGTATCAAACAATTTGATAAGTACCTTTTAGTAGGCTGCCCCACTACCATGAGATGAGAGGGAGTGAAAAATTATTTCTGAGTGCGGTAATGGAATAAAGAAGACTGTTACTGAACAAGGGTTACTAAATTTTATTGCAATAATTTAGTTCAGTTTTTATTCCTATAAGTGCAAGTTGGGGTCTAGCCCCCGACTTTTGTACCGCTTGTACCCCAATATGGGAGAGGGTACAAAATTTTATTTTGGTGGTACAAAATGGTACAAAATTATTGCAATATTTTGGTATAGGTTTTATTGCTATTTGTGCAAGTCGGGGTCCAGACCCCGACTTTTGAATCGCTTGTATCCCGAAATGGGGGAGGGTACAAAATTTTCTTTTGGTGGTACAAAATGGTACAAAATTATAAGATATTGATGGTGTTACTTTTCTTGAAATTTGAGCAAGTCGGGGTCAGCCATAAACCTGTACCCCGACTTTTGAATCGCTCTTACCTAAAAATGGGAAGGGGTACAAAATTAGTTCTTGGTGGAACAAAATGGTACAAAATTAGTACAAAATTATGACATGGTTCATTTTCAAATTTGGAAAAGTCGGGGTACAAGTTTATGTTGCTGACTTCCATCAACTATTTGATGCAGTTGTCAATAATTACAGGTTAATATGTCAGCTGTCAATACCAGCTGTAGCGTAGGTTTCCGACATGACTTACAGAATTTACGAGATTCAAAATTGTTTCCCTACTTTCCACTTGATATCATACATTGTCACATTCTGTGAACAATTTCACAATGGAAATATTTATTCTACGAAGTTTATATTGGAAAAAATATACGGATCAAGATACATAGACTTGTCAGAATTATTTTGAATCGTTCCATTAAGATTTTTTTTTTTTAATTAATTTTGACTTGCTGATAATGCCCACAACAGTCCGAGACTTGGGCGTAAGTAATAAGGTGGCAATTATGTTAAGATTATACATAAGGGTCATTCCACGTCAAATCAACACATTTTATGGTAACCATCTAGATTTCGAAATTTGGTAAGCTTATACTGAGTGATGGGACCAACAGAAATACATAATATTAGATTTTTACTTCAATCTGTTTACGAGTTACAACCATTGAAAATTTCATAAATCCCCGGAAATCCGACATTTTTAAAATCGCTCTAGCAGCTGATACAATGAAGCTAGTCAGGTTAGGTTAGGTTAGGTTGATACTTGCAGCATTTGTCTTGCTCTTTATGTGACAGGATAGCCTATATTTTTTAATAGAAACATTTAAAGCTAACCCCAAAAATATGTTTATTTTTTAATTTTCTCATAAAAGCTAATTTTTGAAAATTTTCAAAAATTGTTCATAGATACTTTGTAGCTTTGTTAAGCATATAAAGCTAAAATATAAAAATAAAATGAGAATAGGTTCATAGTTGGAAAAATAATTTCTAATGAAAAAGTCTTTAATATTGTCCAGTTTAAAGGTAAAATAACTGCAACTCGTAAATAGTTTAAACAAAAGTCCAATATTAACTTTTTATTGTAAATTCAACGACTTTGAGTCAAATTTAATTGTGAATGAATAAAATTCACTTTTGGCCACACGTTTTCGAGTCATGGAGACTCATCTTCAAACGCCTATATGAGAGACTCCATGACTCGATAACGTTTAGTAACGAATAAATATTATTTATTCACAATTAAAATTTACTGCAAGTCGTTGAATTTACAATAAAAAGTTGATATTGACAACGCAGATCGTTATGGAACAAGAGAACCAAGAAAAATACAATATTATGTAATTTCGTTAATCTTATCACTCAGTATGAGTTTACCAAATTCCATCGAATTCTGAGATGGCGACCAAAAAAAGTGTGTTGATTTGACGCGGAATGACCCAAAGTTGTAATGAATTTCATTTTGAGCAATAAAGCTTGAAATAAACCAGAAACAAATCATGTCTTTTTGGTTTTTTTAATAAGATATTCTAAAACAACGACGCTGATGTCTTCGACTGTGTTGTGAAACGTTTTGTTGTCATTCTGTTCACAAGTCGAGGATGTTTCAAAAACAGTTACACGAGTGATAACTATTTTTTCCAGGCCTACGTCATAACAACTGCCTCGGTCAAAAATTTATTTTGAGACAAACTAATTTTGTTGAACATAAATTTCAAGTACGACAATACCACACATTTCTGATAAATTTTGAACAAGGCTTTTTTAGAATTTAAACAAATGATCGAGCTCAGTACAGTGTGCAAAGAGTATTGTAGCCTATAGAAAGTTTTCTGATTCCATTATTGACGATGTAAAAAAAAGGGAAAAGAGGAGTTGGTTGAGGAGAGAAGAATGGGGTGGCGAAGAAGGAGATGGAAAAGAAGGAGGAGAAGGAAAAGAAGATAAAGGAGAAGACGGAGTAGAAGAAGAAAGAGAAAAAGGTAAAGAATAAGAAGCAGATTAAAGAAAGGAAGTTGAAATACAAATGGAGAAGTAGAAGAAGAAAAAAGAAGAAGTGAGAGAAGTAGAGTAAGAATAAGGAAACAATAAGAAAGAGAAAGGAAGAAGAAAAAGAAAAGAAGAAGAAAAAGAGAAAGAGAGAGAAAGGAGAAGAAAATGAGAAGAGAAAAAGAAGAAAGAGGTGGAGGAGAAAATGAGAAGAAGAAAAGAAGAGGAGGAAAAGATAGAGAGAAAGTTGGGAGAGGAGAAGAAGAAAAAGAAGAAGGAACGAAAGGAAAAGATTGAGAAGAAAAAGAAAAAATAGACGAAAAAGAAATAGAAGAAGAAGAAGAAGAAGAAAGATAAAGAATTAGAAGAAGAAGAAGTGGAAAAAGGAAGAATACTCCTTTCAAAGGAAGAAAGGAGTATAGAAGAAGGAAAAAGAAATAGAAAAAGAGGAAGAAGAAGTAGAAGAGGTGCAAGAAGAAGAAAAAGAAGAAGGGCAAGAAGGAGAAGATGAATAAGGAGAGGAAGAAGAAGAGGAAGAAGGAGAAGAAAGAGGAGATGAAGAAGAAGGAAAAAATGAGAAGATGATGAAGAACAACATGAATACCAAAAAGAAAAAGATAAAGAAGAATGAAAATAAGAAGTAGAAGACGAAAAAGGAGGATGAGAATGAGGGGAAGGAAAATGAAGAATTAGAAGAAATAGGGGAAGTAGAAAAAGGAAGAAGAAGGAGTTGAAGAGGAGGAAGAAGAAATAGAAAAAGAGAAAGAAGATGTAGAAGAGGAGAAAAAAGGAATAGAAAAAGAGGAAGAAGAAGTAGAAGAGGTAAAAGAAGTATAAGAGTAGGAAGAAGAAGGAGTTGAAGAAGTGGAAGAAGAAGAGAAAGAAGAAGAAAAGGCATGAAGAAGAAGAGATGAAGATGATCAATAAGAAGAAAACTAAGGAGAATAATGAGAAGTAGGAGAAGAAAAAGGGGGGAAGAAAAAGAAGAAGATGAAGAAAAGCAGAAGTAAAAAATAGAAGAAAAGGAAAAGTCAAAGAAGAAGATTATAGTGAAAAGAGAAATGAAATGAGAAGAAGAAAAGAAGAAGAAAAAGGAAGGAATCAGAAAAAGAAGGAGACGAGGAAAAAGAAGAACAGGATGAGGCAGAAGAAGTTCAGTAGAACGATGAGGAGGACAACCCCTGTAGTTGGGAAACTCTTGCTCCAACGTTGTTGACGTAATTGCAGCATGAGTCATAAGTTAATGTCACGCTCATGACGCCTAAGATATCATATTTCAGTTTATGACAGGATCGTGCAGCATATCTCACGCTTGAGGAAGCCACTAAACTTTCCATAAATTAAAACTTCGGGTTTCCTGGTAATAAGACAAACATTAACACGCTATTGGCATGCACACAATATTGCATAAAGAACTAACGATAATCGTTAGAAGACAAGAATGTCATCACTTCTGAAAGAGACAATAAAGAAACAGTTGGAACTGATTAAATTGAAAGCAATATATGAATTACGAGCTACTGCAAAAATGTAGATTTATTTTTATGTATGATGTACATGACAAAATAGTTATTGAACAATAAATTTAAAAAAAATCTTTAAAGGCAATTGTTTTCAAATAAAATAAGTATTTATCTTATTTGATAAAAGGTTGAACGTTCACAAATGATATTTCAAAATATGCGGGAAATGGTAACGATGATCTTAAGTCAATACGGGGAAATTTTACCGCTTTATGTCGGTATAGCTGTGATAATAGTTTGATCAAGATGAATAGATAAATCGAACCATTTTTAATCAGATACTTCACGATATACATACAAGGAAAATAATGGTATCCATTTCGCGGGCAGAATCCTGAGTTCATTGTGCGGGCTTGAGTTAGTGAAAAATTGAAAACCTAATAGAAGATGACACAAAAATCAGTTTGAAATTATGTTGAATGCAGAGATGGAAGAGACAAAATAATATGAGAGGAAGAAAGAGTAAATATGAGAATAAAGAAAAGTAGAAATTAGAAAAGACTAGAGAGAGGCTGAGAGGGAAAATATTGTTGTATATTAAATTGGATAGAGCAGTTTATGTTAGCCTCATATTCATACTCCTACTGATTGAATAATCACCAACATAATGGGGAATATTATGGCCAAAAATGATGTAGTCAGTTCAAATTATCAAATATAATCATGTACTGAATGATATAAACAGACGTTTTTTATTTTTTTATTGCTGATGATGCCCACATGAGTCCCAGACTTGTGCGTGGGTAATGAGGTGAATGATTACACATAAATGCCTGACGGTGGAGTGGGATTCGAACCAAGGTATTTTGTTATCCTTGATTCGAACCCACGACCGCTTAAACAACAGCAAGCTGAAGTTGCAACGCCCCAACCAACTGCGCTAAGCGGCCCGCCTCGTTTGATCAGAAGATATATTAAGGGAGGAGGGAGGAGGGAGGAGGGAAAAATTCTTATTGAAACTTTAAAAGTTGCATCTCTGTTACTGATAAGTGGTTTTATGAAGCTACTCTTCAGGAGCGGAAAGGCATCACCAAGTAAAAACAAAACCACTGGAAAAAACAGTGTCAGCTTCAGCAGTATATCAATACCGAGTGATTTGCTTCTCAATGAGAGTGGTGTCAGGGCGATCGTCATGTTCAGTCACGAGTGCTCGGGACTGTGCTTGGAAGGGTGATCATGACGTTATCAGATTTCTTAACCTCACTTACCCGGTGGTTTGGAACCTACCTAAAACTGTAGGTTCATCATTCTTAACATCATAATTCGCCACATTGCCTTCATAAGTCTCAGACTCGTGTGGGCTTCATCATCAAGAAAAAATCTTGATGAGATGGGACTTGTATAACATCAGGACTCCTGTTCTGAGAGAACGGTCTAGCATAATAAGTGTCAAAACAAGTCTCAACAACAAACAAGTCTCAACAACGTTTGAACAAGTCTCAACAACAAATCAAAGTAGAAAGACCTTGACTGCATTTCAGTGAGATTCTAATTTTTTAGTTTTAATTTGATTCAATTCTAGCCTTATTGTGTAGTTTTCTTCTTTGTTGCTTTCTTGATGTTCACAGTGTTTAGTTATTGATTTGACTCGTATCTTTGCTTGTTACTCCTCCCACCAGGGGGCGTGACTTGTCAGCGAATCACAACGTCCGATGAAGGTCAACCTCGTTCTCGCTTAGCCAATTCCGTGTTTAGTATATATTAAGTTTCTCTGTACTTTAGTTTTAGTTTGATTGAGATTGACAATGGTGTAACAACCGAAACTAGTTTCTCAAAGTTTTAATAAGTGTGGTTGTGACAATTTTGTCTTATTATTCACTATGGATACCTTCCACAATATCACCTTCGTCACTACAAGGTAAGTTAAAGTAGAAAGGCATTTTTAAACTTGAGAGAGAAGGTCAAAGGAGGTCTTACATGATGTTTACGAAGGAGAAAATAGGCCTTAACTGTGTTCAACAGACAAGAAAATAGTTTATTGGCTCGATGGCCACTCAATTTTAAAGCTACACGTCCACAGGTGAATGGAACCGATCACTTTAAGTTGGAAACGGCTATTTAAAATGCTTCCTTGATTTATGGCTTGCGGCGGTCAATCATGCTTCACGATCTTGAGAAACCTCTGTTCCTTGAAAAAACTGTCCCAAGTAGAGTTGGAGACTTTTGACATGATTGCAGAGTTTGATTTTCTGTTCCTTGAAACGAAAGGACCAAACAAAGAGACTTGGAACCAAACTGTTGTGTACGCCTACAAAAATTGCATGATTTGATACCAGAGGTGTCAGCTTGAGGTTGAATGGATAATGTGGATTGTAAGATAAGCCTAGAGGCTGTTTGCAAGGGAAAACCGATGCAATTCGTTGCATGCAATAGTTAGGTAATCTAGGACCAATTTTTTCACTTTTCCTCAAGGAGAATCCAAATTTTCCACTATGGTCAACTGAAATTAACGTAAAAAGATTGTCTTATGTCCGTCTTGCTTTTTTCATTTCGAATTGAAAGGACAAAAAATTAGTCACGGGTCAGTGGGCTTGGCATACTGATATACCTAACTCTGTTAGCTCATAGAGGAATGCATTGCAACTTATATAACTCTTCGTTTGCGCAGTCCGCTCAAAACATACTGTTAAGGTAGAGTGAGAACATAGGCTTATAAAATTCAAGTTTAGACAGTTTGAAAGAATCGTTCCAAAGAAAGAAGCATGAACTATCAGAGCATAGGTACATCGGTAGATAGATAGCCCACGTTATTTTGATTCTAATGAAAATATTTTTGAAATAAAATACAAAAAATAGAAAATTGACTGTATTTCAGCGAGTTTCAATGTTCTAAGTTAAAATGATTCAATTCTAGCCTAATTTACTTGTGTGCCTGTTTACTTCTTCTTTGTTACTTTCTAGATGTTCACGGTTTTTAGTTCTTTATTTGATTCTTAATTTTGCTTGTTGCTCCTCCCATCAGAGGGCGTGACTTGTTGTGGCCTTCAGCCAATCTCAAACCGTCAATGAAGGTCAGCCTATCCCTTAGCCAATAGTATCATTCCGTGTTTAGTATTTATTAAGCTACTCTGTACTTTAGTTTTAGTTTGGTTGAGATTGATAATATAAAGGAGTAGCATACAAAAGTAGTATCTCACTCTTTTTATAAATAATGTGGTTGTGACAACTTTGTCTTATAATTCATTATGGAAACTCTTTCACAACATCACCTACACCACTACAAAGAAAGTTAAACTGTCTACGTTGCTCCCTATTCCGCAATTTTAACCTGTCAGGAACACAGTCATGTGAACACATGTAGAACATTCAAAAGTCCACACTGCGACTCTCAAAACTTTGAGTTAGTTTAGTCCGACGTCACACGTTGACTAGAACGCCGGACCGTCAAAAAACACGCGTTTAAACGCCGCCCACGGCACAGTGTGAAGTGCGTGCGCTGTAGCTAGCAGCAGTGGAAGCAGAAAGCGGCTTTTGAAAGCGACCAGTCTCTCGAAATTGAAGCTGATTAACCGCGAATAAAGAGAGAATTGATTTATTTATTGGTCGTTGCGTCAGTCGACGATCTTTTACGTCACACGCGAGCGTCGCCGCTTTGTCAGCTTGCAATCGTCTCAACATCGCCTCCAGTCAACGACCCGCACGTTTCAAACTCTCCTTCCAACTTGCACATAGTTATTTAGACACAGAATTCCCCCAACAACTTTTTGTGTGCATGTAGTTTGTCTCCAGTATCTGACACAGCTTCCTGAACATTGTTTCTTCCACTCGTTTCTTGATAAACTCACTATTTTTTGCGGGTGTGAGTAGGAAAAAATTGACTTTTCAAAAAAAATATTTTGTTTTTTCTAATTGGAAGTGGAAGGTAAACTATGAGAAGAAGGTTATCACTGAACTTCTCTTTGTTACGTATGATGGGTAATTTCTAGGCGTTTTTGAACTTTTAAAATACTGTATGTATTTTTTGCAGTTTTTATCCACAATACAGGGTAGTAGAGCAAGCAATGCAAATTGAGTGAAAAGTGCTCTTGAACTTTTTCTGAAGATATCATCCGATTTTGAGTGAGGAGTGTTGGGGCCGAGGCCAGAGTAGTGAGGACAGAACTACTAGAAAGTTAAGGAGTTAACCCTTACGTTAAGAAAATAAACGTAACTGTTTTCGAAACTTTGAGAAAAATGAACGGAACTTGCTTCGAAAGTTTAAAACATTTCGTGTCAAATAAAAAAGTCAAAACTCCATATTCAAAAATCTTTTGGAACTCACATAGCAGACTACTCGTTAATTACCTTCAGTAGTGAGACTAGAATATTATTATTACTGCAGGAAGTAATAAATAATGAAGAACCATGAATTGTAAGATATCAAGCAACAGTAGTTGACTGCCTATTTTTCCAACTTGGATTTCAAAGAAGGTTCATTTGTTGCGTAGTCCTGACAACTATTGCGTGTGCCGTACGACATTATTATCCTTCTAATGAAATATTTTCCATTTTCAACTGAATTTTCTTGAAAATGATGATTAATTATATGGATGTCTTCAAGAAAGTCGAACTTTTTTGCCAAGAATTCATTATGAGTTTGAAAACGTTGACTGTCTTTTCCAAGGATTGGGTTTGTGAAATGTATTTTCCAATATTTTTAGGGGTATTCATGATCCTTAGGGTTCCAAAAAGGGGCTCAATAATGGCATTTTATAATAACTCTTATTTGAATGGAGTATAATCAGTTGTATACAGTTACTCAATATTGGGTGAATATGACAAATTAATGTTTACAAAAAAATGGAAACTCTTAAAAACGTTTTTCAAATAACGGATTTATTCCAATAAAACTATGTATTATTTTAATAGCTTCTCATCAATACCCCTCTCTTGAACAGATTTCTATTTCAATAAACGACCACGTAATCCAAAATAAACTATATTAGTTATTATTTCCATTATTTTTTTAATGAACCAGATTCTTCTGAAAAAATTAGCAAATATACAATAAAATATACTTTTTTCTGAAAAAAAAAGTTGAAAAATCAGTAGCAAATAAGATAGATGGTACAATATAAATATACAACAAATTGAATCAGTAATACAATAAAGATCCATTAAATTTCAGATTATGGTGATTTTTCTATTCATTTTTTCCAATTAAGGAGGTAATATTTATCACAGTTTTTTAATGAAAGGTAAGCTTTTGTATGAGTAATGAAGTTACTCGTGGAGAATAAAGGTGATAAAGAAGACTAAAAAGAGAATAAAGGAATGAAGACAGTGAGTATTAATACAAATAAGTTAGTTTGAAGTAACTGACAACTTAACAAACTTACAAATGTACAGAGCCAGTCTTCAGTTTAAATTAATAGCACTTTGAAGAATTTGAAATTAATAAATACAAATAATTCAATATTAAGCTAGGAATCAATCCAGAAATAATGCAAGGCAAATTCCACCTTACAAAATTATCAACTAAACCAAGTAACCACCAATACATTGAACAGTTTACACACACAGAAACAAGGAACTTTAACAGTACTATAATTTCATTGAATCACAGTCATCTTTATTTTTTTTTTGAGGATGAAGCCCACACAGGTCTCAGACCTGTGCGTGGGTAATGAGTTGGATGATGGTAATTGATGAGTTGGACCTACAGTTTTAGGTGGGAACCACCGGGAAGTGATTTAACAGCAGAGAAAAGTGTTTTTTTTTCTGGCCAATATAATCGGTAACCGTTACAAACAGAACCTACGAGAACGCAGCTTATCTCTATCTGATTGAACAGATACCTGCTACGGCTCGCGGCTATCACTTCCCTAAAAACGAATTCTTCAACCAGCACTCAAATCATATCCAAAACCCCTATCAACTCCATCGCAACCGATCCACAAATTTGTTATTTAATAACACTTCACTGGAAACCACTGAAAAAATTCATCACTTATTCAGAATAACGTATCATCATTTCAAAGTCAAGTCCGTACAACACAGCTTGCGACTGTGAACTCTATCAACAGACCAGGATCTCCCGAAATAAACCAATCTTTGTTATTGTCTAATCTATGTAGAGTGCAATGACGTCATCAAGCAAACGTGGGGTTCTCAGTTTGAGTGTTTTGGGGTTGGTAGCCTTTCGGTGGGGGGGGGGGGAGGTTTTCTGTCAGGTTAGGAGAGAAAAAGATGATCGTATCAATCCTCTTCAAGTTCAATTTTCCCCCTGACTTTCCCTGAGCTTTCCCAACACAAACACTTACACACACAAACAACATATCGATCACAAACGCTGAGCGCTCAGATTAATACTGATATATTATTTAGGAATGACGTAATACTTCCCTCTGTTCCTGTGGTGTCCCATCACGGCTGACCCTGTGACGTGACCCCCCCCCCCGCACCTTTACCATCATATTGACCTTTTTGTGTGTGTCACAACATGCCATTCGTTTTTGACTGTAGCCTAGGTTGACTGGAATAATGGTTAGGGGGTAGTTGTAGGAGTAGTGTGGGAGATTTGAAAATGACGTCATTACTATGGGTAATTAATAGAGCTTGTGTGGTACGACAGCTACGGTACCTGAAACACAGGTCTTTCCATCACGGAGAATATAATTTATTAACGAATGGTACTCTTTTTTCACATTAAATTCGAACTAAAATTGTTTTGTAATTTCTCTTTCTTCAAGAGGGGAGTCTTGAAATTATACAGGGTGTTTCGGAACTCTCTACCAATACTTCTAGGCAGTGTTTCTCGACCACTAACAAAAGTAAATATCGTAATAAAATTTTTCTAAAATCCCCAGTTACTCACATAGCCGCCATTTTGTTTTTTTCACTCATTATTTTCTTATTCGAACACCTCTGAATGTATAATTTTGAAATTTTGCATACAGCTTTATTACAATTAAAACAATCTAAAAAAAATTAATCAATATTTTCCGACATCAAAAACAAAATGGCGGCCATTTAAAATCTTTGGACAGGATTAAATTAATAATGGCCAATGCTATCAAAATTTTACTGGAATAACGTTTTTTAGATATTTTTATTGCAAATCCAGCAATACCTAATTTTCCAAGATTGGCATACAATTAACAGAAATATGCTACTTCTCAACCACCGCACACCCTAAGAAGTAGCATATCTTTGTTAATTGTTAGACAATCTTGGAAAATAAGGTATCGTTGAATTTGCAATAAAAATATCTAAAAAACGTTATTCAGTCAAATTTTGATATCATCAGCCATTATTAATTTAATCCTGTTCAAAGATTTTGAATGGCCGCCATTTTGTTTTTTGATGTCGGAAAATTTTGATTGATTTTTTAAAGATTGTTTAAGTTGTTATAAAGCTGTTTGCAAAATTTCAAAATTATGCATTCAGAGGTGTTCGAATAAAAAAATTATGAGTGAAAAAAACAAAATGGCGGCTGTGTAAGTAACTGGGGATTTCAGAAAAATTTTATTACAATATTTACTTTTTTTAGTGGTCCAGAAACACTGCCTAGAAGTATTGGTAGAGAGTTCCGAAACACTCTGTATAACCACAGGCTATGCATTTTTCTTGATATGAATATGTTGTAACTTCATGATGAACTCGCAGCTGGCGCTCAAGTGTTACTTTGCTAACTGCGTGAAGCTTGTAAAAGTATCATGAGCATATGAATATTGTTTTTGTACCGTTTGAAGAAATAAATATATTATCATTATAAATTCTGAATGACCTCTTTTCTTTATTCAAAGTTATCATTTCTGTAGACACCTTCAACTCATTACATTTTATGAAAGTGCAATAGGAAAAGTTGTAATAAATAAATAACTTATTTCTAAGAAAGCTAAAATTATGTATACATGAATTTAGACTAAATACAAAACTACAATTATAGTGAAAATATATTTTTTAGTGTACAGAGTTAAGTATATTATTTGGGATGCAGAGTTGCATTGGATAAGTGAAAAATTTAATTCTCATATATCATTAGTATTTGAATCGAATTTTTCAATTTTGAAGTTAATGAATTATGCTCTATCTATTTTGTCAGTTTGATAAATTACCAGTTACTTCAAAACCAACTTGTATTATTTGAAATCATGATTCTATGTTTCGTCTTCCTGCACTGCAGCTTACTCTAAGTGGCGGTTTTGAATTTTTTCAGTGTGCTGTGTGCTATGGTTATGTCCTAGATGTTTCCGAGGAAAAAATTGTACAATTTGGTACTAAATGGTTCAAGTGTCTCTGATATAAATAAGAAAACTATTCTCAACATTTCCAATAAGGTACCTATTTCTTGTCTCAATTCTGTTGTTCCTGTTTTGCAAATATAATGTGTATTCTACAAATTATTTTAGAGAATTTAGTATGATTTCCCGTAGATTATAAAATAAATTTGAACTTTTCAGATCTAACATAGGTATATGACAATTTTAATCAGTGATACAGTTGTGAAACACATATTATTTCACCGTTATGTAGGTGTAAACCGAGGGGATAAAGGGGGAAACAATATCTTCCACGAAATTCTAAACTACAAAAAGTGTTTTTTTTTTTTGTCTTCTATTGGGATGTATACCTTTTTTGTTTCCCTTTTCCCTCCGGAAACAATAACTTGAATAACCTGTTTGGTTCTAGTTTTATATTTATTCCCCCACCCCAAAAAATTCTGGGTTCCCCCGCTTCCATAAATAAAAAGTATGGGTAAAACCATTAAACAAAGAGTACAAAACCATGAGGTGAATCTTTGTAGCAAAGCAATAATAATTGTCGTTATTTATAAGTTCAAAAGTCAGTAAGTGTCCGACTGAATGTGTCCGGTTTTGGAGTTGGACGAAGGGTGGGTATTTGCGCGTACGTGCGCGTACAGGAAAGAAGTCCCAGCTGACAAACGACACCCCCGAGAATTGTTCCTCACCCCCGAAAATCGTCCCCCGCCCACTTAATTTACCTCCTACAATCACAAAATCCCCCACAATTCCACTCATGTTTCCCCCATAAAAAAGAGCAAGCTGATCGTAGCAAAGCAGCTCGGACAGGCAGCTCAACATAAATTCCCAGTAAATCTTCAGTAGAACACAATTGTTTCCCTTATTGCCGTTTCCCACCTATTTGCTGTAGCATTTAATGAGAGGTTGCCATTAGAGCTTTTGTTGTATCTCTATATTAGAGAAAGTGAGGCAAGAAAGGTGAAGGAGAGGTCATAGTACGGAGTAATAAGGTTTTCTAACTCCAATTTGTCTTTTTATCAATGAATTTTTTAACCTTGAAAAGTTATAACGATGATAGTTTTTTAGAGAAATAGTGAATTTATTTAGAATTGCCTGTTGTTTTTTTCACATTTAATTCAGTTTAGTAAAATCAATACATAAATAGGGGGGTGAAGAATAATCAATAAATTAAAGTTAAACTTTAAAAATAATCAAGTTGAAAACGAAATTTTAAACAAATATTTTTCGTTGTATGAAAAGTCTAAATTTGGATAGAGATGAAATATAATTATATCATTTTCTTTTCCTATCCAGTTTTCCTAAAAATATCTTTAATATCTTGATCTAAATTCAAACTGTACTCAAAAAGAAGAGTGATCCCCCTTTTATACATTACTCATCATACATACATTTTATACCATTTCACTCAGAGAGTGTCATTTAAATTCCTGGACTTCTTGTTCCATGACGAACTGCGTTGTTAATATTAACTTTTCATGTGAAATTTAACGACTTGCAGTCAAATATTTGTTAAGAATAAGTATAATAACTCACTTAATCTGGCCGAGCGCTTTCGAATCTATGAGATCCATCTTCAGAGGAGTGGGTTTCTAGATCATCATGTCAGTTTTTTGGTTAGAAGTGTTGTGGTTTTTGTAAAATGTGATCAAAAAGTTTGTGAGATTTAAAATTTAGTTGTTCATTGAGAATGTTATGTTTATTGTGTGTGGTGTGTTTGTATATTTCAAATTGTTCCAAGGTGTTGAGTTCGTGTCGACACGAACTCAACACCTTGGAACAATTTGAAATATACAAACACACCACACACAATAAACAAAACATTCTCAATGAACAACTAAATTTTAAATCTCACAAACCTTTTGATCACATTTTACAAAAACCACAACACTTCTAACCAAAAAACTGACATGATGATCTAGAAACCCACGCCTCTGAAGATGGATCTCATAGATTCGAAAGCGCTCGGCAGGATTAAGTGAGTTATTATACTAATTCTTAACAAATATTTGACTGCAAGTCGTTAAATTTCACATGAAAAGTTAGTGTCATTTACCTATATCGTTCGTGTTTTTCTTTCCAACTCAAATATTCGTTCATAACGTTCATTAGAGAAACGTTTTAAGAATGTTTAGTAATTTATGTGGAAAAGGAATATTTGATTAGTTCTGTCTCTTTTTCGTAGATTACGTCTTGGAGACTCAAGTTCAGGAGTATAAGACAAGTCAGAGGTCTCTGAGGTTCCTCTATTACACAGTAGGCTATACTTTTGTTAATTTTAGAAATGTTTTGAATTCTCTTGTTGAATATCCATTACGTAGAACCATAGACTAACCATTGATTGGTTGGTCAATGGTAGAATTTATGAAATTTATTACATTCAAAATCTAAAATTTATTTTCTCCAGTTTTCTCCAGTAGAACCATAGACTAACCATTGATTGGTTGGTCAATGGTAGAATTTATGAAATTTATTACATTCAAAATCTAAAATTTATTTTCTCCATGTCACAATAAAAATATTCAAGTGGGTTAATGAGATAACCGAAATATTTTTAGCCTACATAAATGGCGTTTATCCTCCTTTGCACAGTGTTCATTCTACTATAAAAATAACAGTAATTTTTTTTTTTTAATATAATTTATTGTTATGCGCGCCAATAACAACAAACTATTGAATGAAATTGATAGTAATATATAAGAATGATAAGTAGCAGTGAATTTTTTCAGGTAGTCTATGACACCTGCTCGTGGGTAATGAGTTGGATGACGGTGATTGATGTACATACAGTTTTAGGTGGGCTCCGAAACACCGGGAAGTGATTTTAAAGCAGAGAACTTAGTAATTTGCTGGTCAATCCGATCGGTCACCCTTACAGAGAGGGACCAGGAGAGTGTTGCCTATCCAATCTGATTTAACAGATTCCTGCTACGGCTCACTGATAGCACTTTCCATGATACTGTGTACCAATTACGGAAAAATTAGCCTAAATAATAATAGTTAGTTTTTGTAGCTAATTATATAACTTAATAACTTATATAATGATAATAATTATGTGTCGAATGATAGTGCTTTAACATTTTCCAAGCTGATTGATTACTGATAATATGATAGGCTTGTTTCAACCGGCAGTCGGGTGGCCGGCCAGTGTCATCCGACCATAGTAGGGGCATTATATCATATGGAGCGCTTCACCCTTACCTGACTCTTGAAATCATGGATGCAATATAATATTATTGTGCCAGGTACGACACCATTCACAAGATGGCGGTTATGTGTGAAACAAGCCATAGATGTTCGTACCTCATAGCCTATTGCAAGCTGAATTATAGGGAAGTGATATAGTAATACATAAGTAATAGCCGTGAGCCGTTTAAGAAAGCATTATTAGAAATAATGTAGAAATAAAAGAAAGAGAAATTAAGCATTAAACGTCAATAGAGCTTTAATATCAGTCTACTTATAGTGGTAACGCTTTTTATTAACTCATATAAGAGAGAAATTATAGCCGTGAGCCGTTACAGGTATCTGTTCAATCAGAATAGATTCTCAACGCTCTTCTGGGCTCTCTCTGTAAGGGTGACCGATTGGATTTGCCAGCGAAAAAGACTCTCGTTTTCGGTGGTTCAGAACCCACCTAAAATTGTAGGTCCACCATGTATCCAATAACATGGCTCAAGCGGCGGGGTGGAACTTTTTTGTAGATTATGTCTTGGAGACTCCAGTTAAGGAGTGTAAGACAAGTCAGATCATACAATCTTATTCACTAGTTACCATAATAACTACATCAGTTAGTTGAGATGAGGCTTAGTTTTGATATGAAAGTAACTCTTGTACACTATAAAAAGCTCTATCAACTAAATATCTTTTCAATTGTTTTTTTTAAATATTTCTATATTTTCAAGACTTTAAAAACTGCGGTAGCTTGTAGAGTTTCCTAGCAATATAACTAGGACTTCGTTTGAATAAGCTCCTGTATTATACTTGGCTTCTTGTATTATAATCGTGTACGTCAAGATTCTGGTTAATATCACTACCCGTAAGGGTCTCCCCATCAATAAAAGCCATACGCATTTACTTTCACTTCAGCTGAATCATAATAGTTATTAGTGATAGTTAATAGTTAATAGTGATATTAAGAAAATTTTCTTAATATCAATTCCATGTTTTTTTTTTATAAGTAAATAAATAAATATTTCAATTATGAAGTTTTTCTTTTCAACTCAATAATATTCCTCAAACTCAATTACCCATTTCAATCGTCATTATTATTTTATCATCATTCATTTATTTCAATTACATTGCATTGAAATTAATTTTCTATTAACAAATCAAGAATCTACTCAATACTCACTCAAAACAACTCAAGAATCTCGTACTAAACCAAAAATATATGAAATTGAGTTATCTTAAATCATCGGTAGCACTTCCTCATTTATTAGTTAATGAGCGCTCTTATAGTTTTCACAGCAAACTGGACTTTTTCTTTCATTTTTTTTGTACATGCATTTATTCACCATTCAATTTATGTTGGGCTCTTTCTTCCTTCTCCAATACTCTTTCATCCTGACACTCTGAGCAATAAAACAGACTATAGTTTATAGTATGTCGAATACTGAGACTTAATTGGAGGAAATGGCAGCTCCTTACAAATAACAAGCCAAAGGAAAGTAACAATAACGTACTCGTGATAATTTAATCGAAGCATGTTCAGAAATACGTGATTCAACTCAGGTATCAAGTGCGCCTTCTTGCTTCTTCAGTAGTAGGCTACATACAAAGAGACCTTTAGATTTAATGTACCGGCCTTTAATTAAAAAAAATAATATACAAAAACAACGTGTTCAGTAACCTAGTATATATAGCTTCCAGTAGTGGGATAACATGTCAAACGAAGGTCTCCAGAAGAAACTACTTCTACGGAATCGATTATTATAACCTTAAAAGTTGCGGTAGTTGAAGACGTGACTGGGCATTTTCAGTATTGTCGCCAAAATTTGTTGGAAACTTCTCTTGTTTTTTTAATCTGGTTCGAGGATCTTCCGGTTATGTTAATTATTCTTGTGTCTTATTTTTGACAGTGCAACTGATATCTTATACAATCACTATCTTTTTGCGGATATTTATTTATAGACAGACAAATAATGAAGTGGAGATGCAATACACAAAATCATAAAGTAATTTTTACACTGTGTTTAACTGCTATATTGTCCAAACATTGGCCACTAACAATCACTAGTCACGAGTATAGTATAGTCCCATAATCCTCCCATATAGCAGGTGTCGGTTCAATCAAAGGTAAGCTACAAAAGGAGATGAGCTCCTGGGTGCTCTTTGTAAGGGTGACCGATTGGATTGGCCAGCAAAAAGACTCTGTCCTCTGCTGTAAAATCACTTCCCGGTAGTTCAGAACCAACATAAAACTGTAGGTCCAACTCATCAATCACCATCATCCAATTCGATTGAGGATGAAGCCCACATAGGTCTGAGACCTGTGCGTGAGTAATGAATTGGATTATAGTGATTGGTGAGTTGGACTTACAGTTTTAGGTGGGTTCCGAACCACTGGGAAGTGATTTTACTGTAGTTTTCATATAACTTGGCAGCAGTATGCTGGGCTCAGATGTAGCATGTCTCATCTGCTACACGCTGCCAAGTTATATGAATACTACAGTACAGCAGTCTTTTTTGCTGGCCAATCCAAATTACAAAGAGCGCCCAGGAGTTTCTTAGCTTACTTCTGATTGAGAAGATACCTCCTGCTACGTCACTCGGCTATCACTTCCCTGCATTTAATTAGCCCTTTGAGAGAATAACTCTAAACGATTACGAAGCTATTCAAATAATGTTCTACTCTTATATACCTACTCTACTGAACAGAATAGCAGAAACTTGCTGTTAAAAGGTTTCACTACTAGTAAACCCAGAGATATTATGCACCGGAGGTCCATTCAAAAATATTAAATTCAACCTGCTATATTAAAATAACGTATTTCAATTTAGCAGACCCTTCCATCAAAAATTTGTTTCTAGCAAGAAGACGACATCAGAATTCAGGGGAGCTGATCAAACTGATCCACTCTTTGATGCAAGCTAATTATTTCTTTTTTATGATATCACTTACTTGATTTGATGTAATTCCAGTATACGAAAGGACAACACAGGTACTAGATTCCGATGCATCCATTCTACAATTTTTATTGACGGTCAATAAACTGTTCATACGAATTATTCAGCAAACACAAGCCTGACCTTTTATTTTAAGATAAAAATAATACCGGTATTACAATACACTACGGCGATAAAGCCTTATATAAATGATACTCGCACCAATGTTTTTTGCAAACCATAATATAACCTCACAATCTCATGCTTGTTTTAAACGCTTCCCGTCTTCTGGCGTTTTTGTCAGTTGTGCCAACTCGACTCAAACACAATATAATTAAGAATAATATGAAACTGACATACCTTCAAATACAGTATTATTATTTTTTAAATAATCGAATATGAATTTAAATCAATAAATGTGATATAATTTAGTACAACTGATGAAAAATGAATTTTTAATTCGAACCAATGAATTCGCTATGATTACCAAATGTAAAGTAGGAAGGTCAGGTTGGCAGTGGCTTTGGACGCGCTACTGTTTTCAACGTTCTCATCTTATAGGAACTTTTTTAAGTTGCTTGATCACCAAATATTACAAATATAAAATTGATAGCATAAATTTAGGTATATGATTTATATAATATGGTTCTTTTTCAATTATTATTAGGTAAGTTATTATTTTTTTATCAAATGAAAACTTTTCAATTGATTTTCAAAGGGGGCGACGTCCAAGAGTCCCAATGCAGGAACCACCTATGTGGGCTTCATCCCCCGAAAAAAAATCCTATAAAACACTTATAAACTTCTCTCCAAAAGAGTAAATTACTATGCAGTGCTTTATAATGATAATCATAACGCTTCGTGATGATAAGAAAAAACTTTAGAATAAACTAAATTTTCTGTATCTAGTGTTTTCATGACAGAGGCAAAACCCTAACATCTTGTCAAGTAATACACTCCTCACTTCTCATCTGATAATTGAATCACTGATTCGATTATCACAGGCAGCGAAATTGTACCGAAAATTTCGCTTTTCAAGCAACACTTGACGCATTTCTAACAGACCGATTCGAACATCGATTCAATTATCCTTTTCATCGAGGATTTGGTGCCTCCATGGTCCGTAGAATATTGGGCACCGTACGGTTTCTGGCTACTTTATGGACTGCGAACGGATATAGTTGATAGCTGGACGATGACGAAACTCAATTACCGTCTTCAATTGAAGGTTTCACGACGGTTATTGATAGTTGCTAACTTATTTCCATCTCCAGCCAAGCCTTTAATTTTAGGGGTGAATGGTTTTTGCGTTGATTTCAGTAGATTTGTAAGTACGGAGTTGGGCGTGTTGTCCAATAGTTGCAAGGCGCGTGTCTATTTGCCAGAAAAGTTTCACAGTATTACCGTACTCAAAGTTAAACTAAAGTTGTTTAGCAGTATAAATACTGTAGACAAAGTATATTTACTGCTATAGAGTATCACTTTTTTTCTTTAGAGCCTTACTATATAGAGAGCAATTCAGATACAGTCGCACGTCGCACGCAACAATTAAGTTTTTTTTTTTGAGGATGAAGCCCACATAGGTCTGAGACCTGTTCGTGGGTAATGACTTGGATGATGGTGATTGATGAGGCTAAATTACACCTGCCAAGCGAGTCACCGGGCTCAACAACGTATATAACTCAAAGTGCACTGTTTTACATGTATACATTCAAAATTATACAGTATGCTTACTGTTCTACAGTATTACTTTCCTTTCCTTAGTGCCTTATTATACAGAGCAGCTACAGTAGCGGTCGCGTGCCACAGTTAAGTCTAAATTACACCAGCCGAGCGAGTCACCGCGCTCAACAATGTCAAAGAATACGAAGTGCATATGTTCACAGTCATCACCTATTTATCAGTTGCCTTTCCAATCAAATTTACCCAGCTGGTCTAATTCAAACTTAATTGTGACGCGCGCGTCTGCGACTGGAGCGTAAAATAAGGCTGTAAAGTGTATAACAACACTGCCTCTTCAGTCTTCATGGGGGTCGGTACTGGGAAAGATGCAAAATCAATAATTTCGATCTTTATTGATCAATTTCGACTATCGATCTTCTATTTCTCCGTTAACTAACTTTTTTTTAATTCAAACTTGTCTCTTTTTAATAATGTAATACAATAGGATCTATATGGTACCTACAATAGGGGATTTACAGTTCCGTTATTCTTTTGGTATTCATTTTTTAATCAAAGGAAAACCTAAAATAATCAAAAAATGATTCATAGAAGATCAACGAGTAAGTAGCTGTTCTATATTTAGTAACCTAATAATAATAATAATTTAATCACAGTATTCTCACTCAAAATAATTCTACGATAATTAAACTTCTAGCTTCCAGAGAAAATGCTAGGACTTTTGCTCGAATGATTATGGTACAGAATTCGCACAAACCCGACTTACGTTACTTGATACTTTAACAAGAGTTTCAAGTTCAGCGAACAAAATTCCAAGTTATACACTGAAAATATCTTTAGATTTTTGACTGTTGGTTTCATTTATGATACCAGTTGAGATACTACCGCAATTTTCATAAAAGTTGCGATATCATAATTGCGCTAATTTCAAATACGTGCCATCTCAGTTTTGATACAACTTGAAATTTTGGAAACATCCCTGTTCACTATACTTACGCCCATTCAACGCTGATTTCCAGGTTATCTTATCTGGTTGAACAGATACTTGTTACGGCTCACGGCTATCACTTCCCAACTCCAATAATGCAAATTAATAACGAGTGATTATGCGGTATACCGCACCCTGAATTCTTTCATTCAGTTTTTTGGAAAGGAGCTCCAGCAATATTGATAAAATTACTCTTGAGAGACTCTGTTCACTCAGAAATTATTACTTACTGCAAAAAGTAACATTAATTGGTTTTGTTCACAATAATTATCATTCTGTTTACCTCGAACTGTTTTCAAAATTAGCAGATCACTTATCTTCTGAACAACTGTGAAAATTTTGATCAACGAGATTACACTTTATCTCACTTTAGCAATCAATTTAGAAATAATATTTATTAACAATATGTCTAGAAGACATAACAGGCTCACTTTAGAGATAATTAAAATGGAATAAGCCTATTTATTATTTTTTTTTATTTGTACCAAAACAATGTTTCGTAATTTGGAGAATGGATGCATAATAATCTGAATATTAATAATAGGCATGGTCCCAGGAGCATAACCGCAATTTTTCAATATCACCTCATTTGCTGGCGTGTGAACTACAATCATGTTCAATGTCCTAAAATTTCAACACAGATATTAAATGATTATTATTTAATATTTCTTCTGTTCATCTTATAAGTTAGTTTGAAGTGACTGACAATTGAATAAACTGACAAATATACATAAACAGAATTTATTTATTAATTTCGAATTCCTTTAATTGCTATTACTTTATACTGAAGACTTCCGCAATGGCGGATATTGACAACAGCATTGAACAGCTGATGGGAATCGATGAACGCTACTGTACAAAAATATCAGTCACCACCGGGAATCGAACCACGGACCTCTCAATTGCCGGTTGACCGCCTTAACCACTAGACCATGGAGACCTTTCTGCACAGGAGCATTCATTTTCAACTTGGCCATATCGGCTCGTATCTCACAAGTTAGTTTGAAGTGACTGACAATTGAATAAACTGACAAATATACATAAACAGAATTTATTAATTTCGAATTCCTTTAATTGCTATTACTTTATACTGAAGACTTCCGCAATGGCGGATATTGACAACAGCATTGAAAAGCTGATGGGCATCGATGAATGCTACTGTACAAAAATATCAGTCACCACCGGGAATCGAATTTTTCATTGTGAACACGATCCTACAGACACATCGTCTATCCTAGCTTTTGTTTATTGCAAATATTGTAGAAAATCTGCTGTATTTAAACTCAAATATGAGAACTTTTGATGCCAGAAACCTCCAATTACGGCTTCCGATGATCTTTGTTCTAATTTCTTATGATTGTCTTTTTCTTGATTTCCATATTACTTGCATTTGCGATGTACAAATAGGCTAGACCACTAGAATAATAATTAAATGACTTTAAAATTGATTCATTTCATTATTGTAACTGAAAACGGGGTTTCAGTGGTTTATTATGATAGCCAGTGACGTCATATATTTGAATTGGATTGAATGGACAGGAATAGGTAGTTATACCATACAGCATTAAGGAAAATATCTACACAGAAATTTTTTTACCTCTCACCCTATTATATTCAATTATTATTTATTAATTTGTTTGTATTTCACATATATTCAGAAAAAAACATCCTTTGATGATTTGAATGACATCTGAAACATTTTCAACAGTAATAATCCTATTTTGTACAACATTTTTAGCAATAGATCTTGAAATTTTCCAAGCGATTGGAGTCTATTTTCCTCAAACTTTTCATATTATCTTTTTTTTTACATTCATATTTCTCTATGTGTTATCTATAGGTACGCCTATGTTATTGAATGATTTCAACTTTAACACCACGGTAATTATTACATTGACACTTTATCTTTCACAATCAAAACATTTTTGATCTAGTAAATCCTTGCAGAACTCCCTTTTGATCCACTGATTAATGGCAACAAAGATCCAGAGGGCTTCGATTACACATGATCCTGGATTCGTAGTTTCGTGATTGAGTATTCATGGCTGGTCCCTATCCTTACTCCTCCTCTTCTTCCTCTTCTTCTTCCTCCTCCTCCTCTTCCTCTTCCGACGTAGCATTAGCACCTTGAACATCTTCGGCAATTGCTGTCGTTGTTTCATCGTCCTCTGTGTCTGGCTGCTCAATCGCTGGTTCCTTTTCTTCTGTTTCATCATATCCTTCTCCCCCACCATTCTGCTGATAACTACCTTCTACTGTGCTATCAGTTAGCGGGGACACGTAATCCTCGGCGAGGGCCAAAGCTTCTGCCTCCAATCTTGCCAATTCCTCTTCGGCTTGCTGTTTCGCTATTTCCTCGAGTTCCTTCAGCATCTTCTCTTTTGCAATCCGTTCTTCTTCAGCTCTTTTTGCTTCTTCTATTAGTCTTTGTTCTTCAGCGACTCTTGCCTCCTCGGCTAGCCTGGCTTCCTCAGCTTTCCTTGCTTCCTCTGCTAATCTCTCTTCTTCTGCTTTTCTTGCTTCTTCCGCCAGCCGTTCCTCTTCTGATATCTTCTCCTCTTCCTCTTCTTGCTTTGATTCTTCCTCGATTGCATTCTCTCCTTCTGCTGAAATTATCTCAATCACTTTCTCATCTTCATCGGCGAGCTCTTTGGCTTCTTCAGCTGCTAATCTTTCTTCCTCTGCTTTTCTTGCTTCCTCTTCCAACCTCTCCTGTTCCGCTTTCTTTGCTTCTTCAGCCAATCTTTCTTCTTCTGCTTTCTTTGCTTCTTCTGCTAATCTCTCCTCCTCCGCTTTTCTTGCTTCTTCAGCTAATCTTTCTTCTTCAGCTTTCTTTGCTTCCTCTGCTAACCTTTCTTCTTCAGCTTTCCTTGCTTCTTCTGCTAACCTTTCCTCCTCAGCCTTTCTTGCTTCTTCTGCCAATCTTGTTTCCTCTTCTTCAGCCTTCCTCGCTTCTTCAGCCCGTTTCACTTCCTCCTCAGCCTTCCTCTGCTCTTCTGCTTCCTCTTCTGCTTGTCTCTCCAATTCTGCCTTCATCCTTTTTGCTTCCACTTGTCTTTCCAATTCCAACATTCTCTCCATCTCCCTTCTGTCCTCTTCCGATTCCTCTTCCTCCAGATCTTTCTCGGCCTCCCTTGCCAGCAACGCCTTTCTCTCATCCTCGGCCTTCTTCTTTCGATCTTCTTCCGCTTGTCGTTCCTCTTCAGCCAGCTGTTCTGCTCTCCGTTTTGCTTCCTCCAACTTTCTTGCAAGTTCCTCTTGGCGTGCTAATTCCTCTCTTCTCTCCCTTTCCTCTTCTTCTCGTTGTCGTTTCTTCTTTAATCTAGCTACAGTTTCTTTTGGACTCTCTTCGACGGTCTCCTCCTTGAATCCATTCACCGGCTTTGGCTCGAAAATGTCTCTTGTATGGGTCAGAGTTCTGGGAACACCAATCTGAAAGCACAATTTATCAACGAATGTAGATAATATTCTGTTAAAATAGTGTCCCACATTAAACTTTCGATTATAATTTAGGCACACCGTATAAAATTCATTACAAAATGAAATTTGTTTCTTCCTTAGAGAAAATTTTATCTGAAGAATATTAGCAACATTAATCGGTGATGTAAGAGGTCATCAAATCTTTAATTCAGTCTTGGCTATCTTTAGATTCATTTTTGTAATATATGTGCAATATATTGAGTGTGAATTTTCAATGGGTATAACCAAAAACATTGGGTGTAAAGCTAGTTTGTTTCCTAAGTGCATTCTGTGTAACTTGATGCTAAATGAGCTGGCAAATACGGCGGTAAGACAAGCCAATGGCTCACCTGAGCTGACTTTGTTGCAAAACTATTAATAATAATAATGCTTAAATATATTGACGATTGAATGTACTATACCATTGTTCTCCATAAAATTCTTTCATTTATATTTTATTAAGAATCAGAGATTTCAAATCCAATTATGGAGGATCCTTGACTATATTTACTGTAAGTTAGTTTGTAGGCTACTGAATTTACTGCTGGTTTTCTAAATTATCATGCTTATCCTGAATGTTGTTTTCTTCCTTCCACCAAATTACCTCTCAATAGCATCTTTTTATAATGATTGAGTGATTGAAGTTAACAATATGTTCAAAATGATTGAGTGTTCTTATCAAGTAGTAAACAATACCCTCAATTACTTGTAATCCAATTTTTTATTTTTTCCCCAGTGGATGAGATCTCTCAAATTTCTAGTTTGAAGGAACAATGACAATATTCACATTTATTCAGTTCAACAATAAATAATCAAAATATTGCATGAAAAAATATAAAATCTCATCTTTATTTCTGTAAAAATAAGGATTCCTTTTTTACGCAATCATTGATATGACATTAAAAATAATATTGTGATCAGTCTACTCATAATCCTTTAGCTATTATAATAGAATTTTACACTGAATTTTAGAAAGCAAGTGAAACATTTAGAGGAGACAAAAAATTACTCCTATACAAACAGACCATTCAATCATCTTGATTGACTGATTGATTGAAAACATGCGTCTCTGTTGGCAAACCGAACGTATGCGACTTTTTTGTGTCATCAATTAATTTGTAAGCAGACTGAATCCAGTTGAAACTAACCCGTGTTGGAAGTGACCACGTCTGGTCGTATCGTTTAATTGGTCTCCTTGATGAAAGCTGCCTCCACCCTAGAATAAATAGAAATGATATTTTGTAATCAATGTTCTTATTTGCGTCATCTAGTCGATTATGAAGGAGTAAACAAAAACATTCTATCAATACTTAAAGTTTGCTATAGGGCCTACTACCGGTCAGGGCTAAAGGCGAATGGAGTCACGGACTCGTGGACTCGGAGTCTGCATATAAACCTTTTTATAGTGTACAAGAGTTCCTTTCACAATAAAATTAAGCCTCACCTCAACCAATTGATACAGTAATTATGGTAACTAGTGTATAACATTGTATAATTGTTGATCTGACTTGTCTTATACTCCATAACTGGAGTCTCCAAGTACTCCAAGACGTAATCTACAAAAACAAAATTCACAGACGTTCAAATTATAGACGGCTCCTGTGGCAAGCGTGGTAAGACTCTCCTTAGTCAACTCGAATCGATTCGACTCACTTGAGTCTGTGCATCCACATTTTTGTAGATTACGTCTTGGAGACTCCAGTTATGGAGTATAAGACAAGTCAGATTAACAATAATTATACAATCTTATACACTAGTTACCATAATTACTATATTAATTAATTCAGGTGAGGCTTGAATTTGATTTGAAAGGAACTCTTGTACACTATAAAAAGCTTTATCAACTAAATATTTTCTCAATAATGAGATGCTTGATAGATAGAATAAAAAACAATTGTTGTTTTTTTTAATATTTCTATATTTTCAGGCCTTTATTTTGCTGACTACAAAGGGAATGAAGACATTTTCTGGTAGAGGGGTGCTGCGATAAGCTTCTGAGTATCATAACATAAATTTTAGTTACTTCATAATTCAATATTTCTCATTAATTTTTTTACCGTTTGATAGGCTATCAACTACTAGTAGATATATACATACTAACAAGTATTGTTACTACTATCAAGTAGTTATATAACTGGAAATTCTCGTTGACATTGAAACATTTGTATGTTTTCTGTGTCAAATCTGAATAATTATGTTATTTGATTTATTTTTTATAAAGAATATTTAATACTAAGAAACTGTAGAATCAGTAGGCCACACTTGAAACAATTGGATTGAAGTGAGCTGAAACTTGATATGGCTATAATAATGATGTTGAAGATCCATCTTGTTTCCACTAATATGTAATAATTATAAACTTAAAAAACAACACTTTTAAATGGAAATTAACTAACGTTATGGCGTGACGGCCGTTTCGCTCTGTTGTCTAGAGCATCATCAGACGACCCACAGTACACAGTACTCAGTGCCATAACGTGAGTTAATTTCCATTTAAAAGTGTTTTTTAATCTATAATAATACTGACATTGTAGAAAATAAAATACTTTTTAAATCAGATCAGATTTTAAATCTAAGCTGTCATCATTACAACACAGCTATCGTTATTACCTGAATTTTTCGCAAAAGTTGAAAAATTTGGATGTTTCCTGAATCAAAAAAGGATAGAGTACTTGATTTCTTCAAATTATTGAATTGAGTACCAGTATACAGGAACCTAATAGAACAAAATTTAGCAAAAATACCATTCTTCAAGGGTGGATACCATTCTTCAGATTCACCCCAAGTCCTAAATCTTCATTATAAATCTCTATAAATCTTCTCATGCACCTCATATATTCAGAGGTTGAGATTGATGTGTTTCCTCAAATATTTTATCTGTGTTCCTCATTTTTTACTTGCAGATGAGATACAGATATTCCTCACAACGCATTACAATAACTCATGTTTTAACAATTCATCAGAAAATTTCATAAGGTTTTGACAAAACAGAAAAATTTTGCTGTCCTGTAACTTAAAGGATATTGAGTACAGTATGTTACATAACAAAAAGGAAATTTTCAATAAAATAAGAAATCCCACTGTCTTGAATCTTAAATATCATGGAGTAGAGGAATTTGGTCACAAAAATATAAATATCTTGCAATTTGAAAGAAAAGGGTGTCAAAAAAGTCATGCTCTCCGAGCAAAATCAAGACATAAATGCATCAAAATTCAAAACACTGGCTACCAATTATTATGCATGTGAAAATAAATTGATCTATCAATAGATAAATTTGTATTTTAATCTCAACAAATATATCTTGCATATTTATGTTGAGGCAGTCTATGCTCAATACTGCGATGTGAATCATGTGAAGATTATCTCTTCCAATAAGTAATTCAAGCTCAATGATTTTCATACAATCAATACTTTTACTTGAATTCTCAGACTTTGAGAGTATCATAACATTGGAACAAAGCTTTGTGGATATGTTTGGAAAACAGTCAATATTTATACACATTTTCAGACAGTAATGTTCAATTCTTAAATAATATTACTGTCGACTTACGTCATATTATGCTTCCCATGAACATCATACCCAAGCTGGGAGATAAATTATATTCACAAGGTTGAAGATTAATCAATTATATACAATTGAAAAACAATAATAATTATTATTAATGTCTCTTCAAACTATTATTTTGATCAATGGTTTTCGACTATGATTTGATTTCGACTATGGTTTCTGAAAAATCATTATGTACAATATTTCCACTGAATTTATACAATTTATATTGTAAGATTATCCTTCCAGTCATTACAGTTAAGATTGATTGATTGATTCGAATTTGATGTGAATTAGTAAGATCTTAATAAATAGATTGATGCAGTTCATTATTATTTCATGAATTACATTCTCACTTATTATAATTTTGAGAAGTATATACATTATTTAGTTTGTACAACAGCTTAACTATTATTTATTTCTGAGTGAAGTGTATTTTGATTATTGTCGGGCTATGTTGATTAAAATAATTTACAAAATTATTTTTTTGGTGTTATTGGGGTAGCATACGGTACATCATTGCATAGCATCTCAAATGCAATATCCAATGCTCTTATGAAAAATGAATTTATGATTTCTCATGAAGAAACATCAAAAACTAATAATGATTTATGATTGTTACAGAATCATTAGTTAATATTTGTCCAGACTACTCTTCATACAAAACCATGCTTGAAGATATAGGGGTTATAAATCAACAAATAACTAAGTATCATTCGAGGATAAAACATTTGATTAACATTCTACAGTGAAAATTGTTATACTTACAGTTGTAGTTATAATAAAATCCATCATTTTACATTCTTCTTTATTGTTGTCGTCTTGTGTCAGTTTTTAGATGTAGATTTCTTTCCTCCTTTTCTCCAAATTATGATGAGAGGACCAATTATCTTCCAAGAACGATCTCATAGAATTTTTGCAGCTTATTCATGTATCTCAAAACTTTGTCCATATCTTTACTATTTTACTCGTTATTCTAATATTTCACGACTGTATCATAGTTTCATACACTTTTGGAGAGTTCCATAGTTGATTTGAATGCTTTATTTATTTGATTGATGCAAAAACTTAAAAAAATTGCAGACGCACATTAATGTAGATTGCATCATGATATAATATAAAGTACATAGTGAGTAGGGTTCAGATTGTTCTGCCTATTTCATAGTGTGTAGAAATAAAAAATATTTGTTTATACATATAGAGATGTATGAGGATTCATAAAAAACAAAATTTCGTACCAATTCGTTCAAGGATAGTCTACATCACTCATATTTACTGTATTAAGATAAGTGAAAAAATATTTTTATTGACTTTGGCATATCAAAATATAGCCCACACATGACAAATATTTTTTCTCATATGCGGTGCGTAATATTAATGCTATCAATAAAAAATAATTACTGCTCACTCTCTGAGAATTACCGAGGGGACTGCTGATCAAGAGTTAGCCAAATAGTTAATAGCCTGCTCATTTAGAAATTTATTGAACAATCTAATATCAAAACTGGCAATGTATTTCTATTTAATAAAATAATTTTCACTTACTTATACTGGAGATACTGGAGGGATGCATTTCACTTCTAAAGAAGCCGGAAGCTGATGAAGCTTCTCTTTAGAAGTGCCTCGTGGTTAATTGTAGAGTGGACATTACTGTCCAAACCTCGCCACGTCAACAAATAAAAAAGTCATTTTATTTTATTCTATTCTAAAATGCATCCCTCCATTATCTCCAGTATAAGTGAGTGTAAATCATGTATTAAATATAAATAAAGTGCCCTTTTGATCTTAGATTGTTCAAGAAATATTTCGTCATGGAAATTAAACATCACAGAATTTATTGACTTGTCAACTTTTCAAGTGATGAAAATCAAACTGTTTGCACTTTTCTTTACACTCTTCATACAGGTACACTCATTCCTATACACCTATGAACTGAGTCCAATAATGAAGTTATGCCTTCTCTGTATAGGTTAGATGTTGGTGCCCATTCCTGTTTTCAATGCCACATATTATGTAATTCAACAGCAGTTATGCTACATTAATAAGATATTGAAAGTTTATCTGTAACAAACATTTGACATACTTTTTTTGGAGATTACATCTGGAGACTCCAGGAATGAAGAATAAAATTATGAAGTAAAGAGAATCAAATGAAGTTTCTAATCGATGTGAACAATAGTTATTGTTGAATTACATGACATTAAAATTAGGGATGGTTATGCACCTTAACTGTCCTATCCTTCGCAATCCAATTGAAATCAAGATATATCTTGATTCAATTCAAAAAAACTCCATAACTTATAAAATTATCTTTAGAAGTGCAGCAAAACTCAAAAAAATAATCTGCAATGAACTTTTATCAAACATAACAAACATGCTGATAAACACATAGTTTTGTGTTTATAAAACTGCAAACTAACATGCCTTTTTCAGTTCCTCATGAACAATAAATTCAACACTGTGAGACAAAACACAGGATTCACAAAAAAAAACTAATGACAGATTTTAAATTAAAAAAAGTTGTAAAGTACATGCATAACGTGATACGAATAACAATAGATAACGATTTGAAATAACCAAAAAAAATCTGTCATGGGAGAAATTTTATAATAGATTGTAGGTTTACTATGTTTGATCTGATCTGGGAACTAGACGAGGGATAAACAATGACAAGACAAGGGTTGAATCATTAGTATTGTACGTTTTTATTCAAGTATGAATAATAGAGATAGTATACATTCAAAGAAGAATTCTTCTCATATTCGCAAAAAATAGTAGCATACAATATAATGTAAGCTTTCAAAATTGTGATAGTAAATCAGCACTCTATAATATTCCGTGAAGTCAAACTCTAATCAATGGAAGATTGAATTTTTCATTGACTTTGAAAGCATATTTGATGATTAGAAGTTGATTGAATAATGTTCTGGAGGAGAAGAGAAGAAGGTCAGTAGATTAAGCGAGTCAGCCTCTAATGCGCTCCAGGTCCTGCGAGACAAATAGATAGTCTTAGACCCGTTTCGCATCCAAGTCAGCGATTCCCAACAAAAAGCATTTATTTTTCATCTATTTTCACAAAATCTTCTAAGTCTCACATGCTAACTTCAGAAATAATCTAATATTAAAACTGACACTGTATTTCACTTTTAAATAATGTTTTACTCACATATATTGGAGATGCTTGAGGAATGCATTTCACTTTCACGTCAGCCTGACGAAGCTTCTTTTCAGAAGTGAAATGCATTCCTCAAGCATCTCCAATATATGTGAGTAAAACATTATTTAAAAGGAATACAGTGTCAGTTTTAATATTAGATTGTTCATTAAGTATTTCGTCATGGAAAACATCACAGATTTCAGAAATAAGCTCAGGAAATGTCTCACTGATAAGGAGTGGAAGTTCAAGTGACAGAAAAAAAATTGACATCTATTTTTTATTTTTTAAAGGTCCTTCAAGTATCTTTTCAGTTTTTTCAAGAATAAATCTTGGAAAATATCAATGGCAAGAAGTAACAGTTCAAATTAATGGGATATTTTTAATAAGAAACTGATATTTTTTAAATTTTAGCCAGTCTCCACCCTGTTATAGATTTTGATCAACTAAACCCATGAATTGACTGTAGAATAAATTTAAAATGCATGTGTCACGTTACAGAAGCCTCAAAAACTGATTTCTTGATATTTTTATGTTCTGTATCGTAATAAAAATTCATGTGGGCCTACTTTAAGCACTAAATCGTGTACGGAAGTAGGATACTCTATGAAATTGTATAAAGTAGAACTACCATTTTAATAGTGAAATCAACAGTAAATCTGTAATTTTTTTAATGGTATTGAAAACTGATATTTGGAAATCAATTTGTAGGCTACTGTGAGGAAATAATTTATTTTGTTGGATGGTCCATAGACTATTTTTCTCAATATCAACTCTTGAGGTGTCTTCCATCAAAAATTGTGTTAAACTCTTTGAGACGATAGAAAAAAATGGAAGGAATGTAATAAATTATCTTTGTTACCTATATTTGGCAGTTTGGAGAATACCAAGCTCCTTCAAACACTAACATGAAAAATATTAGTTTGTATTACACATATTATCTAGTATTTTATGTATTTTATGTAGTATTCCTCTTGTTGTACGTAGACTTGTAGATGAATCATCAAATTTGTACAGTATAGGACTGAGTAGATTGAGACTTGAGTTTTGTTACTTTGAAAGCTATATAAAGGTGTGATAAACTAATTTATACTATCATTCTGAAAAATATTATATTAAATAATAGCACTTAAAGGGATTCGAAATTAACAAATTCTGTTTATGTATATTTGTCAGTTTGTTCAATTGTCAGTCACTTCAAACTAACTTGTGGGATACGAGCCGATATGGCCAAGTTAAAAATGAATGCTGCTGTGCAGAAAGGTCTCCATGGTCTAGTGGTTAAGGCGCCCAACCGGCAATTGGGAGGTCCGTGGTTCGATTCCCGGTGATGACTGATATTTTTGTACAGTAGCATTCATCGATTTCCATCAGCTATTCAATACTGATGTCAATATCCGTCATTGCGGAAGTCTTCAGTATAAACTAATAGCACTTAAAGTGATTCGAAATTAATAAATTCTGTAAATATTTTCTTTGATAAGAATAAGCGAATCTTGTCATTGATATTATTTCTATTTTATAGAACTCCATCCATTGATATTGGTATTATTTCTATTTTATAGAGCTCCATCCACATAAATTTCAATTAGCAATTGGGAATCGCTGAAAAAATGTTAAAACTAACTAACAGCAACAAAACCAGCATGAAATACAATCGCAGATGCATAAAATAATGAAGCGGCTTAAATTCTAAAGTGCATTTCGCTTATTTCACTCATCATAGTTTAGTTAGTTGAGTAAACTGACGACTAATCACAACAAATTCACTCAGACACTTAGATTATTTTTCAAGTCTACATTTATTATGACCTTTCAATGGATTCTACATCTATTTCTTATTTTCTGAAAATTTTGAGTTTAAAAACTTTTCGATAAGCGACCATTTTAGATTTCTTTCCATATAAGTCTAGTACTTGTATTTATTTTTAGTTTTTATATTATCGGGTTACTGTTTCCCACTTCATATCATTTTAAATATGAATAAGACAGACGTTTCATGCAATGTAGTCCAAGTATTTTGATGAGAAACTAAAAGCGACTAATCAATGGTTAAGTAGCAGATACACATTTGAGATGCGCTTCAACTAAATTGTAGTCGGAATAATTATTATGATATATTTTTCAATTGATTAATCGCTCATTCGTGACAAGGCTCTTTCTATTCATTTTTCTGAATGAATTACGAGAAAAAAACATAATGTTGAATCAAGAGAAAATAGAAAAATCCCTTATTATTAAAAATTCAATTTTTTAATGTTCTATAAATATGTATCAAGAGATCAATATGTATTGATTATTATTATTTCTGATTAATTAATTTATTATTTATAATTATTTTCTGATTAATATTTATGATTAATTATCAAATCAATATGTATCAAGAGATAATAGAAAATAGAGCCTTCATAGTCAGCAAGCTTATTATTGATATGTTTGTATATATATATATATATATTAGATGGACGCATCATGAGTGCGCAGACATTTGTGTGCTAGTCATGACATTATTCTAGAAAATTAAATATTTGCATCATAAAGGCTTTTCCTTATAATTGGCAAGGCAAAAAATATTCGTTATTTCATACCCCGTATTTTTTAATAAAGAAGAAACATGACATTATTGTTATTACTAATATAGAATATTGCTGTTTCAATTTGCACATGAGCAGTGTGTTTATAAATTTGTGGAGAGGGAAAGGACAAAAAACATTTAAAATTGATGGAAGAGCCACAATAATACAGAATTCAATAGAAATTTGAGCTCTTAAATGAAGAATTTGATTTAATTTATTCTTTCTATTCTAGTTTGTATAGTGATTTATTTCTCTATTATAGTATCTATTCATTATTAAAAAAACACATTATAATTTAAAAAGGATTCCAACATTTTTCACATGACGTGAACACATCATCTCAGACAATACGTTCACGAAAACAAAGTGATTAATCAGTGTTAATTATAATTCAAACTTGTAACAATCTTTCATTATTAGCATTCATCACCAATTACTTGAAAAATGACAAAATTATTAAATTGTTCATTTATGAACTTTGCAATTTCTGGTTTTCGCTATTAATTTTCGACTATAATTATTAACTATGAAAATGCCTTGAATCCGATTTTTGGTGGCTTCTCACTTGGATCCAATAATGGAACTAAGTCTCTAAGTCAATTTGGAGGGTTTGTGTATATTAGGGAATAATGAATTATTGATAGATTTTATATTATTTTACAAGTCCATACATTATTAATAGCAAATATTTCTGCTTCCATAATAATTATGGATTATTATCTTCATTAGAATTATTCTCTTCATTCATAATCCATTTTGATTCAATAAAGGACAACATAAAGGATCTTGATGAGACTTGTTTTGTTTAATTATCAGGTACAAATATTTTTAATTCATGTCTCATTATTTTATTGAATGGCTAAGATATCTGAAAATTTCGCCAGTGGCGATCGTTGATGAACGATTCCATTGAATATTGATTCACATTCTGAAAATGTTTCTTTCACGACTTTTTGTAATAATTGTTTATTACAGAGATTGGATTTACCCTTGACCAATTCGATCCAAATCTAACGACAAGGATGAACACATTTTCCTACACAATCTGCACCGTACAGTGGCGTAACTACCAATGATTTAAGGGGGGGGGGGAATAGACGTTAGGCACTATATAGTACATGATATGGTTTATTTAGCAGGGGGGTTCAAGTACTCTACCGGGAAAGATTAAAAAAATAACCCCTTTAAAACCACATTTCAAGCGATTCTAGGCACAAATTCATCCAGTCTAACATAGAATGATTGTGTGTCAAGAATAGTGATTTTCATCTAGTTTTTGCATCATTGTCAGTGGGAGATCCGAACTTTCGTGCTAAAAATGCATTGTTTAAACAGCCCAGCTTCAAAGCAGTCCTGCTATTTATGATCCCCCACTCCACCTGATTAGGGTACAGTACAGTACCGTACTTAAAAATGTATTTTGAAAGGAGAAGGAAGGGTTATCCAACTTTAAGGCTGAGCGCAGGGTTTTTGGCCACATTTTTTTTTGTTGAAGAATCTTGTATTGGATATTATTAGGACTTCGAAATGTTGTCTATTGCTGTGAGGAAAAAAATTTTTCTTCAACTATTTTGTGAAATATTTTGTTCAAAGTTGAAACTTTTTGGTTTTTGGAGAAATTTATTGATCTCTTCCACTAGTTATATTAAACACTCGATACATTTTTATAACTAAAAAACACCTGGAGGAATAAAATGACATGTTTTTTATTTCAATGTAACAAATATGGTTTTCAAAATAAATTTTTAAATCTGAAAAATTTACATATTTAAAAAAGTTATTTTGTAGAAACTATTTGTTAGATTGCAATAAAAATATGTCATTTTATTCCTTCAGGTGTGTTTTAGTTATAAAGAATGTATCAAGAGTTTGATATAACTCGTAGAAGAGATCATTTGCCCCCAAAAACCGTAAATTTTTAAAACCCCCATATTTTACAAAATAATTGAAAAAATTTTCCTCACAGCAATATATAACTTTTCGAAGTCCTAAGAATATCCAATACAAGAAACTCCGAAAAAAAATTATGACCAAAAAACCTGAGCACAGCCTTATGGAGCTTGTTCATTCAAAAGTGGGGTCCGAGGTACTGCCCCGGATTTTTTTTTAACAATCACTTTGAAACTACATTTTCAGTGTTTCAAGATGTATTTTTTTACTCTTTTGTTAAAATCTATTGCCACTCAGAGCTTGGTTGAAATTTTAAAATTTGTTTCGATTCTGGGTCTCTGGGGGGGGGGGATATTTCCCCATGACCCCCGCCCAATATTTACGCCACTGGCACTGTACATGATAATGCACAATGATCTACATGTACAGTATTTGATCTGTTTAATTATATTTCTTTATTGGGAGTGTGTGTGTGCGTGTGTTAGTGGTGAACTGACCTTTGTCCTCAGTAGAAGAGTCGTCGGTAATAGTCCGGAATTTGTCGTAGTATGACCTGTAGAGAATCTCGTCCTTGATGTGGCGTTGCTCTTCGCGTTCTTCCGGTGAAATAAGATACTTGCGACGCGGGTACCCGCGCCCGCCTGCGTAGCTCATGCACGCTAGATGTCCTTTGCCTGCGTGTCATTCATCAATATCATGAAAAATAATCATTATCATCATGAAAAATCAATGAAAATCATGATGAAAAATCAATGAATCGACAGAAAACTTTGTTTTAAATAAACTAGAATAATCTTCAGAATGGAATGATACCCATGAAATATTAAGCAACATTTTATTGATAGGAATAATGATAAATAGTAATAGCAAATGCTGGAAAATCAATAAACTGACAGAAAACTTTGTTTAAAATAAATTAGAATAATCTTCAGAATGGAGTGATACCCATGAAATATTAAGCAACATTTTATTGATAGGAATAATGATAAATAGTAATAGCAAATGCTGGAAAATCAATAAACTGACAGAAAACTTTGTTTAAAATAAATTAGAATAATCTTCAGAATGGAGTGATACCCATGAAATATTAAGCAACATTTTATTGATAGGAATAATGATAAATAGTAATAGCAAATGCTGGAAAATCAATAAACTGACAGAAAACTTTGTTAAAAAATACTAGAATAATCTCTTAGTAGAGTGAAATGCTACCCATAAGATATTAAGCATAATTTATTTAATTATATTACAAGGAATAGTGATAAATAATAGTAATAACAATAATAACAATAGGGAAAGCCGGCGCAGCTCATGCACGTTAGATGTCCTTTGCCTGTGTGCATCATTCTAGAGTGAAATGTTGCCCATGGAATATTAACCCTATGCGGATCTGAGTGCTGGAATGAATGTTCTTAGAAATTCTTTCAGTAAATAATATAATTTCAACTTTTTATGTGAATTCAACGACTTGCAGTCAAATATTCATTAAGAATAAGTAGAATTTACTTACTCTGTAGGCCGACTAAAGAAGTTAATATTAACAACGCAGTTCGTCATAGAACAAGAAATCCAGGAAAAATTTTGTATTGTTATTTAGTTTTTATATAGCTTATATTGAATTTGTTCCTTTCGACTACTGATAGTTGTAAAGCATTGAAATATTCTTTTCTGTTGAGAATTTATTTATTTGAGAATAAACTACATAAGTTATCTATTTTTCTATAATAATGGAAATTTTAATTTTAATGAACAAATATAGCGATTCAACGTTTTAGAATAAATTAAGATGTTGCAGCCATTTTTATGAGAAAACAATGACAATTATTCACTCACATTTACAACAAGATATTTCAGCTGATACGCCATCTTTCTGGTTCATAAGATGGGATGGTCCATGAATCAGGAAGATAATGCCGTGACAACTGGGATAACTCGTTGTAAATGTGAGTGAAAAATTATCAATATTTTCTTATGAAAATGACTGCAATGTCGTGTTTATTCCGAATATTTCAATTCATACGTGCAGTTTGTAATGGAAGGAGAAATTAACAATAATGGCGAAGTAATCGGTGAAAATGGATTGAATTAAAGATTCAAATTTAATTTGATGATCCATGAGGAACTGCAAGCTCAACAGTTAAATTCTTGGATTTCTTGTTCCATAACGATGTACATTGTTAATATTAAAATTCTATTGTAAATTAAACCATTTGCAGTCAATTTTAATTGTGAATAAATAATATTTCTACTCTCTTTTGGCCTTTTTTTCTCAATAATTACTTTTTCACTTACGACTGACATGAAAAGATCAATTATTATTATCACCGAACATAGTGGGATGTTACCTATAAAATATTATGCTAATATATATATTTTTTTATAGTATAATTTATGTTCATAATATTATTATGATGAATGAGAATGACCATTACGGATACTTATAATGATATATCATTCTTTTGCAGTATATTTTCAACCAGCTAGACAGTAGTAGACTTCTGAAGATCATACTGTAATCATTGTATTGATGGAGATAGCCATGCATTATAATTATGGAATGAAACAAGCGTTTTGTAAGGTACAATTATTGAAACACCAATACAGACTCCACATTCAGCAAAGTCAGAATGAAAGGTGTACAATCGAAAATTTTATTAGCAATAGCTATAGCAGGTATTTCTTCTGATAATTATAGCATTTGATTGTTGTTAACAAATTTTAAGCTGACATGACAATAGGAATGAAAATGGTGAATAGAGTGAGGATGGACAGAAGAAGTTGAATTCACGTATTAAACGTTAGTTTAAATAATGAAAATAACTCTCTATTGGATTTTAAAGATGATAAACTCTAATTGAAACACCATATAAAATGGAGGTGACAAAATGGATGACACTATTTAAATGATATCAATATTACTGTATTAAAATTTTTTTTAATGTCAACCCATCATTTTCCATTCTCATATCCTGAACTTTTTCAAGGTGTGCGAGTAAAATTGAAAATTTTAATCATAGAGGCTATTTTTTGAGGAAAAATAAAATTGAGTTTTATTCACATCTGATGTAATATGTATTTGTTCAGATTTATAACACAAACAATCACGGTATCTTTGTACATAATATAATATTTTAGTTGATTGAACGTTTTTAAAATACTCTACAAATAATCATATATTATTCTATGAATGACTTACTTTTCCCAGGCTTGGATTTATCCTATCTTATAAAATGATAGAATTTCATTTTATAAAAGGTTCGCTATACTGCACTTATTATTCACAATTCCCCTCCATATTGGAAAATTGATGATGAACCTACCTCAAAGCATCCGTATTGTAACTGAATTTCGATTTCAACTATTCAAATCATTTAATATCGACAAAATATTGTGGTAATAAGTTATTCATAAAAATTCTTTATTCAATATTTTACTCCAATTTTAATTTTGTCAAATAGAGAGCAATCTCATAGTCCAAAATACAAAACTACAAATCATACATGAACTCCAACTTCAAAAACACATAAAAATCCAGAAATTTGGAATAAGAGAAGAGGAAAAATAGTTTGCACACAGATTTAAAAATAGTTTTATCAGAATTTCATCAATTTTGTTCAAAATGTTGATGATCTCATAACATTGTCAATCAATTTGACAAATTGACAAAAGCTGTAGAAGAAATAATCTAATTTCACATACAAAAAATCTGATAGGGTCACATAAAAATCAATTTCAAAATGAAAAACACATTCAGTAGGTACATAGAATGCAAAGAGACATCAAATCGGGGTCTACTTATGGAATTTTTGACCATGCGTATAGTCTTTCACCAAATTTTACTCTCAACCATGTCACATACGGTTGCAAGATCATGCCACAACATGGATGCTTTAATTATTTTCTCATATGCATGAAATACTCACATTTCCACGCCCGAGAAGCCAATGCTTCATGGTAACTTGACCGAAAAATAAATAATGTGAATTAGATTTTTAGCCTCGAAATGAGTAGGTAAAAATTTTGTTATGACAATGGCAGTAAGTAAACGGTTTGGTTTGTGGTGAACTTCTTTTTACAAAATGTTTTGAGATTTTTTTGGATTGTGCGGAGGTGGTAAAGCGTGGGTGATAATAATTATTATTTTCAATTTTCTAAACTAAAAGCATTTTAGCACCCTAAAGCTTGTTTTCTTGTCAGGCCTAATGTCTATTGTCTCTTGACTTAGTCTAGGCTACTACAGTCTTGAGCTCCGTTCACGTTTGCGACAAATCCATTGCGACATTCTTAAAGTTTCATTATTTTGCATGGGTATGTTCAAACTACTCGTGACAGATTTCCAACCGCGTCACAACCGCTCCTATGCTATCAAGTTTTGGCTGCGTTCACATCTGTGACAATTATTGCAACAGGGTTTTCCAAGTTCAATTGTTCATTACGCAATTTGGAAGATTATTCATCCACAAAAAAATATATCTTATTAATTTCACTATTATCAGTGTTTTAATCTACAGTTCAGTTGTTGAAAACTCTGGTGGATGGAATATGCACCATTAGAAATTTTAAATTAAATCACTTGTAAAAAAATTGCTCTTATGAAATTACCCCCTAAAATACAAGGCTTACCAAAAATCTTATAAAAATTATATTTATAATTATATTCTGACAAAATAATGTAAGAAAAATTGGCCTACTTCAAGAAATAAGGTCTCTATCGAGAGAAAATAATTTGTAGGATTTTTAAATAAAAAACAAATAAATGACTGATAATTATTTCGAAAATTATAATATACTCTGATCAAAAGTGTTGTTAATTGCGATACATTTAACAGCTAGATAAACAAGAGCTCAGTAAAACAGAAAGTATGTTAGTTGACTCTCAGTGAAAAGAGTTCAGTAGCATAAACAAAATTTTATTTTTCAGAGCTTCTCTATCAACATTGAATTTGATCTCAGAGGAGCTTTGGTACTAGATAGCACATATTATATTACGTTCATGCCAATGGACATGGAGATTTAGACATTAATCTTCAAAAGATAATAGCAGATTAAGTGTAATAATTTATAATCCTAACGCTCCTTTCTCTAACTGAAGCTCAACGTTATTATAGTACGGATGGACATTAATTAAAATAATTAATAGGAAATGAAATAATATTTTCATCTGAAATAATTCCTAGAGTAGAACAGGGTCGACTTATAGTGTTGTTAGCTAGTCAGCAAGTAAACTAGCACAATGGAACCGAGTCTAGCTCAATGTAAAGAGTTTACACAGATGACATTGATTTAAATCTTCTAAATTTCATGGAAATGAGAAATGAAATTTTCTTCTACATTATGTTATGGAAGAAAGTAGAATTTCTTCTACATTATTTCACAAAAGAAACAAATTATTTGTATATTTAGAAATTTATGAAAATCAAAGCTGCAGTAAAATCACTGATGTGAACACGTCCCTATGGAAAGTGAGTCTTAAAGGTTGCATGACAGCATGCCAAAACTGGTATAACATTTTTTTCATAATAAATATGGTTGTCAGGTTCAAACCGAGGGAAATCAGTGAACAAAACTAAAACAAGCTACATTTCCGTCTTGAGTGAGAGTTGAGGACCTTTTTAACCTCCAAAAAAGTTTCTAGGCTCACTTGTGCTGATTGTGACAACATTTCCAGTCTTATTTATTTCAGAATTCATAAATGTAAATGGAATAATTGTCAATCGATGTCGCAGATGTGAACGTAGCCCAAGACCTGATTGCTTATAAAGCGGCTACTAACGTCTACTGAGCGGTTGGCTGGTGTCTAAATGAACCTACCGATGGAGTATTTCTTTTCGTTTTCCTCCTGGGCAAGTGTTGGGTACTTGGCAGGGTCAATCATTCGGCTGATGTAGTCGTCTGACGTGATGCGTTCTGGAATCGCAGTCTGGACGTGGCTGAAAACATGCAACATGCGTCACGTCACGTCACCATCATCGATCATCAGTTCATCAGTCACCACCTACCCACATAGAGACTTCTCACATAGATGTCTGAGCGGACATTGCGCGGCGGCTCTAACATGCGTCTCACGTAGTCTTCTGACGTTTTGCTGTGTCGGATGATATCATCATCATCGTCATCAAGATCCTGATGATCATCAACTCTTCTGCTGTCAGATCACAATCAACGTTCGTTTTAGTTGAGGTTGCTTGATTTTCATTTAAATTGTGGAACGTGCAGTTTCAAGGGTTTGTCTAAATAAAAAGGTACCTATAGTTGGGTTTGTTTAGAGAAAAGAGGCTTGCAGCTATGTCCAAACTTTTGTGCAGCTTCTATTTCTACTTCATTCCTAGATAAAAAGGTTTTACCCTGGTAAAAAGGCTGGATTTGTTTTGAAAAAGGGACATGCAGCTATACTTCATATTCTTGTGCAACTTCTTTTCCAAGTTTTCTTTTGTTCATCATTTTTTTGTCATGAGGGTACATGCAGTTTTATGTGCTTATGCAAATGAAAAAGTAAAGTACAGTGCCTTAGTAGGGTTGTTTGGGAAAGGAAGGGCGTGCAACTATATGTCCAATTTCAAATCCAAGTCTTCCTTTTTTCATTACAGTGTCTCTTTTTGTACATTCGATCAACACTTGAGTTCATTTTGGTATAAAAAACGGTCATACTTCCTTTAATTTTTAAAAAATGGATATGTGGTTTCATAGATTTATTCAAACAAAAAGGTACTAGTCGGATTTTTTGAGGGGAAAGGGGAGAATGCATGCAATCATGGTCACATTCTTGTACAAATTTCATTTTTTTCTCCTTCTTTCTGTGACCTACATTCTCGATTTTGCAGTTTTAGTGAAAATGTTTTCTGAAAAAGATTCATTCGATTATGTCTATTTTCTTGCGTAACTCCTAAAGAATCTTTGGACTTTATACTTTTTTACATTTGTGTATGGAGATGAGTCATACCAGATGTAGAATTCAGGTAGAGGGTATGGAATCTTGAGCATGTGCAATGTGATCACAATAAATTAACCACACTAATACAATTCAATTTTTAATCTATATGCATTTTTTTGTCCCTTATTCTTGCAACACTGCGTCTTGATTCATATCAGAATCTGATAATAATCCTAATAAGACTATTCGTTTTTTTTGGAGGATGAAGCCCACATAGATCTGAGACCTGTGTGTGGGTAATGAATTGGGTGATGGTGATTGATGTGTTGGACCTACAGTTTTAGGTGAGTACCGAGCCACCGGGAAGTCATTTTACTGCAGAGAACAGAGTCTTTTTTGCTGGCCAATCCAATCGGTCACCCTTACAAAAAGTGCCCACGAGCTTATCTCGGATTAACAGATACTGGCTACGGCACTCGGCTATCACTTTCCAATTCATGGTAGGATCTTAGCAAGGAGTGAAGGATCGTGATCATTCTGGATATACTCATGTATGAGGTGGGTGAAACTATCTTACAGTGTTCACCTTCAATAGAAAAAATGAATTAAAAGTCTTCAATCCTTATCAATCATTGATTCTAAATAATGCATGCTCTATTTCCAATCAGAGCTCATCAATAGTTCCTTCTGTATTGTTGCCTCGATTCTGTAGAATTTTGTGTTTTGTCCAGCTCCGACACTGAAATGTTTCCTTTCAGTTGTATATACAGTTGATATATTAACTTCAAACGGTCTCACCAAAATGCTTCATTCGAAATATTAATATAAATTGATCAAAACATTAAAGATACTTTCAAGTTAATCATGAAAATTGTTATGTATGTGTGCTAAAGAAATGTTAATTTTGCAAATGGAGATTTTTCAATGATAATATGTGATTATGAATAAGTTTATGGATTATAAATATTTTTTAGTGGTCGACTGTAATTATGAAGATGTTTGTGGAGTTCGATGATACTGTACGTTTCATCATTAATGACACATGATATTGCACAATGTGAGACTGTAGACTAGTATTTGATAGTTTTGAAAAAAAATGAAAATACTTCAAAAGAATAGGAGTTTGAAGCTTTAGTTAACAGTAGACTGTTACTATGCATCTGTACATAATTCAATAGTGCTAACATGAACATAATAGTGCTTGAGGTTTCATATTTGAGCATCACAAAGAGAAATTATGCATTCTATCATTGTAAAGAAATAATAAAACATGAAAACATTTATTTTGAGTTGAAACAAATGGAATTATGAAACTAGTAACTGTAAGTTAAGTTGGAGTATGATGGAAGCTTTTATATTATAGGCTACACCAATTTAGTGTTTGATTCTCCAACAGTAGCACGAAAATAATTAATTCTTACAAATTTTTTGTTGATTTCCAACACTCATTAGGTATATTTAGGTATATTTCTTAGAGTTCTGATATTTTTGGTAAGAAAGAAGAGCATACATCTATGATAAATATTATCACTGAAATTTGTTGAGATGATAACATCATTTCTTTGGATCAAGACTTGGATAGGATTCATGTTTCAGAAGCAAACACCAAATTTCAAAAATTAGTTATAGAAACAATAGTATTCACAGCCATAAAAATACGTGATGAGTGGATGATAGTGAATAATGTGCTGAATATTACTCATTTTTAGATAGCAGAATTTAATTATAATGGAAAAGAATTGGGATGTACTGTAACTATGCCAGTCTATCAAGAGAGCTTGATAAATGTTAAATTATTTTCAAGTAAAATGATTATCATGTCCCATAACGATTAAAAAGATAACTATTTTTTTTATTTATAGTTATTATTATTATTTACTATAATTTTTTTTGGTAAATCAATATTATATTTAACTGAGTTACACCCAATTTATATTATTGATGAGCTACATTCAACATAACTACTATAGTGTTACACCTAATTTAGTGCTTTTCATATATGAAAATGTAAATGATTGAAAACAATGAATTATGAAAGTATATGTGAATTGCATAATGTTCAATCACTAAATGAATGATTTTGATTTTTGGCCTCGTTTAAAATAGTACACCATGAAATTATATCTAAATTGCAAAATATATTTATAAAAATAGCCTACACTAATACATCACAAATGCTTGAGGCATTGGGTCTTGATGATGCATTGATTGAAGATTTTTATCAAATTTTAATTATTTTTATGTGCTGAATGAATATTACTAATTTTTAGAGAGCAGAAATGACCCCTGTATAATATAATTGGGATGCCACTATGCCAGTCTCACAAGAGAGCTTGATAAAAAATAAAAATTAATTTACAGAGAATCTAGTAATAGATGAATTGAACAAACATCTGAAATTCTACCAACAAATCAGTCTTTTGTGAAATTTATGGTGTTTTTTCATTGATTCATTGTGTTTCCAATAAATTTATTTTTCAAATAAAATAAAAATTTACATACTCGAAGGTACCGCTGATGGGTAGTGGACGTACAGCACGTGGTAGAGGAGTGTTTACTCTCTTTAGCAACGCCGCTGTCTGAGCTCTAATTGATCGCGTTTCATCGTTGAAGTTCTGCAATTCAATCAGGTTAAATTATTAGTTCATTCGAAATAGTATCAAATTTGAAAGGATGAGGAACGTTCCAGAACCTTCTGAACATATTTTAATGTTCAACTGATGAGCATTATCTACCTCAAACTAGCATTTGATAATTAGGTGAAATACTTTGGAATGAGGCATTGAATACTCACTCTGAAATAATATTTGAAACCTATGTATTCTAGTTTGATATTACACACTGAACAAGTGAAAATAGAAGTACAAATCTATCTATAGGTAGTGAATATAAATCGTGTCCCTAAAAGAATGACCCGATTTTAAATAGATTTATTTATTAGGGAGATTTAAATAGATTCATTTATTAGGGAGAAGGGCTTAACACCAACAAATTGCATACTAAATTACTGACACCTATACTTGAAGACAGGTCTCCATTTGTTGAAGGCGGGGGGGGGGGGGGACATGGACCACAAAAGATATAAAAAAATGACATAAATGCCTGTATACTTTTTATATTGAACAAAATGTCTCCATTCATTAAAATAATTATATTAACTCATTACAACATAGTAATGAGGAACAGAGTTGGAGGAGAATTCAAGCAATTTAGATAGATTTTTCAATAAATCTGGCTGATATTTGCCGCTTGAACCCCTCCCCTCACCCCTTAGTTTTGACTGAAATGATGCCTGATGTAACTGTATACAAGAGTTAAGAGCACAATAAAGTAATGTACACATATACCAAATTTATATCAATACCGTACGTATAGTATATTAGAAAAAGAGCACACTAAGGAGGAAAATGGCCTCCAATCATCCACAGTACTGTTGTTCTTGAATTGAGTTAGCCTAGAATGTTTTTATAGATATTGAAGAATAGGTAAACTACTTGTCAAAAAGCATTAATCTCATGGAAAAAATAGCTCAAGACATTAAAAAAATAATCCAGGACTGAGGATGGCAGTTGCACTGCTGGATAAAGTAAAAAAAACTCTCGGATTTCATGTTCCATAACGATCTGCGTTAAGTTAAATAGAAGAACTCAGTAGTAGGATTTTTTATTTTTACTTTTATCTTTTGTTATTTCATTTTTTAACAATCTAATATTAAAACTGACACTGTATTTCACTTTTAAATAATGTTTTACTCACATATGTGAGTAAAACATTATTTAAAAGTGAAATACAGTGTCAGTTTTAATATTAGATTGTTCATTAAGTATTTCGTCATGGAAAACATCATTTTTTAAGATGGAGGGCAACTTCTTTTGTCCAATTTAAATCATAGATAAATTCCTACCTAGAAAAATATTATAGAAGCTGAGATATTCAAGAAAACATGAAAAGAATATGTTTAATATTAACTTTTTATGTGAATTTAACGACTTGCAGTCAAATATTCATTGAGAATAAATAAGATTTACTTACTCTCTAGGCCGAGCGCTTTCGAATCAGAGGCCTCTGAAAACAGATCTCAAAGATTCGAAAGCGCTCGGCCTACAGAGTAAGTGAATCTTATTTATTCTTAATGAATATTTGACTGCAAGTCGTTAAATTCACATAAAACGTTAATATTAACAACGCAGTTCGTCATAGAACAAGAAATACAGGAGAATATGTTTTGTCACATTCTTCCTATTTCTTTCATAAAATGTCTTTTATTAAAAAGTTAAATTTTCAACTTTTTCCTTGAAATAGTAATCACACACAGTTCAATACAAATATTATAACACATATAGCTCTACTTATTTAAATAACAAAGCATTGAGTTTTCAAATATATGTGGATATCACATAATAATAGATATATAGTAGGAAGATTAATAAGATCATAAGGAAATAGCATTTTTTATAGAAATTCAAACTATGAAATAATCAGAAATACAAAGTGTTATTAACAAGCTCATTTACTATCCATTTATTCATACAGTAGTTATTTTTATTAACTTTTTGTGGTAAATTCAACGACTTGCAGTCATTTTTAATTGAGAATGAATAATAGTTTTGTTCACTTTCGTCCAAACGTTTTCAAGCCATGGCTCAAAAACGTTTGGCCTAAAGTGAGTGGAAATATTATTTATTCTCAATTAAAGTTGGCTGCAAGTCGTTGAACTTACAATAAAAAGTTATTAAATTCCTGGATTTCTTGTTCCATGACGAACTGCGTTGTTAATATTAGCTTTTTAAGTGAATGTAACGACTTGCAGTCAAATTTTTATTAAGAATAAGTAGTATTTTACTTACTCTGTAAGATGGGTTTAACAACTCGAAAATGTTCGGCCTACAGAGTAAGTAAAATACCACTTATTCTTAATAAAAATTTGACTGCAAGTCGTTGAATTCACTTAAAAAGTTATTGTTAACAACACAGATCGTTATGGAACAAGAAATCTAGGAAGTTATTTCTAATTGTTTGGAAAAAATAATTATATCAACATTAAAGCCAACAAAACCATGCAGATATGGATAGAAGGCGAGAATTTTCAAGTGAACTGAAAGAAATTACTTTTGCCGTAGAGTACTGGACTCTTCCATTACTATTAAGATTATGTCAGAAGTATGATTGATACTATTAATTTCAGAAAATTACTCTACAAAACTAAAAAATATATTCGAATGAAAAAAATTCCTTCGAATGTTCACTTGAGAATCTTCGATTTCTCCGATAGTCATTGCTAGTTCACACTGCATGAACTCCTGTTGAAACATTTTATAGAAATGCATGCAGGAAATTTAAAAGTTTTTATGCTTTTCATTTTTATTACGGTACATGCGTCTCACAATCTTATTTTTTCAAAAAATTTATATCTATAATATAAAGGATTTTTGGCGAATTAATGAAAAATATACCTACAGAATCATCAAATTCAAACTCAAAGAAAAACTGATAAAATGAAACTTGTTCAGTTTTGAATATATTTGAGCCAACTTTAAATGACCTGATTATTAATGAGAAAAACTTGCATTTCAATGAAGAATCATACCACACAAAAATTGAAACAAAACATGTTTTATTGTGTGTAGTGAGTTGCATGTGAACGACTTGAATGACGACATGAATGTTATCAACTAACATGTTTCAAGAAATATATAAATTTAAGTTAGCATTTACAATGAATTGTGAACCAAATTAAGTTTCATAAAATACAGGACTTAGAAACGTTTATAAGCTGAATGTAATAAATTTGTGATGTGGAAAAAGTTCCAAAAATAAAAAAGCTTTAGATTTGTTATCTTATATCATTCATAATTATCATTGGATTTTTTATACAAGAAGCATTATCGTAGTGGCATTTGATGAAAATCACAGTGATACAAAGCTTCATATTCTAATTTAGCAATTATTATTCATATTAAGGAACGCTTTTATACAAGTATTTTATTATTATACTATTGCAATTGAAATTAAAAGCTCCAGATTAGTTAAAGACAATTATTTTAGAATTTCAATAGAAAGCATTTTTAAATTGGTTTTCTCCATTTAGAAAGCAGTTTTCATTTCGATTAATAAGCGACTTACAGATACAATCCTACTTAACAACTTGAAAATCAAAAAAACTTACAATAGCTATACAGTATCAAATCGAATTATTTAATCCTCAATTCATTACTGATAGAATAATAATAAATATCATTTCGAGAGAGATGGAATAGAACCATTGATTTTAATATAGCTTGAATCAAAATAATCAACATTTTCCCCCTCAATTTTGATGATGATCACTTTTTATTGTTCATTCGATAACTGAATGACTTTGCACAACTGTGAATTGTGGAATAGAATCATCATTGTTCATTTCCAACATCCTAATATTTAAAAGTGACATTTCAATGGTAATTTTATATTATTTTATGTCATTGCTTGTAGATAGTGTAATACCGCGTAACCATTTCATTCTTCTCATTTTCTTAAACATCTATGAAATAATAATGAATCCTGTGTTTACTCCTGTCTAATATATTGCTCAGCCTGATATTCATATTATTTGTAATGTATTATATTCGAAGAGTTTATTCACCTATTCATTAATTATTGATTTACCGATATGGTGGAAAATATTGTGGTCCTGCAATATTATGATTACATTTTCTAAAAAAAATAGAGCTCTACTCGCATTAATGCATATCTGTATCAAGTCACCGATACTGTATTCGAATGAAAGAGTGCGCAATGAGATCAATTTATTGCTTGTGAAATATGTGACATTTATGAAAAGTAGAAACTGTACAATGTATCATTACGAGTTATGATGAGTATTACTCAATCCAAACCTTTCAAACAATTACAAAAATGTACAATGTGATTCCTGTTTCTGGCATTATGTAGTGAGAAAACTGAAAAATGCATCATCAATACGACCCTTTTGGTGATGATGACAACTCACTCAAAACCTTCAAACAATTTTTCAAAATTTTCAATGTGGTATATACATTTATGTATAGTACTGTAGTATGTATTGATATGTGATAATTAATTATTGTATATAGTACAGTAGTTATGTGACATGATATGGGGAATAAGTCCGTACAATGCATCTTCAGTACGAATACTAGTGATGACCACAACTCAATCCAAATCTATCAAACAAATTGTCAATGTAGTGAAAATTCAATCCAAACTTTTCAATGTAATATGACATGAGGTGTAAAACTGTATGTACAATGCATCAACACGAGTTCTGGTGATGATCACAACTCAATCCAAACCGGGCATGCGTTACCATGTATAATTCTGGCGGTGTTGACTAGCAAATATATTTCTGTTGTGAGTTTTATAGTAGTGTTGATGCCTATTCACATTTGTATATATAATATATAAATGAGATAGATGCCTCCCAGTCCTTCCATCATCTCCCCTGCATTCACAGAGCACAGACCATAGCATGCTTACCACAATCGATCGGGAGTTGAGGAAGTCCTCGGAAGGGACGTAAGAGAGATTTGGCCGTACCCGGTGGTTGATGCGGTCCAGCTCGGCGTACAACTGCGCTCGCTTCGTGCGGGGAGGGGGTGTGGAAGCCGCCGAGTAGTTGAGACGCTTGTGTGCAATGTGCGGAATGCCTGGGTGGTAGGTGTGTGCCTGTAAAATAAAAAAATTCAAATTAGAAGAAAATGTTTGAAAATTATAGAGAAAATCTTTGATTTCTTGTTCCATAACGATCTGCGTTGTTAATTCTAACTTTTTATAGTAAATTCAAAGAGTTGCAGACAATTTTAATTGTAAATGAATAATATTTCTACTAAAAACTTAAAAAACACTTTCAAGTGGAAAATATGACTCACGTTATGGCGTGACGGCCGTTTCACTCTGTTGTCAAGAGCATCGTCAGACGACCCACAGTACATTGATTTAAGGTATGAGTTTTGACACTCAAAGTGTCAAAAGTTTGAGTGTCAAAACTCATACCTTAAATCAGTGTACTGTGGGTCGTCTGACGATGCTCTTGACAACAGAGTGAAACGGCCGTCACGCCATAACGTGAGTCATAATTTCCACTTAAAAGTGTTTTTTAAGTTTTTATTATATTAGTGGAAACAAGATGGATCTTCAATATCAATATTTCTACCCACTTTTTGGCCAAACGTTTTCGAGTCATGGGGCTTTGAAGATGAGTCTTCATGACTCGAAAACGTTTTGCCAAAAAGTGAGTAGAAATGTTATTTATTCACAATTGAATTTGACTGCAAGTCGTTGAATTTACTTGATAAAAAAGATAAAATATAGAATAATCTGGATTTCTTGTTCTATAACTATCTGCGTTTTTAACATTAACTTTTTATTGAGAATTTATAATGACTTGAAGATGAGTCTCCATGACTCGAAAACTATTGGCCAAAAGTAAGTAGGAATATTATTTATACACAATTAAAATTAACTGAAAGTCGTTAAATTTACAATAAAAAGATAAAAAATAATATTGTTGATTATACTTTACTGCTAAATTCAATTCTTACTCATTCGTGCAATAGTTATTTTGCATTGATGTAATGCTTTCTTAGACATGGTTGGAGGTTTACTTTGAGTCAACAATATTATGAATTGGATATCTACAATTTTTTATGTTCATATATCAAGTGAAAAAATAATGTGCAACTGCAATATCGAAATATATTTTTCCTACAGTGACCCGAGAAAGTGCCTATTTTTGCACTAACTGTAGCATGCAAAATAGTCTATTCCTGCACCAGTGCGGGAAAGTAAATTCTAGTGTGGAAAAGTACTTTTCCGCACTCCAGATTTGCAACCTAACAGAACAAAATAGTGAGCATGTAATATGTAGGTTCCCTATTCTGCATTCAAAAATAGGTTGGCTACTGTGCTTCAGCTGCGAAATAGTTGTTTTAGTTGTTGTTGTTGAAATCGATTTGATTCGAAGATAGGTTATGTGAGAAATTGTCAGGTTATGTATGTCCTGTTTTGTTCTCTTTAAATTACTTTATACATTACTGTAGGAAAAATTTAATGTGTAATACGAGTGCAAAGTATTGTTTCTGCACTCAAGAAACTTGTTTCACTCGCCTTTGGCTCATGAAAAAAACTGTTTCTCTTCGATGCAGAAAAACGCTATTTTGCACTCTAGTTACACAAATAGCTATTATTTCGCCCTAAAATTTTAGAATAATGATGAGAGAGGACAAACATAATAAAAATATCCGCTGTATGGCAAGTATGAATAAGTGAATATATTATTCATTGTGAAGAAATTTAGGGGAAAATATTGAAAATAGTTACAACTGCAGTCATATAAAAATTTTTAATTGTTACATCTTGTGAGCATCAAAATAATGTTAAAAAACTCAATAAATGTGGTACTGTGGTATGAAAAGTGGAAATGGTATGCAATAAGACAAAAGTATATAGTATAGAAGGGAGGGGAGAGAGGTTTTCAAATGCTTCACTGATTGCATCTATAGACAAAATTATACAATATTATAAAGTGATGAAGAGCATTTAAGGAAAAATGAATGCGGTTGCAAAGGGGTTCAGTTGTGTATCGGTAGAAGTGCAATATTTGGGAAAAATTCATGCAGTCTGTTTTAAACACTGTCTATATATATGGACAAGTAGGATAGTTGAATAACTATGCAAAAGTATATTTTTTCAGCAATAACTTATGCGGGTGAAAACACAATGTGATAGATCCTTAACAAAATCACTTTGATGAAAAACAAACTACAAATTCGAACAGAAAGCCAGGTCCTTTATAAACTGTAAAGTATTTGTACAGTGCAAAGGTTCATTCCAATATTAGAAGAAATTTCCATGATGGTTCACTATACAGATTGGTAGTTCAAATCGAACAAAACATATATCTACAAATATCATACAGGATTAGAAGTACTATGGTACTTCACAAGGATCACTAATAATATACTACTGGATAATGGCGGAATCAGTCTAATCTATTTACATTAACACTTTTTTTAGGTTATAGGTGACTCTATAATATCATTCCAATTTCTTGTAAAATCTTGTTGGATGCTACCATAGAACGAAATACTTGTACTGGGTGTAACTCTTTTATAGAAATCAGTCATTTTGAGTCTGCATGCTGGACAACTGCATTCTGATGCATTACCATGAGAATTTCAATATAATAACCTGGTCATGAGATAGGGAAGACCAATAAGATTCATCAATTTCAGATTCAGAATCAGATTTGTACTCTTCACTATATGAAGTCATAGTTGATTTTTTCGCTGCACAAATAATAGAATAAATACAAACCAAAATGATAAAGAAAATAAGTAGATTAACAAATAACATGAAATTAATGAGTAACTGAATAAGAAACAAAATTCTGAATGAAGAAGATAATCAATGTATGAGAAAATCATCACATACCGTACGGTATTAAAAGCTAGAGCTGCAAAACATAGATTTACAAAATGAAATCTACACTCATTTATGACATAATGGAGTGAAAATAGAGGAATTATTAAATCTTTAATGTTTAAAAAATAGATGAATAAATACATTCAACAACAAATTAAACATTACAATCGAATAATGATACAAATAAAATCCTTAAAACTGGACAGATCATTCAAAATTGTTAATTGGTGACACCCACTATTCAAATATGTGTTGCGCCACAGAAATAATGACTTGTGAATTAATGAAATAGAAAAATATGTTTTGATTATTTTTTTCTAACACTCTAGAAATGGCAATCAAAAACTTCCATGACCTTTAAAAGCTTTTTGGAAAAGTTCCATCTCTTAGAAGCAATGTACCAATGTAGTAGCAATGACCTTTCCTCAATTACTGCTGGTGCTCAGTTCAACAAGATGGATAATGCAGTTTTTCATTCATGGAATGAAAAAGTAAAGCACGAATTTCCACTCAATAAAATTATAATTTTATTCGAAAAGTATTTCAGTAAGGGAAACTTACTTATTTCAGTAAGTATTTCACAAGTGGTTTTCGGGGAGTCTCTTCATTCGACATAGAAAATTTGACAGTACGGTAATAGAGTTATAGAATATTCAGACAAGTCATTATTGTTCAATGAGTACGATAGTCTACATTCCGAGATAATTTTTTCAACGTTCAAGAGTCATAGCTAGTACAAAATATTCGATAATTAGTTTCATATTGAATTTTTATTGTAGGTATTTTATTGTGGAGCTCTTGAACTGATAATATGTTAATATATAAAAGAAAAAGACAGTGATGATGTCAATACCACTTACATTTTAAAACTTTACAATTATTAGAACCTAGGTTTCATGGCATACCTGCCACATCCTCAGCTGTACTGATAGGATGTGGCAAGTTATGCCATGAAACGGATGAAACCTAGGTTCTAATAATTGTAAAGTTTTAAAATATAAGTGGTATTGACAACATCACTGTCTTTTTCTTCTATTATGGAGAAATACCACAACATCTCATCCCATACAATCAATGTTGATATATATATATATATATCAATAGAATATAATTCTATTTTAATTTTATATTATAGAAAATTTGACAGTACGGTAATAGAGTTATAGAATATTCAGACAAGTCATTATTGTTCAATGAGTACGATAGTCTACATTCCGAGATAATTTTTTCAACGTTCAAGAGTCATAGCTAGTACAAAATATTCGATAATTAGTTTCATATTGAATTTTTATTGTAGGTACTTTATTGTGGAGCTCTTGAATTGATAATATGTTAATATATAAAAGAAAAAGACAGTGATGATGTCAATACCACTTACATTTTAAAACTTTACAATTATTAGAACCTAGGTTTCATGGCATACCTGCCACATCCTCAGCTGTACTGATAGGATGTGGCAGGTTATGCCATGAAACGGATGAAACCTAGGTTCTAATAATTGTAAAGTTTTAAAATATAAGTGGTATTGACAACATCACTGTCTTTTTCTTCTATTATGGAGAAATACCACAACATCTCATCCCATACAATCAATGTTGATATATATTTCTTATCTAGTGCGACGAATGAAACATTTATTGCCGATTCAAGAAAGTAGATGAAAAACTGTGTTGACTACTAAAAAATTATTCAATTATCAGAGATTTTATTGTGATTGGGATTAATGTGAGGATGTTGGTGTTCAATAATATTTTCCATTATAGCCTAAGCCAAGATTTTTTCAACTACTGTATTCAATTAATACAAGAAAGTGGAAGAAGAATTGGGAATTGAATAATAATTATAAAAAGCTCAACTATCATTAGGATAAATTTCGAATATTTAAGGACAAACAAGTTTTCAATTTTGTTGATGGGAATTAAATAATAGCATATTATAGCATAAAAGGGAAGTGATAGCCGAGTGCCGTAGCAGGAATCTGTTCAATCAGAGATAAGCTACGAAACTCCTAGACACTCTTTGTAAGGGTGACCGATTGGATTGGCCAGCAAAAACGACACTGTTCTCTGCTGTAAATTCATTTCCCGGTGGTTCGGAACGCACCTAAAACTGTAGGCCCAACCCATCAATCACCATCATCCAATTCATTACCTACACACAGGTCTCAGACCTATGTGGGCTTCATCCTCAAAAAAAAATGTATTCGAGATTTACCAGCAGAATAAAGTAACAGTGATGAATATGATGAACATTGAATTCACAGAGGTAAATTCACACTGTGAATAAGTCTCAATAAAAATATGTTATAATGAATAATAAATAATAATTCAATTCAATCCCACAATAATTTATAGAGATAAGAAATTTTATAAGATTTCTATCTTTTAAAAATTCATTGAGTGTATATAAGTCATACAGTATAATTACCAGGCAGATCCAACTCTTTATAAGACCTCAAGTCACATTAAGACTCATTTTAAAATGCATTGGTTGGGTATCATAATTATAATTATTCATAGAACTGAGAAGTTTTCCAAATTCCTTAACTCTGTGAATGCTGTATATTAATTCATATTTTTAATTAATTCATTGATTCATAATTCAAACGATAGCATATCAATTAAGAAAACCGGTCTACCAGTGAGTAATGTCACCCATGTCAAAATTGATTCAAGTTAACAAAAAAAGGAAGTTTTTGAGATCACCTATGTTACAGTTAACTAAATCTCATAATCATTCACAGAAATAAGTTTTCAAGATTTTTTAAAACTATGTGAATATCCATAGGTAAAACCCCATAAAATTTAGAGAGCCAGTGAGTAATGTCATCCTACTTACTATTCATTTCCCTTGAACTGAATTCCATTTCCGTTGATTCCAATCCGCAAGAAAACAATAAACAATAATAAACTGATTGGCTTTGAGAAATCAAAATATGCGTATAAAAGTCACCGCGAAACAAGACTCTGCTAACAGATTTTCATTCTCTGCCGTTCAAAAAGTTTGTGGCTAAGGGCCAGAATGTGTGCGTGCGTGCGCTTGTGTTGGTGACTGTCAGGGCAATTTGGCAATGATTTTTTAATTTATTTTGTCATCGAAGACAATTTAGCATCCGCTCAGAGCGTACAAAAATTCTAATCAAAGACTTATGCCCGGTTTCTCAGTCCTTCAGTAAATCATTCAGTACATATTCAATAGCGGCTTTAAGTCTTGTTCCACACATACCCGGCAGTAAGCTGAAGTTAGATGAAGAATACCCGAAATAATTGCATTATATCATATTATGATTTCAATAAAAGTGTTAGACAATGTCCATACGGCCGGTTAAACAACAACACACCGGTTTCCCGACTGCGGGCGGTTATGTGTGAAACAAACCTTAGGACCACTATTGAATGATTCACTGTACTACTAAATAACCGGGCAGTCGTTTCTTTGTCCAAAAACGTTCCTATTCAATTCTCAGCAAGTTAAAATATGAATAATTGTTGTCATAATTATTTTGTTTGCTATATCATTATTACATTTTACCTTAAAAAAGTGCCTTTATTGTACTCTTTTTTAGAATCTCATAGAATCAAAGTATTATTGAGTGGAATTATACACTAGAATTTAAAAAAATAGCATCTGTAATTCAACAGCATTTTATATTCAGGCAGCAGGAGACGCTGATTTTATTTCTACATGTTTCTAATTGATTTTAGGTTTCATTCTAATTTCTAGTTGCAAATGATTATAGTAAATATTAAATATTGCAGTTTGACAACTCACAAATGAATTTCACCAGAACAAGTAAAACAGCAAAGTTTAATGGTTTAGTAGTGAAATAAATTAGCTTGCAATATGTATAGATATATTATTAATAATCCAATCTTGTTCAAAACAAACTGAATGAAGCCTTACATCCTATATCATGGTTGAACATGAAAATTTATCACCAACCAATTGAAAATTATTCCAATGACATCCTATAGCCCAAATTCTACAATTATTATTGATCATGATTCTTAATATCACTAAAAAACTTCAATTTTTTTTGATAACATAAAAATGATTCCACAGATATTTTTCACTTAAAGGACTGTATACTTAGGCCTACTCTATTTTCTCAAGTAGTTTTGGATTTTTCACTTGGCTTCCATCACATTCTTTACTATAATCTTTTGTCTTATATCTCCTCTAGTTATTTATTGTTTTCTTGATTGTTTAAAGTGACGACTAGCATAGAAAAATAATTGATGAACTCTTATTGACTGATTTCTGTAGGTTCAAAAGCTTCTCGATTTTCAAATTTCACAATCAATCTATCCTCAGTAAAGGATGATCACCATAAGTGCCACCGTTATTTTCTTTTTCAAATTTAACTGTATATTTCTCTAGTAAATTTACTTTCAGTTCTTGCCCATCTAATATAACATTCATCCGCATGTTATATTCCATTACTACCCTCATTTTTTTCTATAAATCTCCTCTGAATCTGAGTTGTACAGTTTCACCAGTTTGTACAATAAAGGAAACCTATACCTTTTCACCCACATCTGTATCTGTACAACAGATTTACATAGACATATATATAATAAAATATGAGAGTACTGTACTGTATTAAAATATTAGCCTCACAGAGTGAACAAATCTCAATAAGTTCAAGATTAGGCTACTCTGTTATCCAGCCTACACTGAAATTATGGATCCAACCGGGTTCGCATATTATATAGGCCCTATGCTTTTGTCTAGTAACAATCTGAGGGTTTTTAGGATTTAACAACCTTTGATAAGGTAGGTATATTAGTATATAATATTACCAATACTTACCATATAACACACTATTGAGAGAAAAAGAAATTGATTTGATTGAATGACTTTTATAACCTGTTTCATTTCCCATTCATATTGTAGTCTACTTTTATAAGCTTTAGGAATATTTAAAGTTGCTTGTTATCATCTTAAAGCTTCATTCACCATCAATATTCTAGGGTATTGAAGAAAAAACACCTAACAGCACAATATATGGACCCCCATATACAGTATACCGGTATGTATATATATATTCTATATAACGTCCAACTCAACATATTTTGGCTTCTGACCTGGCTTTCCATTTAATTTCAGTGTATGTTGACTTGAGTAAGATGATTTGCACATTCCTCATGCAACAGTCCAGACCTTTGATGGCAAACCATCACGCAATAGTGATGGCATAGCTAGCTTTAAAGAAAGTGTGGCTCTATTAATACCTTCAAACGCGAATAAATCATTCACTTCACAATAAATACGTTCACTGCACATTCGTTTATAAATAAACACATCCGTTTGCACTTAAAATATTTATTTTCTATCGATTCGCTCCCCAAGATCTATTTTTGAGGAAAGAGAACGTGATGCAGAATTCTTTAGCGAGAGAATTTGTATTTTTAAATAGTTCCAAATGTCTAGATTAAAGAAGCATTTATGATATTGACCATTTATAATAGGCGCTGGGCAATTTTTACAGCAATAAAATCCCTGATAATGATTACCAGACATTGATTTTTTTGTAGATTGCGTCTTGAAGATTCCACCAGGCATAGAGTTAGCCTAAGGCAAGTCAGTTCAATATATAGAACCGTATAAAATATCTCCAATACTATATTTATAACTTACAAGTTACAAGTTATACATACAGGATATAAGTAGCCTATACTTACAAGTTATACATACAGAGATATTTTAAATGTTTTCCTGTAATAATTATTGTTTTATTTTTAAAATTAATCTGAAAGGAGCTAATCAGAAATATAAATTTCCATCAACTTAATATTTTAAAATTGTTTTTGGAAATTATTCCAATACTCTCAAGCCCTTCTAGAAACTTTATTAGCTTGTTAGAAAGTCCTATTGTAATGCAAAACACAACAATAATTAATCAACAAAATGACCAAAGAATACTTTCTATAAAAAAGTTTGTTCTTACATTCTACATTAAACTCACCCTTCCAACGGCTGGAGTCAGATGTTTGAGATCCATTCTTTGCTTCTGGTCACCGGACACCGGACACGGCAACAGGCAAAGGACAGACAGAGAGGACAGACAAGGACAGAAATTAGCAACACATCACACAACCACCTCAAGTATGTTTTGTTTGAGGTTATGCTCGAGTATGTTTTGTTTGAGGTTATGCTCAAGTATGTTTTGTTTGAGGTTATGCTCAAGTATGATCTCATATTGATTACCAGTATATTAAAATCAAACATTCTGGGTTCTGTCTTGTTGGACCCTTTAAAAATATGAATTAGAAAGAGAATGCTTTTGTTAGATGGAGCATACCATACTTGAAAATGGGAGTTATTGTGGATAATGTGCTCTCCAGAACATATTCAACCCTTGCTTTTCAGGATTGCTTGAAAAAGTGTTAAAAATGGTGTGAAACCTTTACAAGCAATTTGTATTCAAGTCTCTGCTTTGCTTCAGTTGAAAAACCACTCAGGTAAACACAATGCCTTAATGTATCAATACTAACAGTTTTTTACTTTTTATTATCATTATTAAGAAGGCTTGCTATCAATTCTAATGATTCTTTTATATTTTATAATTATTGGGAACAAATAAATTTCATAATTTTTTATGCTTAAGGATTACTTTTCAAACGAATAAATAAGATAATAAATATAATATTTTGTGTAAAAACAAGCTTTTTTGTGTATTTTAGGATTATTTAGAAACGAATAAATATGGGGGAATAACAGATGAATAACTTGGGGATGATAGTGATATATATAAAATCAGGCATTATAATAGTTAGATGAAGCTTCTCAAGAGCTGTCTTATATATTTGCTGATTATTCAAAAAATAAATAGATAGATATAGGGAAGTAAATTTTTATGTTTTCATTTAGAACCAAACAAAAGTAATTAGGAAAAGCTTTTTAAAAGCTCTATCAAATATGGAGATTAATAAAAAAACCAAATAAATACTTAGAAGAAACTGGTTTTTATATTTGAGAACTATTCAAAAACATAAGAATTAATGGGGGAATAAATAGTGATGGATTCATGTAAAATCAGGGTTTGGGGATTATTCAAAAACAAACAAATAAATTATTGTGATATGAAGAGTAAGGGTTTCATCATGTAAAACCAGGCATAATATTTAGTTAGATAAAGCTTCTATATTTTCAATGATTGGAGGGGGGGGGGGGGGGGTTAAGCTTAATTTGTGTTGTATAAGGGCAAGTTCCTAAACACGGTAGGAGAAATGACGGTAGCTGGTACCGCCTGGTAGTCTGCCTGAGGTGGTAGATGAGTAGGAGTGGTTGTAGGAACCAGGATAGTCAGAGGAGCGAGAGGTGCGCTCAGTGGTTGAGTGGTAGGTGGACCCGGGTCCGGAGCCGGTTGCCCTCTGAACCCTCTCTGTGCTCGAGGAGTAACTGCGTGAGGGAGGAGCGGACCCTGTTGACTTTGTCTCGGAGCTGGAGTTGTAAGAGTAGGAGTACTGCTCCTCAGCCCGCCTGGGTCGTTCCGGAGTGTCCGTCACCACATAGTGGCGTGGTGTCTAGAACATCGACGCAATGACGTCATCAGAACATGGAGCAAACATTCGGACCAAAATTGGACATTGAATTGAAGTGGTTGTGACTCAAGTGCGTGCGTTTCATGGTTGGCCTATCCTACTAGGAAGTTCTTAGGAGACATGATTTGGGGTTTTTGATTGAATAAAATAATTTCAAATTATTTGTGATTGGAGGCTCCTGATCTTACCGAAATAATGGTGTTAAGGTTAAACCTACTCTCTGGGAAATTCTTAAGGAGACCTGATTTTGGATTTTTGAAGCTTTCGAATAATTTCAAATTATTAGTGTTTAGAGGCTCCAGATCTTACTAGTGTTAGGTAGAGGAATTTCTATTAGATTAAATGGGGGTAAGGAGAATCTATTTTTTACAAACACTTATTCAGATTTTTTATGAACCGCAAAGCTTGATTCATCAGGAGTATAAAATTTCTTCAATTTACATCCATGGGTTAGCATAAACTAAATAGCATACATAGCATAAATACATAGCTACATAGCATAAATTGAATAGTGTAATATAATATGTGAAATCATGAATGATGAGAAGAAGTTTTCACTAACACATTTATTAAAAATACTGAGATATTAGTTTCAGATGTTACTCCATTATCAATCTGAAACAAACTGTTTGACTGTTATTTGTTGAGATTAATAATGGTGTAACATCCGAGACTAGTATCTCACTATTTTGTACTAAATGTGGTTGTGACAACTTCGTCTTAATATTTATTATGAATATCTTCCACAATATCACCTTCACCACTACAAAGAAAGTTAATATGAAATCTGCTGTGGAGTGCTCCACAAGGAAAACATTTTATTCTCAGCTAGATCTAGCATTCCAGTCCTATAAGTATAACGTGCTGGCCTGCAGTGTACTGCAGCCTACATGAGAATTTAAAAAAAAGTTTTTATTTATTATTATAAATGTTTCCTCTTTCCACTCCATAAAGGGTGTTTCTAGTAGATTTTTTGGAGACCACGACTTGAAAGCTTCAGGCTTTCTCCAAATAAATCAGTGAAGTTGAAATTGAATCATTGTTGGTACATAGATTTGCTATTTTCTCTATATTGAGCCTCAAGTCAACCTCAGTATATCGGAATTTTCGGTCCTTGCACTACATCTCGAGTCGGTCGGGATTCATAGAAGGAATTTGTAGAAAGGAAGGGAAATATTATTGGAAGTTTTTTGATATGTTTTTATCGATCAAAGAAATAGAATATCGATTTTGAAGTACATCTTAGAGTCATTCATCACAAGCTGTGATTTAATGATGGTTATTCATCAAGAATGAAAAAACAAAAACGTTAGGTTGAGGTTAAGGACTGAATAGGAAATCCCTTAAAAATAGGACTTTTAACTGAAATTATTGAAGTTCATTGACAATGCAAGGTTTGTTTTTTCAAATTATAATTCTATGATTTTTGAACTCTGAATATTCCTTATTCTTCAAATTCATATACAAATTATCATCAAGGAGTTTATTTTGTGTTAATGCTGATGCTTAATTATTGTTTATTAATAATTTAATTTTCATTGAGTTTGCAGAGTTTTAGCGGGATTTTAAGAAATTTGTGAATTATGCCTTTTATTTCTTTGAATGGAGCGATTTAGTCTAGATTTGCTCCTGTTATTATAACATGAGAATCATTCATTTGAGTGGATAACATTTTTTCAAAAGAATGCTCCATTTTTCAAAATACAACCACACAATGGAGTTTCATATTTGATCTAGCAAATGTTAACAACTCTGTGAAGCAATCAAATCTAATGTGATTGACAGGGGTAAAAAGTTTGTTTGTCGCAAGGATTGAACATTGCATGAAATTTGTGTTGAGAAATGTATGAAGTCATCGAAATACCATGCAAATTCAACAGAGATATGAGAAGAAAAGTTTAACTAATATTAATGAAGTACCATACTCCCAATATGCAACTCGATCAATTTTTATAGCCTATCCAGCTTTTTAAGAAAAACACTTTTTAATATTTATCATGAGGTACTTTCATTTTGAGAATAGCTACAGCTTTCTTTTTAAGCATTCTAATGTTATCTAGTCAATGGGGAAAATAATAATTTATTCCATTCTCACTAATAGGTTTCCCAAACCTCCTGAAGATTATGGACGCCGAGATAAAATTTATTTTTAATCTCTAGGTGTTTCAAAACTAAGTTTTTACAGGAGCTAGATTTAATGGAGATATCCAAACTCACCAAGAGCTTCCTATTTTCAAGCATAGGAAGAGGTTTTTTCACTCAAGAGAGCATGATGAATGTAACTTACAAGTGTGTATAGTAAGAAAAACTGAAAGAAAACATTCTCCAAGTTCTCAATAACTAATAAGAGCTTACATTTAATAAAAAATAAGATAAAATTACAAAGAAAATTTTCAATTGTTCATATTACTATGTAATATTTATTGATCGAACGCACCTGAGTCAAAACCTTCATGAGCAAAACAATCACTGATATTATTAGTAGTATTGATTTTAGATTATAGATAACAAACATGAGAAAGAAGAGCTATGAATGAAATGACAATTAAAAAGAAGACAGAGCAAAAACAGAAGAATTAAATATAAGAAAAGTTTAATTTTCATTAAATATTACCTGTTTAACAGAAGGCTCAGCTTTTATGGATTTCTCCTATTCCATTTTCTCCTATGCGGATAATTTTATAAAATTGTTTGTGATTATTTGTGACTGAAGGGCCTACAATCTCCTTATGCAACTGCTAGGATGCATGATCTCTTATTCAAATAATATTACAATAAAACTTGAATAGCCATATAACATCCCTTCATGAGAAAGCATCTACCAAGAATCATAATTCTCGCTCAGTCTAGTGTTAACACTACGGTAACCTAGTGGACACTATTCTATTTTCATGAATATGAGATATTGTTTCTTCTTCCTGTCGCTTTCTAATTATTCATTTTAGCTATTGAAAGTAATAAGAAATTTCATTTGAAGTTCGATATTATTCCATTTCGATAGATATGAAACAATTTTTCGTATTGCAGACGTTTTATAACATATAATAAAACTCAAAAAAAAAAAAAACAATTTCAGTGGAAATTGTGACTCACGTTATGGTGTGACGGCCGCTTCACTCTGATAGCATCGTCAAACTTAAAACGTGTTTTTTAAAGTTTTTATTATAAAAAATATGCTAGTAGAAACAAAATGGATCTTCAACATCATACTTTTTTAACACTTTATGATAAACAAAACCAACATTTGATGCATTCACTACAATATTGAAAAGAATAAGAAATTCTTAAAAAATATTGTCCAATGTCACAGAATGAATACTATAAAGATATAATTATTCTGTGTCAAGATTTACATGCTAGTGCAAAAATTTCTATAAACAGGGGAATAGTTATTGATTGAATAAACTGGGGATAATAAGTTGATTAATCTCTTCTAATAGAGGGTGGAATATTTGAACAGTTAAAGATTCAGCATGCCAGTAAATATATTGTTATTCTATTGAAATTCAAAATGAAATTTATCTATTTATTACAAAATACTGGAGTTTTAACAACAGATTACACTAGTAAAATGTTCTGCTTTTATAACAGCTCAAGAAATGCATGCTTTTTATTTAAAAACTCTCAGCTAGTTCATATTATTATGGTCGGTATTTATGTACTTATGGAAGCTTCCATAGCTCAAGGAGGACTTCATGCCCCTTTTTAGTGGATGCTTTTTTCATTGAGGAGCTTCAAAGTACAAAAGTACAAATAAGTATAAATAGCCTACAAGCCTATATTTCAAATTATTGTTTATTTTCTTAATAATCCCTGCTATTTATTAACAATTCTATCCAGTGAAATTTTATTTGTGGATTTATTTAGGCTAGTCAATCTAAGTATTTGCTGTGATGTTTTTTATGACGAAATACTTGATGAACAATCTAATATTATGAAAATTGATACTGTATTTCAATTATAATTGAAATGCAGTGTCATTTTTGGTATTAGATTAAATATTAGCCAAGGCTAACATTGAACAACTTGATTGGTGTTGTGAGGTGCTCAATGTATCTTACGCCTGTATGGCGTGATGTTGAAAAATATAAATAAAATTACAGTTCAGTTGTAAAAATCATAATATTATGATAATAAATCCAGAAAAACTAACATTATCATCTAATTTACTAAGTTTTAGTTAAACGGCTGCGAACAGAGAGCCTCATTGAAAGCTATTTGGACTAATTTCGCATTATAAGTGCTTATTCAGATTATTTTTAAACTTCTGGACCGTTCCCAACTCTCTAATAACCCGTATCAATACTTGGAGATGAATTATTATACTCATAATTCTCATTCTTAGTTTAAAAGCAAATTATTTTCTACTGTGTCATGGCATTTTCAATTGGGAGTATGTACAAAGTTTAAAAAGGTAAACAGCACACATGGCATCAAATTTGACATTTGAATGAAAATGTTGTTTGTTTTTGCTTCATTTTCATTAATTATTACTGAAACATTATTTATTAATGGATTATTATGTTCTGTATATTTTACAATTTTGAAAAATTGTCAGTTCCTTCAAATCCTACGTCTTTTTACTAGAACTTTAAAATTTCTGTTTCATGTAACATATCTACAGTTACAATGACGGAGATGTTTTTTAGTTATATTTTTGTTGATTGATACTGGAAATTTGAAAATTTCTGTTTCATATAACATAGATTAATTTTGTTATTTTTTGAGTGAAGGTTTCCAGCAAATCTTAAATTTTTAGTCTGTGTTAACCTCAATGTTTTGGACAATGTAACATATTCAAAATTTGTGAAGGGAGCAGTTTAGGACTTGAGTGTGTTGCGCCTTCACATTCGTTGTAAATTTATCACAATAAATAAATAACTAGAGCTACAAAGTATTCAATACAGGGTGGATATTATAAATGGTTATCGAAGTAGGAAAAAATATTAAAATAATAACAACCTTTCAAAACCTCATACGAGTTTTAGAAGAACATTTTATACCCACAATCAGTAATGTCATTCGTATATTTTTGTTATTTATTGGGTTTGAAAACCTATTGGACAGTCAGGCACCAGTTAATTATTTCACAAATTAAATATTATCAAGTTAGTTATTGTAAGAAAATGAATAATTCATCTTATTTCTATGAAGATATAATAAGGCGGTGCGAAATTGACCAGCTAATCATTCAGAAGATAAAATCAACATTGTTATTCAAGGGATGCATAATTTAAAAGAAGAAGAATTGATCAAAGTGAATAGAATAGAGAATTACAAATGAATTCAGATCAAGATACTAACAAAGAAGGTATATAATATACCAACAAAATTTATAATACCAACTTAGTAATTGTCAGAAGATGAATAGCATTTTTCATTTATATGAAGGCACTCATACAGTAGAAGGGATTGTTAAGCTAATTATTCAGCAAATAACATCAACATAGTATTATTGATGAGATGCACAATTTATTGATTAAAGAGGATAAAACAGGGAAATACAAATGGATTCAAATCAAGGTATCAATGAAGGTAGCCTACATAATAATTGAAGTGTTTTAAAAAGAACTACAAGGAACTATTTTAAGTATGGACAATACATACAATTTTCCTCTCCTCTGGTTAAAACGTATATGATACAATGGGTTTAAGGTCTTGTGAAAATTTTAATGCAAATGAATACTTGGTAAAATATACTGTAAGTATAGTTTCTACAGGATGTAACAATTACAATTTCATCAGGGAAGGTATCTTCAAACTGTAGTTCAGTTGAGGGATTTCCATATGAAGGTTTATTCAACTACTTTATAGGTTTCATGATGCAGAGCATTCCTATTCAATAAATTTACATGAAATACATACGTAGGGATTCATTTCGACTGGAACATTTGGGAAATTGTAGACTGTCCTGGGCCAGTTATAAGCGATCAGTCGGCGTTTTGGTTTTGTCTGTCCACAAAAATTTGGTTAGCAAGAAAAATTTAACTAAAAAAAAGAAGATGAAAAGATTTAGGTTTTTCGGCTGAAATTTTAAAACTAATTTTGCAGTAGGCCTACCTAGTGCGAGAAAATCTCAAATTTCTTTGCTTATAAAATGAAATAACCATACGGAAGGTCACCATTTGACTGGAGCATGTATATGACAAAATATGAATAGTGAAAATCTATTCTACTACTCATTCACTTATAACACCCAATGTATAAAGTTTAATCCACAATTGATAGCTTTGATTATCAATATTCTAATTAATAATTAATGAAGTATGTTTTGATCAAGTGGTTATCAACATTCTTATTCAAACTCTGCTTTAATTCAGGATTTACTTGATTGGAATACAGAATTGGAATTGGGGCTGCTTGATTTTACTTAAAAAAAACTTGTAAAAATTTTAGATGGAACTCAAGTCTCTGAAGCGCTCTGATAAAAAGCCTCTTTTGTTATAGAAAATGTTATTATCAAAAGAGCTTTGATGAAAATTCTGATAAAATTTCAATTGAGGATTCATTCTTATTGTTGGGAGCATAAGTTGAATCACTAATGAAAGACAATTTTACCTACTTTATTACGATGAATCTAAAATTATTGAACACTAAAATTAAGAATGATAACCCTCTCACCAATGCTTGAAAAATAATACATAGAGGTTTGTAAGACAACTTATTATAATATAATACTCATTCATTTTGACATTAAATGTGTTGATACCATTATAAGTGAAACCAATAGATGTATTTTACGCTGAAAATTGAAACCACATCAAAATAAAAACTTGAAAAGAGAAATTGGATCGAGTTGGAAATTTCATTACTGGACTTCTTTTTCATTTTGATAATTTATGAGGCACTGCAATAGGTTCCTTTTGCAAGCTACATGCAATTTAATTTCATGATGCATTTTTTTGCAATAAGCAGCAACAATAAATAAAGAGTTTCGTAAGACTATAAGTTGTTTAAATCATACAGCAAGTCACATTCAAAATTTGAGAGGAATTTGATTGCATAATATTCCACTGTTGGATAGTAAGATATTTAAATGAATATATTTATTATTTAAATATAGTCTACTGAGGCAAGTTATATTTTTCATTTCTGAACTAATAATTTTCGATTTTCTAGTTATATGAATTGATTATAATTATTTTTCTCGTGAATGGGCTATAACTTGTGTACTGTAAAGCCATTCTGGTATTATATAGGAGAACAAAGATCATTCATTTGTGTTGCAAGAAGGTGAATCAATGAAAAAAAAAATACAAATGAGTCAGGATGTTTGATTTATTACATTTTACAAGCTCTGTAACAAATACATTTGCATAGGAGATACAATACTTACTTGAACAGTTACAAAAATATTCATTCTTTCATTTTTGTCTCTTTCTATAATATAGTTGGTATGCTATTACTAAATTCCAGTTTATTCATCGATCATTATTATCAAGACAAATCTATTATATAAATATATTTATGTTTGGAACAAGAAATCCAAGAATATATATTTATACTTGTATTTCTGTCTCTATTGCTTATAATCTATTATAAAATTCCAATTTGCCTAACAAATAATATTATTTAGACCTGTGTTATTAACAATGTTTCTTTGAAAATTCACTTGTATGTTCGTAACATTAATTTATTTTTGTCTCGCAATATTTTATTAATACAAACAATTGTTCAAATTGAGATTAATTTATCAGTTTTATATAAACCATGCTATTTGCATTATTTATTCATGAATTTTTGTCTCATTACTCACTCAATTGTATTGTTTATAAAGTAATATTGGATTCAGATTCATTAATTTATCAAACAATAGTCATTAACAATAGTCATTTTTGTATAGTTGTCTCACTTTCTTACGTTGTCTGGAAATAGTAGAAACTAGCATTGAATTAAAATTAATCCATCAATGAAAATATTATCTTTCATTTACTGAAAAACATTATTTAGTGATCTAGACCAATCCAATATTTTTCTCTGTGATGTTTTCCATGACGAAATACTTAATGAACAATCTAATATTAAAAGTGACACTGTATTTCACTTTTAAATAATGTTTTACTCACATATATTGGAGATGCTTGAGGAATGCATTTCACTTCTGAAAAGTGAAAGCCTTTTACAGCCTGCAGCTGACGAATCTTCTTTTCAGAAGTAAAATGCATTCCTCAAGCATCTCCAATATATGTGAGTAAAACATTATTTAATAGTGAAATACAGTGTCAGTTTTAATATTAGATTTCCAATATTTTTCTTGTACTTCCTTTCACCTCACTCAATTTTATTGTTTGAAAACTGTTATTCAAATCAAACTCAATTATCAATGAGAATACTATTAATGTTCTTCATAAGAAAGAACTACCTCGACCAATGCTACATTTTTCTTGCATTTTGTCTGTATTTTTTTCTTGTACTATTTGACTGTAGTCTACATTTTACAAACAATTATCAAATTGAAACCCATTCTTATCAAACAGTATCATCTTGGCCAATTTTACAGTCATTATTTGCTCTTGTTCTTTTGTTCAACTCCATTTTACATTTTTCAAAGAATTATTAAATCAAAATTAATTCATCAAATAATAGAATTATCTCGACCAATTTTGCTAGCAATATTTAGGCCACTCTTGTATTTGTGTTTAACTCTGTTCTACGGTTCATAAACTATTAATGAATTGAAATTAATTTACCAAACAGAATTATTTTACCAGCAATATTTGCTCTTGTATATTTGTTCAAAACCATTCTGCGTTTTACAAACAATTATTAAATTAAAATTAATTTAACAATATTTCCTTGACCTAATTTTTCTAGCAATATTTGCTTTTGTATTTTTGTTCAATTCTATCCTACGTTTCACAAAAAATTATTAAATTGAAATGTATTTATCAAACAGTATTATCTCGACCAATTTTACTAGCAATATTTGCTCTTGTATAATATATTTTTGTTCAAATCCATTCTACGTTTCACAAACAATTATTAAATTTAAATTCATTTAACAAACATTATTATCTTGAACAATTTTAATACCAATATTTTCTCTTGTTCTTTTGTTTAACTCTATTTTCCATTTCACAAACAATTATTAAATTCAAATTCATTTGACAAACAATATTACCTCGGCCAACTTTACTGGCAATATTTGGCCTTTTATTCTATGTTTCACAAACTATTTATTATTAAAATCAAATTTATTCATCAAACATTATAATCTAGAGTTGTATATTGTGTGCCATGTCCCATCGCCTACTCATAGCTGTATTGGATGTAGGGCGTGTTGAAGAGGAGTCTGCGGTGCGTACGGCGGCAGACTTGTCTGTGTTGGCCGGGAGTCTGTCCGCTGGTGCCAAACACGGTGAATGCTGGCTCTACCTGGCTGGGACGGGGCACGCAGGGAACCTTCTCCCAGGGCACCTCGCGTCTCTACACAGAACAACCCCAGCATAGGTCAGCCATCTTGCTCGACGCATCAGTGACAACACAACGAGTAACGAGGATTGAGTGAGGCGTCGGTGACCAAAAAGATGCAAAACGAAGAAGATTGCTCAAAGAAATTTAACATTATTTGTTGGAAGGATGCAATATGAAGAAGATTGTTTGAAGCAATTTATCATTATTTGTTGGGAGGATGCAATTCAAAGAAGATTGTTCGAAGAAACTAATCATTATTTGTTGAGAGGAATAGTTCTGATGAGGAATCGATCCAAAATGGAATTATTTAGAAGATTCCATCTGCTCGTCTCCACAAAGGGTGCGCTTGCCTGTGATAAGATAAAGGCTGGCTTCGTTTCCTACAGCCTTGGGTTCAAATCTCATTCAGCCATGGATGTTTCTCATCATTCACCCATTCACCTTGTTCCCCTCTCACAAGTCTCTGGACTCATTTGGACACCATCCGCAATAATAAAAAATAATTAAACTGAGAAAAACAATTTGTATGTGGAAGTAAACACTAACAATCTGCTGTGTTTGGTCTTTTGTTGAGCATCATCAGACACTGCTGATACATGACAGTGAATTGAGTTAGTGACAGTCCACTTTGAGTTCTAGTAGTGTCTTATGACACTCTATAACAAATATTGGAACAAATCAATATTTGAGTGATTATTTCCACATAAAAGTATTTTACCCAGTTTAATTATTCAGAGGTATTTATCATTTTCTCAGTGGAATAATTCTCCAGATGAGGATTCAATTCAAAATGGAGTCATTTGTGAGAATTGATTATTTTTTGTTCTGAAAAATTATTTTTCAGAAGAAGATCTGATCCAAAATGGAACGATTTAGAGGAATTTACTATTTGCTCAGAGGAATCATTGTTAGATGAAAATTTGTTTCAAAACGAAAATTCTCATTAAGAGGAATTTATTTATTGTTCAGAGAAATTATTGATCAGATAAGGATTTAATCCAATAATTGAAATCATTCGGAAAAATTCATTCATTGTTGAGACTTCACAGATCCTTCATAGAAGCTTATATTTGCTCAGAGATTGAAAAATAAACACCTCATATTCAAAAAATCTGTCCAAATCAGGATAAGAATTCGACCAAAAGTGGATACAAGATATGAACAGGTTGGATGAAATCATATGTTTCTGTTTAAAGGAACACTTATCGAGATGATGGCTTGATCCAAACTGGAATAATTTGCTCAGAGAAATGATTGTCCAAAGATGAGGATTGGATATGGATTGGATTGGGATTAAGGATTGGAGAAGGATATGGATTTGACCATATATTAGCTCTGTCACCCATACAAGAATGTATAATTGAATTGCATATTAAAAAGACGTACCGGTAGATGTCACTATTTTATAATCTCATTAAACTGTAAATTATGATTTTCAACTCAGAAATTTGATAAAACACACAATTCCATGAGTTCAACTGTGGAATTTTCTAGTGTTATCGACTCAAAGCAATCAAACTCTATCAGGAAGTTGTCACAAAAATGGGTGTGATGTCTTCTAAGAGGCTTCTTATACTTAATACCAAGGTTAATATCTCTCCAATACAACCTAAAATGTTCAGGTATTATATAATTGTTATAAAACCCACATTTCTGCAGCAACAGTTATAGTTTGTGCGAAATGATGAGTTTTCCAACACAACGATGTAGCTATTCACCTTGTTTTGAAATAAATAATAATCAAAATAAATCAATACGTGGCATGAGCTAATAATTACATCTGTAGCACCTATAGACAGACATTAAAGACATCTCAGAAAATTTCATTGGCCTGTTTCCCTTGGAATATTAGAACAAGAAATATCAGGACAATTTCAGTATTCTTGTAGAATTAGTCAGCATGTACAAATGTTTCTACAAAGATTATTTTTATGATAAATAATTCCCAATCCAATGTATTATACATCCTATGAATTATGTGTTTTTTGCTTCAACAATAGATCAATGAAACATATAATAGTATCCGATAGTATCCCATACAGCGATTACATAATCATATTATATATTTGATATTTCATATTTGATTTCTAATAATTAATATTTGTAGCAATTTCTTGATTTTTTTCCAATTTGTTATCTGTATTTTTTCAGGTAGATTCCCTATAAGAATGTTGGAGGTTGGGAGTTTAAGGTTTAGGTGTAAGACAGCCTTGACTTCACTTGAAAATATTATAGAAGTATTGATCACAACTTTTTATAATAGCTACCAATTGTAATATTTATAGAGAATAGTTAGTAGTTTTTACTCTCTTGCACATACCGTATTTAATATTTAATTTTCAATAATTAATGTTTGTGTGATTCTCTTGATTTTCTCTTTAATTTGTTATCTGTAGAATATACTTCATGGTATACCTCATGGTTTTGGCAAAATCTAGAATTTTTCAAATTTCCAATTCACCTTTTATTTGAAGTTAATTACAACCTACCAATCCTCGTTACTCGAAAGTGTATAAAAATAAATTGAAAGCAAATATTTTACAGCAGCAATAAATTCATAATGCTCAAAATTCAGCTCAGCTTTTTAAGCGTTATCAAATGAGATATTTACAATGATAATTATGATATTGTGATGCTGAGTTAATTGCAAGCTGTATGAGAGAATAATTATGAAAATATGATGACACTTCGAGAATATTCATTAATTTGTGAATGATTGTGAATTATATCAATAATTTATTATTTTAAACGTGTGCATATTACTATTAATTGAATAAATGAGCTGGTAAGCTGTTTAATATGTATTCTTGAAAGAGTTTTAATTTTTATTGAGTCTTATAGCGATATTATCATAATTTACTCATAGAAACTCGATATCATATTTCTAATTCATGGCGAATGAGTGTGAGATGCAAGAAAACTTCATTACTTTCCAATTCCATTATAACAAATACTTTCAACTATTTTTTTTAGTCCTTGTAACAAAAGAAGACTCATTAGCCAAATGAATAACCTTAGAATGCTGTCTTGTATAAAAATTTGTATAATTAATTATCATGTTAATATTATTACATTTTTCAATTCAATACATCTTTATTACTATTCATAATTTTTTTCATGTAGGTGTAATCTACAGTTCTCGTAGTATATCAATATAATATGTGATTTGATATCATTTTAACGGAAATGCCAATGTTTCCTTCTCTTGGCAAAATAACCATCTGAACGGAAAGTATATTCATAAAATAATATTTATTTGTATAATCTAATGTCTCAATTTTCCTAGAACTGAATTTCAAATGAAGTCTAACTCGTTTTTATTATTATTATTATTAGACGTAAAACTCCCAAAGTGGACGACGCTTAGTGAAGATGGTTCATTTTTTGAACTTATTCTTCTTGTTTTTATCATTGTTGTGAATATCCATTTTCCTGAACTGCAGTATAACTTTGCATAATAATATTATGCAGAAACTTTCTGTGCAGAAGTGACCTTTTTGATTCGCGATGTTCGCGTTTCGAACTATTGAAACGCGTCGTTTTTATTGTGAAATCTCAACTCCTAATGTTTATTGAGGTATTTGCATATAATTTGCATCTGTTGTTATAGATCCATCATTGCATCTTCTCCTCTTCAGCCGCTTGGATAATTTTCATATTACCATTATTTTCCTGGCAGTTGGCTGATGAAGTTTCTTCTCAAAATAAAAATTCATCCCTCTAGTTTTAGCAAGTAGAACTAATAATGAACTAGAAATACAGTGGCAATTTTAATTTTAGTTTATTATTTGCTCTTCAGTCATGATTTAATAGTCAAATTCATTCCCTGTTTGATTTTCAATAATGCAATTCCTAATATTGCATCTTTTTTCTTTAATCACGTAGATCATTATTTAAAAGCTGCTGCAATTAAGAAATTTTCTCAAAACCACACTAAGGCGTATCTGAAAGTGTATTTTCTAATTCTCCAAGCAACCAGCTGCCACTTCTACACTTTAGCAAATGTTTACTCGCCTCCTATCAACTTCCAAAAATCTAAAAATAAGTGAAGTTACATTTCAAAACGTTGGACACCTGCCCACTTCGTTCCACACACTTTGAATGAACGTATGAGTCATGTTCAAGGTATACGTTTGGGGGGAGTATTTTTAAATTGAAATCAGAATTTTCTCTGTACGTCACAAATGCTCATGACTACTGCCCCAATGAATCAAATCTATTTTGATGTACAGGATGTTGGCAATTAGCGAAATTGTTGCAACCTGGTTAAATTTTATAAAACTGATACCGTACTTAGTGGATAAAAACTTATAGGCTGCTCGTATTTATAAAACAAATCTAACCCCTTTCTTCAAAGTGGAATTTCCACTGACCACTAGGCTAATGTAAGTTACTCGTACTTTAATAATTCTTTTTGTGACTGAACAGTTTAACTTCATCAGCTTATAAAGATTTTTCTTAGGAGCGAGTTTGTAGAACCAGTTTTTTAGAAAAATAATCCAAAATGCACTTCTTCCAAAGAACAACAATAAAATTCTTGGATTTCTCTTTTCATAACAATCTCCGTTGTTAAAGGTCTTTGAAGGTGCGTCTCCATAACTCGAAAACGTTTGGCCAAAAAGTGAGTAGAAATATTATTTATTCACAATTAAAATTGACTGCAAGTCGTTGAATTTACTATAAAACGTTCATAACAGCAATTGGTTCAACTGCATCACAGTTCTTAATGTGATGTTATCACATTTAATTAATAAATTAGTATTACTTTAGATACCGGTATTATAAAACCGATTATTTAGTGATGAATGCATTCTTCTTTCTGCTCATTAAGTTCCTTTTTAGGAAAAATCCAATCAGAGCCTACTATTTCCATATTTTAAGTGAAATACTGGGTAAACTTCACAAATATTTTGTTCAAGTAGTATGGGTCAAGCTTTGTTATGTAAATGTCTACAGTACTAGATATTTTGATCTAGGGTTATGTTATATATCTTCTTCTTCATATTGATATTATCATATGATTGCCTTTATACTATCTTGTTTACTACTTATAAATAAACAGTTCAGTTCAATTCTACAACTCATAATGTCTACATCCACCTTATTTCTATCATATTAGAGAAACATAATAATTGGCGACGAGGATGGGATAAGTTAAAATATGGATCCAGATCAATTTGCTACCTTCATAACTATGTTCCAGAGGCAACAGGAACAAATCACTTCATTACTTGAGGTAAGTTCTCAAACTAGGCCTGCGGATGCGGTACTTTCGAACGTAGCTCCATTTGAGAATTTTGATACGCAACGGGAAAAATTTTCAAACTACCTGGAACGATTCGAAAATTACTATAAGATGAAAGGCTTAGGAAATGAAAAACAAATCGCTCAACTCCTTTGCGTATCCATTGGTAGCGAACATTATAATAAGCTTTCTGCATTGTTGGGTCCTGAGCAACCTATAAAACTACTCGATTACAATACACTCGTGGATCAATTAAAAAAGATACTAATTCCAAAAAAGAGCCCGATTATTTCTCAACATTATTTTCTGAATATTTTTCAAAAAGAGAACGAGTCAATTTCAGATTTTGTAACTAACCTAAAACGTGATATAACTGATTGTGAATTCTTGGTTGAATGTAAGGCAGAAACATGCAAACAAACAGTATCAACTGCCGATGTTTTACTACGTATACAATTTGTTAGAGGACTGAAAGATGATTGGATACGAGAACAAATTTTACAAACAACTTCCACCAATTTTGACAACATACTGAAAAAAGCAATTGCACTTGAAGCATCAAAAATAGAAAGTAAAGTTTTTCAACAACATCATGATTGTAACTGTGTACATTCCAATGACTGCAAAATTAACAAAATTACAAGGACTCCTTCCAAAAAGTTTTTGAATGATCATTCTGAACCAAAACCACGGCATTACCAATTTAGTAAATCAGATTTCATAGCTTTTGGAATTGAAAATCTCTGTCTCAGGTGTGGTAAAGACAATCACAAAAGTACTGACTGTAGAGTGGATAGATTCAAACTCAGATGTGACAAATGTCAAAAACAAGGACATGTTTCAAGAGTCTGTTTGACCACAATGCGAAATGAATTGAGAAAACCAAGCCGTACAAGTTCAACCAATTTTGTACATCAACAGACATCACAATATGATGACGAAGGTGATGATGAAATTTACAATGACTACGTAAAAGGACTAAACAAAATTAATGTTGTCAATTTGTTCAAGATGAACCAGCAATCTGATAAATACATAGCTTCAGTGTTCTTGAATGGAAAACCTCAACAATTCGAAATAGACAGTGGAGCCAAATTTTCCCTTATTGGAAGAGATGATTTTGACAATCTGAACTTGGACATTCCTATTCAAGTTTCTAACTTAGCCTTTCGTTCTTATTCTGGAAATATTGTAAAACCAGAAGGAAAAGTATTGGTAAAAATAGCTTACAAGGGAAAACAAATAAAGGGAGAATTATATATTGTTCCTGCTGGTCATGAAGCACTCCTTGGTCGAGAATGGATTAGAAGATTGGGAATAGAACTTTCTGAAGTTGATAACAATATGAACCTACTAGTTAAGACTCAAGACACCCAAGACTCAAGACCATTAAATACAAAACTTCAAGACATTTTACTTCGGTATCGAGCAACACCGTTGTCGTGTGGAAATACCCCGGCAGAATTGTATCTGAAAAGGAAAATGCGAATTCGCCTTGACGCTATATTCCCATACCGACCACAACAATCTAGTGATTACTCAATCCCTATCCGTTCATTTAAAGAGGGAGAGAGAGTACAAGTGAGACTTTTCATTCAAAATGAGTATATATGGAATTTTGGTACAGTGACAAAACGTTTAGGAACACGTCACTACTTGGTGTTGTTAGACACAGGAAGGACCATCAAACGACACATCAACCAGTTACGTTCAACTCTGGTCGAAAAGAAAAAGGAAACTGTCACCTTGCAACCGCCACCGCTATTTGATGTTCCTTGCATTCCATCACCGCAGATCACACCATCAGTGGTTGGACAGCCAGATACTACAACAGTTGTTGACAACTCACCTGTTCAAGGTGGTGCACGACCTCAGAGACCTCAAAGGAATCGTCGACCTCCGGCTAGATACGGACATGCTGTTACGCACTAATTTATGTGCTCTCATACTAGGAGGGGAGACTGTTATATATCTTCTTCTTCATATTGATATTATCATATGATTGCCTTTATACTATCTTGTTTACTACTTATAAATAAACAGTTCAGTTCAATTCTACAACTCATAATGTCTACATCCACCTTATTTCTATCATATTAGAGAAACATAATAGGTTAATAAAAAGTTAATGATAGATGATATTGTGATTGAGGGTTTAAATATAAAAAATTACAGAATTTTTCTCAAGTTCAAGAACAATTTCGATATTAAAATATTAGTTTTTATTAATATTTTAATTTAAATAAGATTTTATTAAAATCTTATTTTAAATTAAAATTGAAATTTTATAAAAATTAAATTTTTATTAAAAATTTAATAATTTTAATTTTTATAAATTTCAATAGTTTATTAAAATTAATTAATCAAAATTGAGATTTTTATTGTTAAAAAGATATTAACAATTGCTTTACAGATTGTCAATAATTTTTTCTCTTGGAATTGAACCACATCATCGCAAAAATTGTTTGATATATTATTTTTATCAGTGATCAGTGAAAATTATACTTTGAAAGTTAGGGAAAATTATGGATATCAAATAGGGGGTCAATAGATGTTTGGTTCATGGAGATTTGATTATTTGATTGATTGATTGATTTATCCATTGCAATCAATAATAGAGTGATTGATTAGTGAATCGAATGAATTATTAATATGATTTATATGTATAAGCAGTATTATTCTACTTATTAGTGAACGTTCATTTGAAGAATTAGATTATGTGATTTGGTAGCAAGCAAAACGACTATGATAACTCATTTCATTTTAATCTAATATTAAACTTGACACTGCACTTCTATTAAAATTATGATTTTTACTCATTTATGTGGGAGTAAATCCTATATAACTCACTCATTCTATTTCCTTACTCTCCTGTATCACTTTATGTATTAAGCGTTACAGCCTTATTCAAAATGAGAGTTTAGTTCACATAAGGTTTTTTAATATTTTTTTTGGGAGGATGAAGCCGACATAGGTTCGAGACTTGTGCGTCAGTACTGAGTTGGATGATGATGATTGATGAGCTGGGCCTACAGTTTAAGGTGGGTTCCGAACCACCGGTTTGTGATTTTACAGCAGAGAACAGTGTTTTTCTTGCTGGCCATTCTAATCGAATGTTAACTAATGTTCTTGAATGCTACTTGAAAAATAAGGTGGACCTACTGTGGCAAGTTTTAAAAAAAATGAAATAATTAATGGCTCAATTTCAAACATTTTGAACTTATATTAAAAGAAAATAACGATACTTATTTCATCTCATTCCCTACACTGGTTTCAGGCATTGACCTGGACGTGGACAACTAAATTTGTTTGAAAACAGTTGAGAATGCCATTCATCTTATAGAGAATTTGTTCTAGTTATTGTTAGTACTGCACCTTATTTCTATATAACAAATTATTTTTATATCCTTTCTTCCTTTTATGACAAGCCTTTCTTATTTCTGGCTATAACTAAATGAAATTTATGAATTGCAGGAGCTCTTGATACCGCCAGGAAAATTACAAACGTTGTTATTGTCATAAAAACCTATAGCATGAAGATTCTTATGACAAAATAATTATTTTCAAAATAATTTTGTACCTCCCTCTAGCACTTGGGTTACCATAAATGGGAAGGTTTTTCACTCGAAACCCTGTCTTGACGTTTCTTCACAAGATTTAAGAGTAGAATTTTTAAGCTTATTCAGTTTTTTTTGTTTTTGTTATCATATCTATGTGTGTGAGTTTCAATAAATGAATTAATAAGTATTAGCGTTCATTGCCTTCACCTTCACCTTCAATTTGGACTCAGTGTTGAAATTTTTTTTCGGAGGATGAAGCCCACATAGGTCTGACACCTGTGCGAGGTTAATCAATTGGATGATGAGTTGGACCTACAGTTTTAGGTGGGTTCCCGAACCACCAGGAAGTGATTTTACAGCAGAGAATTTTACAGTAGAGTCTTTTTTGCTGGCCAATCCAATCGGTCACCGTGCAAAGAGCGCCTAGGAGTTTCGTAGCTAATCTCTGATTGAACAGATACCTGCTACGGCACTCGGCTATCACTTCTCCAGTGAATGAATTTCACTAATGAATTTGATGTCAGAGGCAATATTATTTCAGAAAAATGATCCAATACAACAAAATACTATTATTTTTGCAAAATAAACAATCTTGATATTACTGGTAGCGTAGAGAAAATGGTTGGAAATGCTTGAAGAGCAAAACAACTAATGTTTGAAAATTCAAAGAATATTCAGAGTGGAAAATTAATTACGTCATTTTTGTTTTGTTGTGTCAAAACAACACAATTTTTAAAAACTTTGTGCTCGTGTTTTCTCGCAAAATCTCGCCGTTTGCAGGGCGGAAAGCGTGTTATGTGACGTCAGAAAAGTATTGCGCCCGGATCTCGGGCTAAATTTGGCTTCTCTCGCTCAGAGCAAACTGCGCCGAGGAAACACAAGACGACTGCGCTAATGTTTTATGATGTGTGCTCTCCTCTCCATTTAACACTACCTCTTTCTCTTTTCTACATGTCCACTTTCTTCCTCATTATTGTTTCTTCCTCCGAAACTTAAAATTCAAAAAATCTTCCTTCAACCCTGGATTATTTAGTAATTATTCATTGAAGTTAGTTCAGTAACTCAAAATATGGTTGAAATATGCTTATTTTATTTTTATTTATTAAAATTATATTGGAGAAATATGTATTGTTTTGATGATTTTCAAGCTATTCAATTCGTCTTATTTCAATTCTACCATACATTAAATTGATATATTTGAATTATTAATTAATTAATAAAATAAATTGTGATCCAATCCGAAACTGGAACAACTTATTCAAATCAGAAATAGGTTAATTAATTATTGTTAATTAATATTTATAATTAATGGATTGTTAATTAATCAATAAAATAAATTGTATTCCAATCCGAAACCAGAATAAATTGAATTCCTGGATTTCTTGTTCCATGACGAACTGCGTTGTTAATATTAACTTTTCATGTGAAATTTAACGACTTGCAGTCAAGTCGTTATTTGACTGCAAGTCGTTAAATTTCACATGAAAAGTTAAGAATAAATTGATTTAAATCAGAAATAGGTTATGTATAATCATGAAGGGAATGAGTAGGCCTTCAATAAATAAGAATACCGTCACCAAATCCAATAATTTTTGCTTTTTCATCAACACTCAGATCAATGAATTACCAGTGTAACATCTTTATTTTCTAATAAATTTATTTTTATGAGGCGAACCGTTCACCTAGAAATATATGATCACATTCAGCTGTTATAATTGATAACAATATGATCACTGATATAGTAATAAATTATGGCAACTAGTGTAAAAGATTGTATAATTTATTGTCAATCTGACTTGTCTTATATTCCTTAACTGGAGTCTCCAAGACTTAAGTTATCTACAAAACAAAAAAAAACAAAAAAAAGCTGAACTCAAAGAGTCAGATAGGAAATCCGTGCTCAGAAGATTGGTTTTAAATTATGGATAGGAATGCAGTGCTTCTTTAATAAAGACAAGTTTTCAAGTTCTTTAAAAAAAATTCAAATTTGTATAACTTTTATTATTTTTGCTTTATTGTATAGGGTATTTCATGCAGAGTATAGCAAATATTGTTGTTATACTACCTGCAATGCATAGCATGCTATTATTCTAATAAACAATAAGTGTATTCATCTCTGTCTAACAGTAGATCTTCCTTTTTAGGTACTCCACTTTTTTTCTTCTCCCTTCCACGCACAATATTTTCAATAGATCAATTTTTCACGAAAATATGGATTTCTTTTTTCCAGCTCCAAGATCATTTACATAATAATTTACTCATAACTATAATTTTCGACTTAACATATTTTTACACTTCATTAAACTTATTTTTTATCTGTGAGAGGACTTCATCTGTGCGACAAAAATAATTGAACTGTCTCTATCTACTTACTATCTATAGCCTACCTCTTTTAATCAAACTTTTTAACTCACATTCACTCTAACTCTTCTATTTTATATATTTTTCCATTCTTCTTTTTTCTTCTCTTCTCTTCAATACTCTCCTGTTCTCTTCAATACTCTTCTCTTCTCTGTTCTCTTTTCTCTTCTCTCTCTCTCTTCTCTTGTCTTTTTTTCTCTCTCTTCTATTCTCTTCTCTTTTCTTCTTTCTTCTCCTTGTTCTATTCTTTTATTTTTTATTTTTTAGTCCTCTTATATTTTCCACTCTTATACCTTTTATACTCTTATATATTTTTTTATTCCTCTTTTTTCTTATCTTCTCTTCAATACTCTCCTGTTCTCTTCAATACTCTTCTCTTCGCTTTTTTCTCTTCTCTCTCTCTCTTCTCTTGTCTTCTTTCTTCTCCTTGTTCTATTTTTTTATTTTTTATTTTTTAGTTCTCTTATATTTTCCACTAAACTTATACTCTTCATTTCTCTTATTTTCAGCTTTCTTTTCCACTTGAACCATTCATTTCTCCATCACTCTCAATATTTTGAGAGTATGCCTACCACTAGCTTCTGTCTTTACTAAGATCTTTTAAGTGATTCTTTTATCTCCCTTTGTCTTTCTGTAAGTTCTCCCTCTCTCCCCCCCTTACGATCACTCTCTCCCCCCTTACGTCCGCTCTCTCCCCCTGCACGATTGCTCTCTACCCCTCCCCAAATTCTAATATATTCTCTCTTACTCGCTCCTTTTCTTTCTCTTTTTTCTTTTCCCCTTCTCACCCTATCCCTCTCCCACCCACACACTCTCTCTTCCTTAAACTCCTCTCTCTTTTTGTGGCTTCCGTTCCGAACTGGCCAAACGTTTAAATTGACCGTTGTGTAGTGGTTGTTGATGGTGAGGGAGGGGAAGGAGTGACGTCACTCTTTGCGCAACAACGCTCACAAAGTTCATCACAATTGTTTATTCTCGTGTCTGAAGTTATTCTAGCAAACGAACGATTGAACACACGTGCCGCCTTTTTCTCAAAGGAAATAAGGTCGAGAAGTGAGGACCAACTACTTAATGGTAGAAATAATCCAAGCATATTACAATTGAGGAAATATTTAGTTGATAAAGATTTGCATTGCATAATATAAAAGAGTTCCTTTAAAATCGAAATTGAGCCTCACCTCAACTTATTTAAATTGTAATTGCGACAGGAAGTGAATGGTAATATTGTTTATAATTGTTGATCGGACCTGACATGTTTTATACTCCAAAACTGAAGTCTTCAAGACGTAATCTTAAAATAATAATAATAATAATAATAATAATAATAATAATAATAATAATAATAATAATAATAATAATAATAATAATAATAATATTAATAATAATAATAATAATAATAATAATAATAATAATATAACAATAATAACAATAATAATAATGATAATAATAATAATAATAATAATAATAATAATAATAATAATAATAATAATAATGTTGAATCAAAGTCGATGGAAATTACTTCCGGTAGTGGTAAGAGTTTTCAGATAATAAAATTCATCGAATTTTCGCATTTTCTGTTTGACACTGTTGTTAATATTCGTATTCCGAAAGTTTTCAAAGCATTTGGTAGAACTGAATTAAGAATTTGAGATTCATTTTCATCGCAAAGTTTTCAATAAATTGATGCTATTATGAAGCATTCCACATGCTGCAAAGTATGGGAGACTGGAACAATGATGTGGAAGAATCATTCTTAAATAAACAGGACTCAAAGGTATGGGCGACTGGAGAAATGATTTTCTAAAGAATCATTCAATAATGTAAATGATTTGATGTTGTGACAACCTCTGTTATTAAAAAAGCACCAGATACTATAGATTCAACAATTGATTGATGGTTGACCAGAAAAAAGACTCTGTTCTCTGCTGTAAAACAACTTCTCGTTGGCTCGGAACCCACCTAAAACTGTAAGTTCAACTCATCCAACCTTCATCCAACCCATAACCCATGCACAGGTCTCAGACCTATGTGGGCTTTAACCTAAAAAAGAGCTGTCAATCCAACTAAAACTAAAATACAGGGTAGCTCAATATAAACTCTCAGACAAATACTATTGGCTTATATAGAATGGGAGCCTCTGATAGGCTACTTTTTAAAGGCCTGTCATTGGCTGAAACTAGACTCGTGTATTTGTAACGGGTAGAGCAAGAAATAACTGGCCAATAGGACTATGAAACAACGATGCGCAGAAAACACATAACCAAATTTAAATCAACATTATAAATTTAATGAACTAAAAATATTGAAGATCAATAAATCAGACAAGGTTAAGTGTAGCAGGAGAAAAAATAGATTAATGTAAGAGACATTGAATCTAAAATATTAGAAGAAATAAAAATCATGAATAATAACAATACAATTTCATACACCAAACTGGACAATCCAATTCACAATTCAATCTAAATTGATCATTTACTTGGATTATGTAATATGTCATCAAGTGTAGAAGTATGTGTTTAAATAAGTCTATTATTCACTATGAATTACAGAAGAAATACAGTAAAGTATATACCCTGATGCAAGTGAGTAACTTTATAATGTCTGTATGATTAAAAAAAATAAAAATAAAACTGTTGGAAACTATATTGGCGTTTTTATTGCCCAATCAATGATTTTAAAATATGACGATCATGCTCTACTGCAATAGGCTCCTTGAATGGGTGACAAGCAGCGATCACATATAATAATTTTCTCCTAGCCGGTGGTTTGGAACCCACATATTAATGTTCATCCTATATCATAGCACACACTGCGAGCCTGAATATTATTCAATTGCTACGCTATTTCTATTTATTCATTGTGGTTTTATTGTTTCTAATTGTTTTTTGAGACGAGAAAAATAACAGTTGTCAGCACTTGTTGCAGGAGAAAGGATCATAATTACAATTTTTGCAACAAATAATTTTGTATGCAAAATGAGAATTGTCATATACAGGGCTTTTTTTCTAGCAAATGAGGTTCAGGAACTCTAAAAGTTTCTCTATAGGAACTCCATAGGGTAGGCCTACTTATTTGTCGACTATTTTCCCTATGTAGCTTCTATGTAGGCCTAATATAAATAAATTGTGAATAGCCAATTTTGATACAAATATATCTACTTAACATTTCAAATTTACAAATATAAATTTAAAAACATTAAACTATAATTGAGAGAATATTCATATACGCCTAGCGAAAAGGTACCGGAACGCAGTTCCGGAGCGTTCCGCCTGAAAAAAGCCCTGGTCATATTTTTCTAATTTCTGTGCTTCTGATATGAACTCAAAATAATTATTGTACAATGGGTGGTCTACTTGTGCTCCAAGACTGATACAAAGTCGAATCACTATGAATCTGCTTTATCTAAAACCAGAAGTGTCATCTTTGATCTTGACAACAAGCCAGATTCGCTCTAATTTATAATCATTGGAAAGAAACTTGGTTTGTTGTTCATTGGTCTTGGTCATTGCTCTTGTTCAAGATCCTAGAGCAAAGCAACTGTGACGCCGCGAACTGTAAGCTAGTGGTGTGCAAAAAAAGCTACTTTTGGCAAAGTCCAACTTCTAAGGATTAATAAGACGGGCATCTACTTAGATTCGGAATCAAAAATTGTTAGCTCTGCCAACAAAGGAAGGATCAATTGTTCTAGTTTTGTGATTTATTTCAGCTTTGGGGGGCCGGTCTAAGTCTTCTTCAAAACTGATTTTCTCAAATCTTATTGGGTAGCATTTTGGCATTATTTTAAACAACTTAAGTTTAATGAGGAAGGACTTTATGTTGAAACTCATTTTCAAACTCCCAATTGCATTTATTTATCACTTTGCCAGTTAGTATTTATTTCACTTGTTTGATTTTTATGGAAATAAAAAGTTTATATTTTAATTATAAAATTTTATCTCCACTGTGTCATTTTATTACAATATGATTCATTTATAAAATATTTCTTGATTTTCCTCTTGAGCTCTGTAATCTTCATTATCTTTAAAAATTACGGATTGTAATTGTTTATGTCCAACTTTGATTAATTTGAAGTTCTGTTTCTATATAATTGTATTTGTATTGTATGAGCAAATGTAAAAAAAAATCTATTCGATTCTATCCTATTCTGCCAGAGAGAGAGAGAGAGAGAGAGAGAGAGAGAGAGAGAGAGAGAGAGAGAGAGAGAGAGAGATGACATCTCTCTCTTAGGGAAGTGATAGGGATGTCATCTTAGGGATGACATCTTAGGGAAGTGATAGCCGCGAGCCGTAGCAGGTATCTGTTCAATCAGAGAGATAAGCTGCGTTCTCGTAGGTCCTGTTCGTAACGGTGACCGATTAGATTGGCCAGCAAAAAAGACACTGTTCTCTGCTGTAAAATCACTTCCCGGTGGTTCGGAACCCACCTAAAAATGTAGGTCCAACTCATCAATCACCATCATCCAACTCATTACCCACCCACAGGTCTCAGACCTATGTGGGCTTCATCCTCAAAAAAAAAAAAAAAAAAAAAATCTACTTAGTAAAAAATCCTATTTCAACACTCCTTCCCTGTTGTAACATATGCTTTTGTATGCAAAATAGAACTTGACTTTTTAGAATTTTTGTACATCTTCTATACTGCTCTCTCTCTGCAAGATTTATCAAATCATGTTTGTTTTTACAGCATATTCGCTGAATATTTTCCCAACTATGAAAAGAGGAGAATTATTCATAACTCAAGGACAAAAAATGCGATATTTTATAATACAATATACTTGAACAAATATTTGACTGCATGTCGTTAAATTTCACATGACAAGTTAATACAATATACCTTTCTATCATGAACTGACTATATGATTCAGGAGCTGGTACGGTATCAAATTTTTCATTCTACGTGGATCGGCTTTATAAGTATAAAACATTTTCGAACAAAACACAGTGCTGGGAAAGGACTCATTGAGTGAGAGGTTTCAATCAGTTGAAATTGTTGAACTGAAGACAAGTCGAAAAATTTACCTCCGGTATCAAGATGTCTGGTATATAGGATCTGTTCTTTATGTTATGGAAGCAAGGCAGACAAATATATTCCATGAAAAACAATGTCCTGGATTTCTTGTTCCATGACGAACTGCGTTATTAATATTAACTTGTTATGTGAATTTAACGACTTGCAGTCAAATATTCATTAAGAATAAGTAAAATTTACTTACTCTGTAGGCCGAGCGCTTTTGAATCTTTGAGATCCGTTTTCAGAGGCCTCCAATCCCAACTCGTCAATTTTACTTATTCTTAATGGATATTTGAAGTCGTTAAATTCACATAACAAGTTAAGAAAAACAATGTAAAATGCATTACATTCAAAATGTAATATCTCTCATACATCAATTAAGAGAATTTAAATTCCCCAAACAAACAGAATAGCAACGTTGGTTCAAAGCTATCAAATTTGGGAAGGATAAATAAATTAAAGTAACAATAAATAATTCTACTTAGAAAAAGATCAGTCATATTCAATATAATTATATAGAGCTATCAGGAGAATTTGAAAACACTCACGTTTGAGGCAATGTGGATGGCTGTTTGAATCCACGTTTATTCTAGATATTTTTTTAAGCTATCTAAGAGCATGTTGCTCAGTATGTTTTTATTTATTCTATTTAGAATATATACTATTCATCCTATTTAGAATATTTTTTGGAATGTTGTATAATATAGGCCTAATATTATTCTAATACTGCAAAGATTCATACCCTGAAATTTCTTTATTCTCACTACCGTATGCATCTATTTATTCACTTGTATTCATTATTGAAGTGTATTATTTGTGCCATTATTTCAGTATCTGTTGCATTCATGGACTACAATCAAAATAAATTCACAGAATGATTCAAATTATTCCATATGAAAAACAATGAACAATTTGTTACATTTAAAATGTAATATAGCTCATACATCAATATTAATACTCCTTTCGCAGGACCTGCAAAACTTAGCGAATTTCTGTATTTTTTCAAATATTTATGAATATCTATAGGCTATATATTTTTTTAATTTCTGGAAAAAAACACGAAGCGTTCTGTACTCTAGGGACCCCAAAACAAGTTTATATCGAGGTTCAGGGTGAAAGTAGCACATCACGACCAACTACAATATTTACATTTCAAGAAATTCGCTCAAACCCTCCCCCCACGAAATTAAAATAATTTGAAATTAAAAAAAACTAGCTCCATATTCGCTTTTATCACCAAAAAATACTGATAACTAATCACTTTTTTCATATTGCACAGAAATTGACAAATTAAAAAATTTTCGACGCCATTTTGAAAATGGCTGCTTTTCTCAAAACGCACTGGTTTTTCGAGGTGGATGAGTTGAAATTCGGATTCAGCGCCTCAAAAACCATAAGGAACAGTCAAGAAAAAAAAAAGATTAAAGTTTTTTCCTGAAACACTTTTTTAGCACCAAATAACTAACTCCATAGGGCAAGATACAGCTTTTGACAACAATGGTTTTTTCTTGATATCTTGAAAATTTGTTGAGCTAGAAGGCAGTGCAATACCTTAAAATTTTTGACTCAATGAGCTCTATCTTAAAGTCTAACAATAGAACTAAAATTTTCAAATACAACCCTTTTTTTCTTGAAAACCCCTAATTTTGGCGGGAAAATACCCCCGAAAAGGGGGTTAACCTTTTTGGATTTTCCTGGCTAACGAACTTGTCCAAGCTATTCACAAGAGGAAAGTGTATACCAAATTTGGTGGAAATCGGACATCTCCTTCAAAAGTTATCAGAAACATATAAGTTATCAGTAAAATGCTATCAGACACATAGATATATATATATATATATATATATATATATATATATATATATATATATATATATCTACATATATAACATTTTGTGCCACTATGATTTTTGTACTCTGGGGGCTCCAAAACAAATTTCCATCATGGTCCCGGGTGAAAGTCGCACATCACGACCTGCTGTAATAGCTGAATTTGAAGAAATTCGCTAAAAGAGAATATAAATTCCCCAATAAACAGAATAACAACGTCTGGTGCTCAATATTAATTATTTAAAAAGTCCTTCAAAGATAACTCTTAGAATAAAATCCCAACTCGTCAATTTCCCTCTCATAGCAAAACATAATATAGAAAAGATTAGTATGACAAACATGCATGAATGGCTATGATGGCTGTGATGCAAATTTGATATTTTAAGGTAAATGATTGATATGATTATGTGATTACAGTCAAACTTCTGTCTAATGAACTTTCAAACATCGAAAATTTTCTCTCGCCCTTGCAGGCCCACCATTTTTAAATGTATGACCTCTTTTGCAAGTTTGTCTGGGGTCTCGGGTCAAAAAGTAAATTCAAGGGTCTGCTTTCTTCGAGTGTGTATTTTCACAAGTTTGAGCCCTTTAGGAGCACTGCAACCGACATTGCAATCTTGGAAAAACGACTTTTCATCAACAAATTACCTGTCTTTTCAATCAATGAACTTTATTTACAAAATGAATCATACAACAATAGTTTTGAAAGCCTGCTGAGTTTCCAGAACGTGCCCATTGGTGCCAAAGCAAAAAGATACCTTTTTGTGAACAGATTTACTGTACATAAAGAAGTAGGTATAATTAAACAATATTCGAATATCATTATTGATTGAAATAATCAATGGGAGCAATATTGATAATTATAATCTCATTCACAAAGTTTTAATAATACGGTAAAACCAGGGTTGTAATATGAACCCAAATGGTTTTAAGGTTGACATAAAAAATATTGCAGTTAAAACTAATGAGGAAACAATCATTTTCTTGTGAACAAGATTAACAAGTTAGGTAGCTGGATTAAAAAGATAGTAATTGAATAGTTGATTCAATAATTAATGAGAACGATATTCATAGTAAAAAAATGAATGCATATGGCTTTTATTGGTGAGGAGACTCTTACGGGTAGTTCCACCTCGCCGCTTTAGATATCTTATTGGAAACATGATGGACATACTGTTTTTTGGTGGTTAGGTGGGTTCCGAACCACCGGGAAGTGATTTCACAGCAGAGAACAGAGTCTCAACAGATATTGATAGTAATTAATAAATAGATACTTTTCATGTGAAATTTAACGAGGTAATATTAACAACGCAGTTCGTCATGGAACGGAAAATCCAGGAATAAATAGATATTACAGAAGTTCAACTGTATTCACAATAATTATTGTGGTGAGAGTAATTGAGAATTTTATTGATTATGATGCGAAAATATCGACAAGACTACTGATTATGATGCGAAAATATCGACAAGACTACTGATTATGATGAAAATATTGATTATGACAGAAATATTGATGATTCTATAGATTAGGATGAGAAAATTGATATTTTTACTGATAATTATGATGCAAAATAACGCAAAAATTGCCAATTTCTCTTACCGTGACAGTGTATGAAGTGATGGATGGTGTAGGCCTTGAGTACGGGCGGCGTGTAGTATAGAAATCGGATTCGTAAACCATGTTGATGCTTTGATTATCGGCTTCTGGTGTTGATGAGTTGATTCCCCCGTTCGAGTTGCTTCTATTTGATGAAAAATGCGGTGTTGCTTACGTCCCTTGAGTCGACTACACTGGCTCTGGAAGTCCGAGGCCGTCCGGCTATCCTTAGCATTTCTCCCACCAGTCTTGCTACAAGTGTGGACCACCGCCAAAAATATATTATCCTCTTGCTTATTTTTTACTTTCATCTCACTCTGTCACACACCAATCTCACTTTCCCTCATTTTTTATTTACTTCTCTCTTTAAATAAATGTTTCTCAAGATATCTCAATGTTCTCTTTCTGAAGGGGTTTCTTTCAAATATCAGTGATTATGTGTGTGGTTAAGTTACATTACTTGCCTCAACTAATTGATATAGTGTATAAGTGTATATTATGTGTATATTATAGTGTATATTATGTTAACTAGTGTATAAGGTTGTATAATTGTTGACCTGATTTTTCTTATACTCCTTAACTGGAATCTTCAAGACAATCTACAAAAAAAAAATGTTTATTTGTCATGCTTTCCATGACAAAATACATTCCAGAGAGAAATACTTGATTAACAATCTAATATCAGCACTTAAACTGTATTTTTTTATTGCTGATGATGCCCACATGAGTCTGAATACTTGTGCGTGGGTAATGAGGTGAATGAGTAGAATGGGTGAATGATTCAATGATTTATTCCAGTCAAATATACAACAGTAAATCTGACCAAGTCAATACCACGCAATTAGGTCACATATTACAAACAAATTTTATATATGTCACAGACACACATAAAACAATATAAATTAATAGGGAGAGTGTACAAGCTTGAAATAATGCAAGAAACATCCATAGCCGCGAGCCGTAGCAGGTATCTGTTCAATCAGATAGATAAGCTGCGTTCCCGTAGGTCCTGTTTGTAACGGTGACCGATTAGATTGGCCAGCAAAAAAGACACTGTTCTCTGCTGAAAATCACTTCCCGGTGGTTCGGAACCCACCTAAAACTGTAGGTCCAACTCATAAATCACCATCATCCAACTAATTACCCACGCACAGGTCTCAGACCTATGTAGACTTCATCCTAAAAAAAAAAGATTCGAACCCAAGGCTGCAGGATACGAAGCCAGCTAGAACCATATCTTATCTCAGACAAGTGCTACAACTGACTGCGCTATTTAAATTATGATTTTTACTCACTTATACTAGAGGGATGCATTTCGCTTCTGAAGAGAAGAGGCTAATGAAGCTTCTCTTTAGAAGAGAAATGCATCCCTCTAGTATCTCCAGGATAAGTGAGTGAAAATCATATATTAAATAGAAATACAGTGTCAGTTTTGATATCAGATTAAAACTAAAGAGGGAATTTTCAGTTCTTAATAAATATTGGATGACTTATTAAACTTCTCAACAAAAATATTTATCTATAATTTCAACATAATTGCATTATCATAGTAATAATCGAAAAATGTTACATCTTGAAGTATTATACGCCCATTTCAATCATTTATTCAACAAAAAATTAATGTACACTTCATATTTTTAAGCAGCCTGAATTTACTGTACCGGTATCTATTTACTGCATTGTTTTCCTCCCAGTAAAAACTTGATCTAGAGATAACTAAAATGTATTGACTCAGTAACTAGTTGCTTAGTTATTAGTTACTAACTCAGTTACCATAATATTATATCTGTTTGTTGTCATAAATAAATACATACTGTACATCAATAAATAAATCGATGATAAAAACATGTTAACAGCCATGAATTAAAAGAGAAATTGGGAATTCTTGCTCCATATGCTATTATTAAAGTCGGGTTTATCTTTGAATAGAGAAAAATGATGACATTATTTTTTATTTTTTTTTTTGGCATTCTTCTATTATGTGTACCAGTGTCTGCACAGGAGCTCCTCAATCACATTCTGGGCTATAAATGGCACCCCACATGATGTACAAGTGGGGTGCCATTGATAGCCCAGAATGTGATTGTGGAGCTCCTGTGCAGACACTGGTACACATAATAGAAGAATGCCCAAAAAGAAAGTTTACTGGAAGCTGGGAAGACTTTGTTCAGTCGGGACCAAATGCTATTGCATGGCTGAATGGACTGGATATTGAATTGTAGCCATATCTATCAAAATGTATCACTGCTATAATGTATGTGTTTGTATATAAGTGACTGTTTAACTTCGTTGCGTGCTCTTGTTGGGCCATACAATAAATAAATAATGACATTATTATACCGATTATGTATTGATGTAATTATTATACAAGGTTTTGTTCCTTTCCACTGTGGAATTCGGTCTTGCAACTTTTTAATTATTTTAATTTAATGTACATTAATTTATGTTTCATAATGTTTCATTTAATTTGATCATTTAATGTACAAAGGCAACTTATTGAAGTATAGCCTAGGTGATAGATGAAGTGATGTGTTAAAAAGTTGGGTGAAATGGTTGGTGATGATGTTGTACTAGAGTTGAAACTAAATAGAATATATTAAAACCAAAAAAGAATCTAAAATAGAATAAGCATACAAATCAATATACAATTGGAAACGTCGAGATATAAACGATGCAAGATTAACTATTAACAATTCAAATATAATCCATCACTCCAACATAGTGGTATTATCATAATACTCGTTTTTTTTTTTTTTTTTTTTTTTGAGGATGAAGCCCACATAGGTCTGAGATCTGTGCGTGGGTAATGAGTTGGATGATGGTGATTGATGAGTTGGACCTACAGTTTTAGGTGGGTTCCGAACCACCGGGAAGTGATTTTACAGCAGAGAACAGTGTCATTTTTGCTGGCCAATCTAATCGGTCACCGTTACGAACAGGACCTACGAGAACGCAGCTTATCTCTCTGATTGACCAGATACCTGCTACGGCTCGCGGCTATCACTTGTTATTATAACAATAGGTACTTTTATAGTACTTCATTAATAGTTGAACGGTGATAATACTCCAATAATTTCCTGGGTCTTTTTAATGACAAATAATAAACTAATTGTTTTATAACTTCCATTTGTAGTCAGCAAGATCTTATGAAAGTTTTATTTCTGTGATTTCAAATTATCGTCAAACATGCACTAGCTCTATCTCAGGCCATTCATGTGCGTCATTAACTGTTCTGTAAATTTTTAATGGGAAACATTTGGTCTGTTAAAATCATTGATGAAAATTTTGCGAACTTCTTGGTCTTCTATATCTGTAGCAAGTGACTCAACTAACTGCTGTGTGAATTGCACAATCGATGTATTATAGACTATTATTAGAATATTGGCAATTCTGGGTTGATCGTTGTGGAGTCAAGTTCAAATACGTCATTACTCTTGATAGCATTCTTTGATGATGGATCAGGTTCTTTATAAGTAGGCTTACCATATTTTTTCAACCCCAATCCCGGTATTTTTCCAGAGAGTTAGAAAGGGAGTATGAAAATAATATGTTGAGCAAGCTTGTTTTGGATGTATTTCTTTTCGACAAGAATATATTTTGCAATATTAAGTGTTTTTTATAATAATAATAATAATATCACCTGTCTTTTGAAACAAAATCACTTTATTTTCTATGGACTAAATACAAAAATAATAAATTATTGTAATACTATTTATGAATCCTATTAGAATGAGACTATTCAGATAATTGATTAATTATAAATAAAATTGATTTTTTATTGAGCTAAAGAATCAAGCACAAGAAAGGGAAAAGGTTGTAAAATTTTACTGTAAAAAAATATTATAAATATTATATACTGTGAAAAATAATCAAATACAAAATATTTTCAGAGGAAATCACTTTTCCCAAAAACATTTTGATTTTTTAAAAAAAGTCAACACGACAGTTTTGCATTAATATTTTCATATTGAGCAGCTCTCTTACAACTTTTAAGGACAACCTTCCCCTTTCAGCTGAGAGCTGACCAAACGTATCCCATAACTGAGATTATTTTTTCTACTCAATACAGTACTCCTGCACTTGGACATAGACTCACATACTTCTGGCCATTTGTCTACTTTCTTGAGCCTGCTTTCTTCAGGCAAAGATACCCATCAATTTACTGATGGTATTGCAGGTCAATGTTTGCTCATCAAACGTGTTCTATCGAAAACTCTAAAATACAATTTGAACAGTGAACACGACCAATGTCGTTTTCACAGCATTTATGAAACTGAAACTCAAGCTGAAGTTTTTCAGTAAAGGTACATATAACTTATATTTTCTTTTTGGACTCATTTCTCATATTTCATTCACATATATTGGAGATGCTTGAGGAATGCATTTCACTTCTGAAATGCATTCCTCAAGCATCTCCATTTCTCCAATATATGTGAGTAAAACATTATTTAAAAGAAAAATACAGTATCAGTTTCAATATTAGATTGTTCAAATTGCTTGTTTACATTACTGAACAGTCGCTAATAAAAGTCAAGCAATGAAAGCTATCAATACATTAACAATGCTAGCGAACTTACATCTTAACTTTATAAAAAACCATTACAATATAGACATTTTTATAAAAAAGAAAAAAGTTTTCCCTGTTTCACCAAATCTACTAAAAATCCCATAGATAAATCAATCCTGGATTTTTTCCTGGAGACACACATGAATCCCGGAATTACCGGGCTAATTCGGGAGAAATATAAGCTTATTTATAATTGCTGCTCAGGCACAAAATTAATGCATGTACAAAACATTTATAATAAATTCTTCTTTCGAGACCGACAATACCCATGATTTTAAAGAAATACTGAAGGTTATGAGCATATAACATGCAATATAGAAAATAGAACATATTGTCTGGACAAATCTATCATACAGCACAAGCTTATTCTCCCCCCCCCCCCCAACAAGAATAAAAATAATAACATTGGTGTAAACGCCAAACCAAGGGCGGTTCCAGGGCTAATTTAATTTTCAGGGTTTGGGATGCCCCGGAATTTTTTTCAAGTCATTTGGTGGGTTTTGAGGCTTTTTGAGTACCTAAAATATATTTGAAAAAAGAGTTTACCTCTATCACTTCCCGGTGGTTCGGAACCCACCTAAAACTGAAGGTCCAACTCATCAATCACCAACATCCAACTCATTAACCACGCACAGGTCTCAGATCTATGTGGGCTTCATCCTCCAAAAATGAAGAAATTGTGGGCCTTTCTACTCTACACTGACACTTACACGCGACATACTGACTCCTGTTTGTTGGTTTGGTCTGCTATTTTTCTAAAGCTTTTTCTGCAATTTGAAGCATTACAATTTTCACAAAAAAACTGATTTTCGGTGGGGTTTCAGAGAGGGAGCCCCATGGCCCCCTCTCTGGAACCGCCACTGCGCCAAACTGTCTTATCGTTTCCTGGTTCCAAGTTATTCAGCTATGAACAGTTTGATTTAAAGTTAGCGCTGAACTTCCCTAGGAGTGAATTAAATTGGTTAATTGTGCAATAATTAATTGGTCATAGTTATTCAAAAATCTTTTAGGTAATTTTAATTTAAAGATAAAGTTTGGAATAGCGCGATTGCCAAAACCACACTGAAAACTAATGAAATCGGGTTTTATTGAATCAAAACAATCTGGTTCAGTATGATTGCCGCTATAATTGGCAATCATACTAATTGGCTAGTCCTGTGCGTTTTGATCCTATGAAACCCATACTTTGAGTGTGTTTGTGATTGCATGGTTAATTATTAAAATTTGAGTACCAAATTCTCTTCAAGTTTTGTAGGGGAAATTACCAGTTTATTGTTATTTAAACTAGCTAGCAATTTAGTTAATCCTCTTCAAACTTGAGATTAAGAGTTCTTATTCGCATTTCTGCGTAATTTGATGAAAATCTGAATAACTTCAATTTTTACAGACTAATTTTAACATGTTTCCGATTTTTTTACCAAACTATATGAAAATATTATACGTACTTCCTACGACTAAAAGCCAAGAGGCTTTTGCGATTCTAATATTTTGTTACAGGCTTTCGAAAGTTGGTACTAGCTTTTGTTTAAACCCTTCTTTTTGGATTAATGCAGTGGCGGATTAATGAATTTTTATGGGAGGGGGCGACATACCCCAAAAATACCCGTTGGTCGAGGGGAGGGGGGGGTATGGAATAAATTTTTTTAGAAATAGCCTTTAACCGCATTTTACACCATTCTAGCACTTAAAATGTAGTAGAAATATAATTTTTTCGTGTTTAAGAACAATCAGATTTCCCCTAACTGGAGTAGTTTATTTCTGTACATTCATGTGGAATTAGGAATACAAATTTTTTATACAATACAATATGTCTTGAACAAAAATTGCTTTGCTAGCTTAATTTTTATCAAAATTTACAGAGAAATGAACAGAGTCTAAGCAATTTATTCGTGATCGTGATGATTTTTAGACCTATATATATATATATTTAAATTAATCTCAACATTCTTTCATGTTTCATAATACCAGTACTACAATAAATACGTATTAGGTCAAAAACAAACAGAGATGTATATGCCCCTACCTATTCTATAAAAGATTAATCTTATTCAAACTAATTTCACTTGATATAAGATTTCCTTCATTCTCTGTCATTTGTTAATTCGTCATTGAATTAAAATTATGTCAACAGTTAAAGATAAAGTAAAGGTAATATAGAAAATAAGACAAAATAAGTATTACAACATTAATTCCTGGCCGGCGGAGGCGGAGTGGTAAGACAAGTTGGAGGTATTCCGTCTGTGGCGGGATAATTAAAATTTGAACCGTGGGCATGTCACAAGTGTTACCCTTTTTAATTTTTTTAAATGTGCAAGCCCTCGGGGGGGCGGTCGCCCCCTCCGCCCCCCCCCCTTTAATCCGCCCTTGGATTAATGACGAAGTTGTTTCAATGCAGATGAAGTTACATTTGACAGAATGAATTCTTAATTGAGCTCACAGGTCAAGGTTTCTGTCCCAAAATATACACTTGAACTAAGGGGGAAAACCACCAAAAAAATGTTGTGGTATAAATAAAGCTTTGAAGAATCAACAAAGTTTTATTTTTAGAATAGAAGCAGAAGCAGTTGAGAAACTTAAATGACTGAATGATTGATTGTAACAAATACAATGATGAAAGAGAATTCAAACAAAAAACTGCTGTGAATTATTTTGTTGTTAGTTTGAGTTCTATAAAATGCAGAGATGAACAGTTGGGTTGTGAGTGGGCGTACGTGAAACATTTTTATCACCAACAAGCGTTCGGTCTCCTTCCAAGCGACAGCGCGCATTCCGGGTTCCAAAATAACTCAAATCGTCCCAGATTTTTCACTCAGTTCCTATCGCTTCTTTTCTCCATGACCCACTTTTTAGGTCTACAAAATTCGGAAAAGTTTTGTTGAGTAGTTTCAGATTTAGACTAGGATAAAGTGAAATATGTTGTTATGACTAATCACAAATATATTATAATATTTTCTAATAAAATGTAATGGAATAAGGCAGAGAATAAGTTTTATCAATTCCACTTTTCATTTGAGCACAAAGAAATAGCTATTTGTGTAACTAGAGTGCAAAATAGCGTTTTTCTGCATCGAGAGAAACAGTTTTTTTCATGAGCCAAAGGCGAGTGAAAAAGGTTTCTCGAGTGCAGAAACAATACTTTGCGCTCGTATTACACATTGAATTTTTCCTACAGTAATGTATAAAGTAATTTAAACAGAACAAAACAGGGCATACATAACCTGAAAATTCCTCACATAACCTATCTTTGAATCAAATCGATTTCATCAACAACAACTACAACAACTATTTCACAGCTGAAGCAGAGTAGCCAACCTATTTTTGAAGGCAGAATAGGGAACCTGAGTATTACATGCTCACTATTTTGTGTTGTTAGGTTGCAAATTTGGAGTGCGGAAAAGTACTTTCCCGCACTGGAATTGACTTTCCCGCACTGGTGCAGGAATAGACTATTTTGCGTGCTACAGTTGGTGCAAAAATAGGCACATTTTCGGGTCACTGTAGGAAAAACAAATTTCTGTGGAGTTTCAGATTGAGACTGTATTGAACGCAACAGCTCAAAAATAGAATATGTTTCTTACATTGACAATAAAAAAAAAATATTTATATATATTCGGTAAAAAACGGTGTATTCATATTCTAATGAGAATATTATAAAATGGAACAAGAATTGATTTTTTTTAATACTTTCTGTTTGAGCTCTGAATTTGGTTGCAAGGCTTCACTTGAGAATGTCCAATAAAAAAATGAAAATAATATAATAAGAGGTTCTGTGATCCATTTGTATGGAACAAGGAGACGACATCATCTTAGAGATGATTATCATAGAACTACTCTATGTGCTAAGGGAGTTAAGAGTTTGGGAATTAATTTCTATAATGTCTTGCCCAAACGTCTCAAAAGTCTGAAACTCAACAAATTTAAAATTGAAATAAAAAGAGAGCTTCAAAAATGTTGTTTTTATTCTATAAGTGAGTTTACTGATCATTTCACCACGAATCAAACAATTGATTTCAATTCCTATTACACAGTAGAGTATTTATTTTAAGAACGCTATGACAAATCCGTAAGTCTATTGTACGGTACTCATATTGTTGTACGGTACGTGTTGTACGTTATTCATAGTGACCCATAAAATTGCAAAATTATTGTTGTACATCTTTGTACGGTAGTTTGAAATTCTGTTGTGGTTGCGTATTACAGAGTGGTGCACGATGTTAACTAGCATTTTATTTCGTTATTAATTCTTTTGGTTGGTAATTATTTATGCGTTTTGTGTACGCATGCATGATAACATTTTATGGGGAGTAGTTTTCCAGTGGCCGAATGATTCCAACATTCAAACAGTCGTTCCAAAATGACCGACAAAAGAAAACTTTGTTGAAAAGCGACTGAAATTTGTAATGCTTTTTATATAGTTCAGTGAGGTGCTCAAGACAAGACAAACCCAAGTAATCGAGAAAAGCGGTCGCAGAACTCCACAATTTTATGATGTTGAAGATCCATCTTGTTTCCACTAATATGTAATATGAACTTGAAAAAACCACTTTTAAATGGAAATTAACTCACGTTATGGCGTGACGGCCGTTTCGCTCTGTTGTCTAGAGCATCATCAGACGACCCACAGTACACTGACTTAAGGTATGAGTTTGAGGTTTATGTATGTTGGAATGGTGATGGGGTGGGGGGATGAGTAGGCGGGAGGTTTGAAATTGGGATTATTTTGTCAAATAGAGTATGTGAGAAGAAGTTAAGTTGATCATTTAAAATTTGTCAGGCTGCTGCTTTGCATGTTTGTAAATCTCATATTGTTCTAAAACATTGAGTTTCTGGCTTTTGTGAGTGAAGTGTTTTAGAACAATATAAGATTTACAAACATGCAAAGCAGCAACCTGACAACATTTTAAATGATCAACTTAACTTCTTCTCACATACTCTGACAAAATAATCCCAATTTCAAACCTCCCGCCTACTCATCCCCCCACCCCATCAGCATTCCAACATACATAACCCTCAAACTCATACCTTAAGTCAGTGTACTGTGGGTCGTCTGATGATGCTCTAGACAACAGAGCGAAATGGCCGTCACGCCATAACGTGAGTTAATTTCCATTTAAAAGTGGTTTTTCAAGTTCATATTCACAATTTCAGGTGATCTGTGCAGCAAATTTAATGTAAACAATTTATTGCACTTGTATCTGTACAAAATTACAGTGTTAACCGAATTGGCGTATGACAAAAAACATTAACATAGGGGTTTCCTTTGCCGGCCATCTTGCAATAAATGTTTGAAAAAAGGAATCCTACGGTCACGGGCCATAAAGGAACTAATTTCTATGAAGTGCTGTAACTTATGCCTACATAAAACACATCAATAATCACCAATCAAACGAATAACGAATAAAATGAATATTGGAGCATATCATGCGCCACTCTGTATATATGGAATAAAATGAATTGAAATCGTATCAGTGCTGAATTAAAAAGTTTAATTGTCAAAATTTCATGATTATTTTATTGTAGAACTCAACATCAATCATATTTATGTCTTGAAGAGTGGGAGAATTTTCGTCAAATTTCTTAGTTTTATGTTGAAGTACCACGTACATTCTCACCACTTAATATTATTTGGTTTACCGATTAGACGGTCTTAGCTTATTACTTCTTCCAGAAATGCCAATTGACAATGTTAATTACCGATTAAGTTGATTATATGGAGACAAGCAGACAATTAATAGTTGGTTTGGTTGGTCTATAACATATAATTAATTTTTTTCGAAAGTTTTAGGGTATTACCAAAGAAGATAGAATATTAACCTATTCTAAGGTATTCTTCTTCTTCTTTGGTTATCAACCCAAAGGTTGGTTGGCAGCAACACGCCACTCCGTCCTTGTCAGTCTTCCTCCTGGCATGGTGTGTTGCTGATTCTTGGGATATCTTGGGTGATCTTGGATATCTTGGTTGCCTTCTACATCCTATGCCGTTGACTGTAGAATTCTTCCGCCTTTAGGAGCAATTTCTCACTCCAAGGATAAGAGGGTGCCCTATCTAAGGTAATACATACATGCCTTTTTTTTGAAGGGTGAAGTCCACATGGGTCTGAGACCTGTGCGTGGTGGATGATAAGTTTATGATAGTTATTGATGAGTTGGACCTAGTTTTAGGTGGCTTCCGAGCCACCAGGTAGTATTTTACAGCAGAACCTTATAATGGCATTCTTAGTTTTGATAACCTGTAAAGAATAAAATTCTCACTCATTAGTGTGGAATGATAAATCAATTAATAGATTTGATGATGAATAATAGTAATGATAGTTAATAGTATAACATTAATGATGAATATATATATTTAAAGCGATATGATTCAATAATTATGAGTAGATTTGGATAATTAATAAGATAATTCTTCAGTACAGAGGATGGAATATCAACAATAATGAAAGAAACTTGAAAAACAATAAGCAAAAGTTTAGTGCGCCAATAAAAATAACCTTGTGATTGGGACAGTTGGCAGGCACAAAACATTGTTGGGGGGGGGGGGGGGGGGTAATGGGGATCTTTCCCCCTCCAATTCTCAATAAAAGCATATTTCTCATATTTCCGTAAGGGAGTAAAACCCCTCTTTTAGAAAATATCCATTCAAAAATATTTTGTTAGTTGCTCCTTCCCTCCCTGAAAAAAATCTCTGGACTAGCTCTGACAACAACTGGCTCTGACAACAGTCAGATGTTTTGCTTCTATCCAGCTCAAAAAGAATTTTCCATTTTTATTTTCAGAGCCGAAGCTTCCAGATCAAGTTAGGTTGAATTGAACGAGCATGTCTGTAATCTGTTGGCTAACACGTGAACTAGTAACACTTTCGAAATTAAGAAGTTTATCCAAACTCCCGCTAGATGTCCCGGCCGTATACTTTTTGATTTTAATACACTTGTGCTTTGTCTTTTGTTAGGACTGATAAAACTAGCCTAGTGAGCCCAACGGGCTGGAGAACTCACTTGCAAAAACTAATTTTGGAAAGGGAAACTCATTTGGAAAGCTTATCGTAGGGGTATAGGTGGTAACGAAAAACGGCTGTTTTGAAAATAAAGATTTTGATAAAATTCACAAGACATCTATCTCTTGAAGTTCAATTTCATTGTTGCTCTGATACACACATTTATTTTTCACAAAAAAGACCTACCGTACTTATATACCTATATATCAGGGCAATGGAATTAGTGTATCAATCTTGAGAATATAATATATTATATTTACCGCATGAAAAACAGCTGTTTATTCATATATCAGGGCAATGAAATAAGTATATCAGCTGATAGAGATCCTATAAAAAGCCTGATCGCATTTATTCACCTACAGCTGATGATAGCTCAAATATATTTTGAAATCTATTGCGAATTCCATATGGTGAAAACAACTATTTTCTTAAATATAGTTATATATAGATAGGCTATATTAATGAAGGGGTGAGAACCTATCCTTTTGTTTCGCCTCAAAAAGGATGAAGGAGTGGGTCAATTTCATTGGCAAACGAACTTGAGCTGTCTAAAGATACCAAGAATCTGTGTTACAAATTTAAAGTTGATTGATAAAGGCGTTCGAAAGTTATCGTGGAACATACAAACACACAACGCCTCGAGCCTCAAGTCAAAATGAAGAAGAACTCGTTTCGCTCGTTCAATAATATTAGACCGACAGAAATATTTATTAAAGCGAAATTTATTGAGAAAAGGAAAAATTATCAAGGAGGAATTGCTTCGTATTCTATCTTTCTATCTATCTCAAACAGGAAAATTTTATTTGAAATATGAATTTCTCTTTAGTGGAGACCGACCAATACCAAAGACCATGCATGATATTCGTATGCTTCGAACTTGAATGCTTTGTCTATGACAATACTTATGTATTATATTGTTCGATGATATATATTGTTCGATGTAATAAAAATCGACTTGCTAATATTTCAATTTCATTTTTCACAAGGTCTACAAAGCCTATCCATAATTTTTATTCAATTTTATGGTGAAAAATCCAAAATTTAAAAAATATATAATTCATATCTCACAAAGTGACTTACTCATTCGTTACCGTTTATAGAGAGCTAAGAGATGCGTGCTAAGGGAGGTTTAAAATGTTTCTCCTCAAAATTAACCATTTAAAAAAAGTGTAATATAAACCCAGGATTAGTAATTATTTTCTCGTATTATAATAATATTGTTATTTAATGAGTATTGTAATATTAAATATGTTTTTTATTTCGGATGATGCTTAGATGAGTCTGGGAACTTGTGCGTGGGTAACGATGTGAATGATGAGAAACATCCATGACTGAATGAGATTTGCACTCAAGGCTGCAGAAAATGAAGTCAGCCAGTCTTATCTTTTTTTTCGGAGGAGGATGAAGCCCAGGTCTGAGACCTGTGCATGGGTAATGAAATTGGATGATGGTGATTGATGAGTTCTAGGTGGGTTCCGAACCACCGGGATGTAGTTTTACAGCAGAAAACAGAGTTTTTTTTGATAGCCAATCCAATCGGTCACCCTTACAAAGAGCGCCCAATCTAATCACAGACAAGCGCCACAACCAACTCTGCCACCAGAGCCGCCAGTATCGCATTATATAAATAATTTTAATGATTTGTACTGCTGGGGACTGACAACATGACCCCTGACGCCTGAAGGGGAGAGGTGAAGGAAGGTGTAATGACGTAATAGCTCCATTATGCCTTGCACTAAATACAGCACGAATCTGAGCCAGTGGTATTTGGGTTATATATTATATCACTGCTGTTAGTGAGCCAGTTGAGTCGCTCTAAAGTGTGCTGTATTTATTAATATTCACTGCAAATTCCTTTCAGGGGTCAAGTTGCCAGTCTCCAACTGTATACTACTCGTCTAGGGGTCCAGGATTTGAAAAAAAAAATAAGAAGAAAATTATAGAGAAAAAATTAATTGAACATGAAAGAAAGAAAAGCAAAAAAGAGACGATAATAACTGTACAAAGTTATGATGAAGCTGGAAGTTACCCATCAGAAAATAAGTTGTACAAGGTGAAAGTTAATTTTCATTCTATCGCTCACATTGAACATTAATAAAGTACAGTATTGTTTCTTTCAAAGTCGATCTCCACTAGAAGTAACGATATTTCCAATTAAATATCTTTCCTTATAGATAAAATACGAAATTGTTTTTCTCCTAATAACTTCTTCCTCAGGTTTCCCTTATAAAAGACAAAGCAAGATAATTTCGTAATAACTCTTTCTAGACTTAGCTCCAAGACTTGCGTGGGGTCAATCATTAGAAAAGAAAAACACTTTCCCGGGAAAATTTTCCAGTAGAGGCGTCTAAATTGATAATGGAAGCTCTCATTTTTTCTGCTCGAAGAAAACTCTCTGGCTAAAGTTCCTACGCCATTATTTTTCAAAATGAATGAATGAGATAAAATATGATGATAAGGTGTTGACGCTGTGCAAACAGTGCTCTTGAAATTCCATCAACAGGGCTTGATAAGGAAGGCTAGCAACCCCATTAATTAGCTCACTTTAACATGCTGTCAGCAGTCACATTATATTATCAGCGTGTGATTTAATGAAAATCCCTTCTCAGGTTATTCAACACTCTGACGCATTAGAATAATGGTAAACCCAGTACAATTTTATGTAGAATAATTGAGTAAAGATAAAATTAATTTATTTCACTGGCAATGTTTGAAACTGATTCCTGCCGCTTTCTTTCATTACAACAACAGAGAGTTGAAGAAAATTCCCGCTAAGAAATCCCCTTAACTCTATCAACACCAGGCTAGTTCACATACCTGTCACAATAGTAGATTATTCAAACAAAAATCTAGTTATATTGGTAGAAAACTATACAACAAGCTACAGCAGTTTTTAAAGAGTCTTCAAAAAATAGAAATATTTTAAAAACAATTGAAAAAATGTTAAGTTAATGAAGCTTTTTATAGTGTACAAGAGTTCCTTTCACATCAAAATTAAGCCTCACCTCAACAAATTTTTTTTTTAGGATAAAGCCCACATAGGTCTGAGACCTGTGCGTGGGTAATGAATTGGATGATGGTGATTGATGAGTTGGACCTACAGTTTTAGGTGGGTTCCGAATCACCGGGAAGTGATTTTACAGCAGAGAACAGTGTCTTTTTTAATGGCCAATCGAATCGGTTACCGTTACAAACAGGACCCACGAGAACGCAGCTTATATCTCTATCTGATTGAACAAGTAGGCTAGAGTAGGATATCAATACACAAGTAGGCTAGAATAATTAAAAAATTAAAATCAAAGTTAAAAGAAATGGAGTGAAGTTCAACCAAGAAGAACAAGAAAGTACCGTTATTGAAGAGTTGACCAGAATTATGAGATCAAGTTAGTGTATTGAATTGGTTAAAATAAACTTGATCATTCAAACTAGTATTCGAATAGTTTTTTACCAACCTAGCTATCTCCAAAGCTTCTAAGAAGTTCAGTTGTCTGCCTTCGCCAATCAAATACAGAAATACCAATCGTTGGTGAAAAACGATTCCAATATTAGTTTAGATGATCAAATTTATTTCAACCAATTCATTACAACTAACTTGGTTTCATCATAATTATGGCCTACATTTTAACAACGGTACTTCCCTGTTGTTCTCGGTTGACCTTGACTGCATTTCAGTGAGCTTCAATTTGTTAATTTAAAATTTATTTAAATCAGTTGTTCTTGTTTGTTGCATTCTATATATTCACGTTTTTTTCCTTATTTTTGCTTAACACTCTTATTTTTGCTTGTTGCTTCTCCCACCGATGGGCGGAACCTGTTTTGGCCTTCAGCCAATCACAGACCTTCAATGAAGGTCAGCCTATTAGATGAACTTTCTACCTCGCCAATTAATTGCTGTATCGTTCCCTGTTTAGTATATATTAAGCTACTCTGCTTTAATTTTAGTTTGTTTGAGATTGATAATGGTGTAGCAACCGAAACTAGTATCTCACTATTTTTAATAAATGTGGTTGAGACAACTTCAAGTCTCATTTTTCATTATAGATATCTTCCACAATATCACCTTCGCCAATTCAAAGAGAACAAATTATACTGGATGTATATAAATCTCCGTATCTATTTTAGTATACAGTATTTGAATAGAATACAACATGAAAGCACAACGTGAATGTAGTTATGGATACGATTAAAATTCAACCATTCAAATGCACTCTCCTTTATTTAAGGATGAAGCCCACATAAGTCTGAAACCTTTAGTGCGTGGGCAATGAATACCTCTATTAGCTCCACTTTTTCTACTTCACTCTATTCGATCTCTTCTGTGTACTACAACGAATTGCACTCCTCATGAGCGCAATTCTTGGGCATAACTGGGGCAAACCCCAGTTATGCTCACATCCGACATTCAGATGGACAAGAGTCGACAGTTTCTCCTCGCCATCTTGCACCAAAGGCATGTTATATATAAGCGTATGGCTTTTAATGGTGGGGAGACCCTTACGGGTAGTTCCACCTCGCCGTTTGTGCTATGTTACGGGGAACATGGTGGACCTACTATTTTAGGTGGGTTCCGAACCACCGGGTAAGTGATAATAAAGCTTGTAACATCAAGTCATTGAAGCACGGTCACCCATCCAAGCGCAGTATTGAGCGGTCGTGACTGAACATCACGACCACTTGAACACCACGCTCACCGCATGACCAATCACCACCAAAGGCATGTTGATAAAGTAGGACGAAAGAATGATATGATGAAACATATGTTCAGTTTCAGTTACTAAGATAATGTTGTTGATTTGTTGCTATGGTATGGTCGAGAACTTGATTAAAGCTCTACGAAAATAAAGAGTTCATTTATTTTACGGATGATGGTGATTGATGAGTTGGACTAGGTTTTAGTTGGGCTACGAACCACTGAACCACTCTTAGATAAATATAAGGCCGATTGATGTATATATTCAATCCTAATTTTAGATAGGTATTAATCGTATAGATTCAATTCTAATTTCATCGCCAAATTAAAAAAAAAAAACACTATCCACCACGCACCACCTGATAAAATTACTACACCTCATTCTTACTTGAAAAACAGTAAAATTTCAAATAGATTAGAATAATAGAATATAAAAATATGGATCATGGCTATCAATTCTCATCATGTTCAATCAATGACTAATATTATTGAAAATTCGTTTATTATAGGAAACTTTCATATTTTTTAAAAGAAGTTTCTCTACTTTAGTCAAAGATTTTTTTCAGATGTTGGATTTGAAGATTTCCTCGAATAAATCATCACTAGGCCTATTCTTGAAATGAGATATAACAAAAACAGAAGTCAATAAACGAATCAATAGGATCATCATAAATCATCGCTGTCTACTTTGATAACCATTTCTCAAAATTGATAAACAAATTTCACTATCATATCTCACCCCTTATTGCAATTCATTTCAACCATCAACATAAATTACCATAGAGTAATAAATTTGTGGTAATTGTAAAATAATATTGCTGCACAAATGAATTATGAATATCAATGTATAATTTATTCCTGGATTTCTTGTTCCATGATGAACTGCTTTGTTAATATCAACTTTTCAAGTGAATTCAACGACTTGCAGTCAAATTTTTATTAAGAATAAGTAGTATTTCTACTTACTCTGCAGGCCGAACGTTTTCGAGTTGTTAAAACCCATCTTCAAGGCATCCTAAATATCGATGTTGGTTTGTTGGTTAGAAGAACTGTGGTTTCTGTATAATATGGTCAAAAAGTTTGTTTGATTTAAAATTTAAAATCCTCAACGAACAGTTAAATTTTAAATCACACAAACTTTTGACCACATTATACAGAAAGCACAGTTCTTCTAACCAACAAACCAACATTGATATTCAGGATGCCTTGAAGATGGGCTTTAACAACTCGAAAACGTTCGGCCTACAGAGTAAGTAAAAATGCTACTTATTCTTAATAAAAATTTGACTGCAAGTCGTTGAATTCACTTGAAAAGTTAGTATAATCTATATTTCTTGAATTTTGGAAAGAAAGCAGAATACATATGGGAAGCGTTCTGTTAATCTCTACAGCGCCGCTGAGCAAATATTCAAATCCTGAATTTTTTTCAAAAGAAACACATCAAATATTTTCCTCTCTGAGGATTTATTTCTCAATACTGAAATCCTTCAATTTTTCTTTTCAAAAGACCCACATCGAATATTTCTCTCTCAGGATTATTTCTGGAATTTATTTCCCAATAAACTGCAGCTCAAATGGAAAAAAATTCATCAGAACAGCATCAGAGTTCACAGAGTGAAAAAAATTGGCACTAACATTGCTGCTATGCTATTTGCGAGTGTTGGAGTCTTCGCTACATCCCCACAGCGCTCTTTGAGTGTTCTTTCAGAGCTCTTTCTGTGTGTGCGTGCGCGCGTGTGTGTGTCAGTGTGTGGACACATCTGGATGCTCTAGTGCAACTTTGCAATGGAACTTCTGCTTCATCAACTTTGACGGTCCACTAGGCAGAGTGTTCACTCCATTCATAATATTGCTGTCAAAGTACAAAGTGAATCTCGCATCAGAAGGTCTCTTCAATTTGGAATTTTGAAAGCTGTCTCAAAGCGTACTCACGGACAGAGAACTTTTCTTCTACTACTAAACTTGAATAATTTTGAAGTCATCCTATTTGACTTTGGCAGTTATTAGAGTATCCCAGTTGGTAGTTGGACTTCTTACACACATATATCTTATTATGTATATCCTATTATAGTGAGATATAATTCTTGAATAACTTATTATAATAATGAAATAGTTCTAGTCCTGAACAGTGAGTCAAAATAACTTATTATGATGAATTGTTCCAGCTTTATACCAAGGTAATTAGATGACAAGGTAGTGTTGAAACGCATCTCCGTTCATCTGTCGAGACCTGTCAGCTGATGCAGTGACATCATCCGGGTCTCTTTTAACAATTTCGCCTATCTTATATAATTTGACAAGTCTTTTTCTCGAAATAAATATAACTTTTAAAAATTTTGACGCTCCCTATGGTTTATTGTATATTTAACAGTTAATCTAAGGAAATTTTGATACAACCATACAATTTTATTCAGTTCAGAGCACTCAATAATGTTATAGCATGTAGATTACATCAAGGATAGTACTTCTCGGGTATATAAGTTATTTTATTCATCTTCACTTTGTGTTCCATACATTTATAGGAATGAGATGAAGCGAATATTGAAATTTTAAAGCTAAGTAGATGAATAGATTCTATTGTCTCAAATCCGCCTCTTATAAAGGACTAGCCGGCAGACTCGCTTCGCTCGCCTTAACCGTCTAGCCAGGGGGCGGAGCCCCCTGGACCCCCGGGGGTCCACTAATTTCCATTGTGATTAGATAAATTTACAGAAATAGGTGATTTTGGGGAGAATTTTGATACCATTACTTAGTATGCATCTAGGGTCTTAATCAAACAGTGGTATTTCGATTATATAGATATAGATTTCACTCCATGTGGCCTTGAGGTTCTTGAGAAATTGTGATCAACTAAATTCTAAAAATCCTAAATTTTGAGATGAATCACGTAACCCTATTTTTCACGTGTTTAGCACCCCAGCTGAAAATTTGAACTTTTTTGGCCTTGTGGTTCTTGAGAAATTATAATCACCTAAATTTTCAAAATCGTTAATCTATGGTAAATTAATTTCACAACTAATTTTTTGTTGATTTTCTGATCAATACCTATTTTCACAAAAATTCTCAGGCTCATGTACTGTTACAAATAGTATTTTATCAATTCCTTAATACTTCTTTGTAAACCTAACTATTGATAGGTAAGAGTTCTTATAAGAACTGATATTTATTCGATTTGAGCGTTGGTTGAAATTCACAAATACTCGGAGACCGATGTTAGCAGTCTGATGTGCAACTGCAAACTGATCTGATCGTGAAAGTGAGTGATCGTTTGAGGTAGTAGGCTACGCAATTGAAGTGGGAAGGGGTCAGCCTACCGGCAGTACAGTCAGGTTCGGAACGGAATATGCAACTACAATGAGCATTCTTCATAGGAGAAAGAGACAGCATTCTTCTAGAAAGAGACAGCAACGTCGAGAATACGACTATACACTATGCGATTAATCGGCTCCAGCAAAGTTGTACCGAGCAATATTGTACTAATATTAAAAATTATTGTACTTGACCTAACAGGCAGCTCGGCTACTTTTTTACTTTTCATAAACGTTGGCTTTTAGCTATTGAAATTATTTTGGTAGCTCGGGATAAGTTTTCTTTGTTTGAAACAAATTATTATTCATTAATAGACCTAACCTACTGAACTTGCCAGCCAAACAGCTTAAAGGAACAGCTGATAGAAGTCAACCGTTTTTAATCATATGGCAGACCCCTTAGCATCGTTATTTACACTGTCTTTGAACAGCAAAAGACTTTGCACTTTGCATGTAGGCTACCATACAGTCGGAGCCTTGCAATATGTGGGAAACATATGACTGGGTATGATGAAATGTTATTATGCCAGGTTGATGACATCTGTTAAGTGCAAATTTCAAAATATTTGGCTGTTTATCACCAAACTTTTCAAAAATCGTCGATTTTGGGCCCATTTTGAAACTTTTTTCCAAGGTACATCTAAGGCCGATACTTAACATGAGTACCAAATTTTATCCGATTTGACCTTATGGTTCTCTAGAAATTATTGTCACCTAAATTTTCAAAAATCTTCAATTTTGGGGTAAATTTTCAAACCCTTTCTTAGCACGCGTCTAGTCCCACTACTGAATACGTGTACCAAATTTTATCGTTTTTGGTCGAGTGGTTCCTGAGAAACTGTGATGAATGAGTGAGTGAGTGAGTCAGTCAGTCAGTCAGTCAGTGGTATTTCGATTATATAGATATAGATTATGAATTTGATTTTGATTTGAAATTGTAAGAAGACAAACTGAGAATGTAGATAATCATGCGGATTCACAGATTACTGATTACAGATTCATCCACAGATTACTATAAGGATGCAGATAAAAGCAAATTAATAGATCTCTTTTATCTGAAGTTATTACCCATTTCACACATCATTAAACTCCCATTATACCATTGGAGAGGTCGAGAAGAGCTTAGGAGAAGAAAAGATAAAGTGAGAAGTTGAGCACAGCTGTGATTATCATTCCAACAGACTCCTCATAATAAAGAGAGACTTTTCTCTTTAATTGTCGAGAATTGAGTTCCAGATGTAATCCAAATTGAAATTTTAAGTTAAGATTATAAAAAAATTAATGTTGGAATTTAGATGGAGATAATATATTTTGGAAGTGAAAAAAAATGTTTTTCTTTCAATAAATCTGATTCAATAGACCTCTAACAGTGTCACAATAATGCGAAATAGAAAGTGTTAAATTTACCTGTGAAGTATTTTCAACAATTATGTATGTTTAAATTTATTAGTGAGAAATTAATATGGAACTGGAATATCAAACATGTTATTTAAAACTAAAATAGTGTATATAGAGTGACATTTTCACAAGAGGAGCAGATGATGATACAAAATAAAAGCAGAGAATAGTTATGAAATGAAAATTATAATATTGATTTTCTTTGTAGTGGTGAAAGTGTAATTGTGGAAGGTATCCATAATGAATAATAAGACGAAGTTGTTCCAACCTCATTTATTACAAATATAGAGATACTAGTTTCGGATGTTACTCCATTCGAACAAACTCAGAGTTTGTTTGAGATTGATAATGGAGTAACATCCGAAACTAGTATTTTAATATTTTTAATAAATGTGGTTGTGACAACTTCGTCTTACCATTCATTAAAATAGTGATGTTTGATGATGAGGGAATATGAGCTTATATTTGTGATAGATGTGTGTGATGTGTGTGTGTGTGTGAGAGAGAGAGAGAGTGAGAGTGTGTGAGAGAGATAGCGTGAAAAGAGCATGGAAAAGTGTGTGTGTATGAGAAAGTGACAGAACATGAGTGAGTGTTGCGTCAGCTAACACGTCCCTCCACAAATACTCGTTATGTTTGGTTCTGTAAATATTAGTTTCGCCATTTCGATTTCTACCTCATCCTCATCCAACCTTCCTCCTCTCCTCTTCAACATCCTCGCTCATATATTGAGTTTTGAGGTTGTGCTCAATGCACCTCATAAATGGAAAAACCACTGGTACTGCTCACTCAAACCCCCCCCCCCACCACCCTGCACCACACCAGCCTATTTTCATCAGACAACAATCGTTTTTGTGTGACAACTGGCTTCACTCTCTGCCATAATGAACTGTTATGTGTAACTTCGATATTGGGCGCTTTTCGAGGATATTGTCACGTTTAGCCGGAGTACTGTGGAATTATTTGAGTAAAAATCAATGAGAAAAGATGAAGTTTATTGTTACACGCAATAGAAATTCGAGCTACATATGATATTGTCGAATAGATTTTTTGTTTTATTACTGCAATCTAGTACTATTACTAATTAACAGTTATAATTTAACCTAATTTACTAGTATTTTTTTTAGATTACGTCTTGGAGACTCCAGTTCAGGAATATAAAACAATGAATAAAGAGACGAAATTGTCAGAACCACATTTATTAAAAATATTGAGAAACGTTTTTTGGTTGTTATATCATTATCAATCTCAAACAAACTAAAACTTAAGTACAGAGTAGCATAATATTAAACATGAAATGATTTAGATTTAACTAAACATGGAATGATACTACTGGCTAAGTGATAAAGAGGCTGACCTTCATTGAAGGTTTTGATTGGTTGACAAGTCACGCCCCCTGGTGGGAGGAGTAACAAGCAAAAATACGAGTAAAATCAAGAATCAAAAACTGTGAACATCTAGAAAGCAACAAAGAAGAACATAAACAATTAGGCTGGAATTGAATCAATTTAAAATTGTACAACAATTAAAAATTGTAATTGTGTATTGTTCTTCTTTGTTGCTTTCTAGATGTTCACAGTGTTTGGTTCTTGATTTGACTCGTATTTTCGCTTGTTACTCCTCCCACCAGGGGGCGTGACTTGTCAGCCAATCACGACCTTCAATGAAGGTCAGCCTCTTTATCGCTTAGCCAGTAGTATCATTTAATGTTTAGTACATATTATGCTTCTTTGTACTTTAGTTTTAGTTTGTTTGGTGGTACAACAGCCGAAACTAGTTTTTCAATATTTTTAAAATGTGGTTGTGATAATTTCGTCCTGTTATTATGGATACCTTGCACAATATCACGTTCGTCACTGCAAAGGATGTATAAGACAAGTCAGACCTTAATTAGACCATGTAAGACAAGTTAATCTTAAAGTCAAGGAGCTTCTAAGCAATGATTTAGACAAATTCAAGAGTACCCCAATCTATGCGGGCTCGTACTTTTTCAATATTCTATCGGACAGTCTAAAATCATTAAAAGATTCAAACTCACTTTTTCTAAAAAAAACTAAAACAATATTTAATCACCAGACCGTATTACACAGTGACTGAATATATCGAGGAACATAATTTTCAACACCTGAGGACATATTGATGTGAGTTAACACATGAGCTCACCCCCTGACGATCCTGATAAGGAGATAAAAATTTGACGATTCCCCGATCAATGGACCGTGGCGAAGACACTGGATATAAGATGTAAGATGTAAGAATGTCTTCTTTTTCACTTTGATTGAGCGATTCTCTTACCTACTTCTATACACGTATGCTATTCATTACTAACACTACTATACATTCACTCGACTTTTTATTCCACTTTTCACAATTAAATTCACACAAAGTCTGCCGGCTTCCTCCTCTTCAATCCTCTCACTGACGTAGAGTTGTCAAGGAGTTGCAGAGCTTGGAGTGTCTCTTCATGAGTGCTTGCAGCCTTCTCTGTCATGTCGAGTAAAATGGCATAAGTTTACAATAGAACGGGACGCCGCCAAGAGGGTGTACTGCGCTTCGAGGATGTCATTGGCTATTAACTTTGGCTTTGTAGCTGTCATTGACTATTTACCTGTCACGCCTACTTTCAATAATGGGAGGAGCCAACCAATGAGAGTAAAAAGTGAACGAAAGTATCAAACTAGTGAAAAACTATTTTCAATTTGTTTTATCTTAAATGTGTCAACAAAAATTCAGTACTGGAACGGTTTTGCCACTTTCGCAACAATACATAGAATAGATTAACAAGGATTTTTGCTGATTATGAGCTACGGTATTTCTACAATATTGATTTTTAAATGTCTGAAATTATGAAAATGGTAAATCAGATTCTTTTAGTTTTTATTGATGATATTTATGAAATTGTCGATTTCGTATTGATCAGCTTGAAATAATACTGAACTTTATTTATAACGTGGTGAGAAAATTCAACTATCATTTGTACTTTATGTTCATATTGAAATTGTATCAATAACTTCAGTCTGGGTTTCAAGGCTCTTTTTTGTATTCCGTTTATACTTATTGGTAATAAAAATTGGCTATCTAATACAAAACGTCCCTATAATCGGAATTGCTACGATTATTTATTATTTTTTTGCTGATGATGCACACATAAGTGCGAGACTTGTGCGTGGGTAGTTGCCATCCATTTTAACTCTGGCGTCTGATTAAAAGGAGTCGAATTAAAAAAAATTACAAAATAGTCGTAAATATGCTAATAATTATTGTAGGCTGAATAAAAATCTATTATAAATATAAGACTGAGTAATAATTCTAATAACTGTAGACTAAAGTGATAGGGAAGTGATAGCCGAGTGCCGTAGCAGGTATCTGTTCAATCAGAGATAAGCTATGAAACTCCTGCGGCACTTTGTAACGGTGACCGATTGGATTGGCCAGCAAAAATACTCTGTTCTCTGCTGTAAAATCACTTCCCGGTGGTTCGGAACCCACCTAAAACTGTAGGTCCAACTCATCAATCATCCAACTCATTACCCAAGCACAGGTCTCAGACCTATGTGGGCTTCATCCTTCTAAAAAAAAGTATTATGTTAAATTTTAATGAATGAAATGTTACTCTTAATCTTCTCAGAATAAGAATAATTAATTTTTTTTAAGTTTTGAATAAAATATTAATTTTGTGAAGGATTCAATCGAACTATCTTCTTTACAAGGTCATGGGAAGGTTATGACCAAAATCATTCGAATAAGACGTTTAATATTGATAATTTTTCTATAACATGTAGGCCTGCATAACTGCATGCTGGTGAGGATTGTATTGAGTTTTTATATAATAAATCTGATCATAAATTTCCATGTAGATAATAAAATAGGTCTAGTAAGTAGAAGAAAATGTCACTTTAAAAAAGTGTATGTACAAAATTATACACAAACGTTTTCATTACGGAAATCGTATTTTTTTTTCTTTATAGTGGCGAAGGTGATATTGTGGAAGGTATCTATAATAAATAATAAGACGAAATTATCTCAAACACATTTATTTAAAAATATTGAGAAACTAGTTTCGGGTGTAATACCATTATCAATCTCAAACAAACTGAAACTAAAGTACAGAGTAGCTCAACATATAATGAACATGGAATGATACTATTGGCTAAACAAGAAAGAGGCTGACCTTCATTAAAGGTTGTGATTGGCTGAAGGCCATAACAAGTCACGCCTCCCTGGTGGGAGGAGTAACAAGCAAAAATAAGAGTCAAATCAAGATCCAAAAACCGTGGATACCTAAAAAGCAACAAAGAAGAAAAATACACAATAAGGCTAGAAATCGTATTTGCACAAGATGCCATGATCTATTTTTCAATCACTAGTGTTACTGTTGATCGATAGTTTTTAACGATACCATCAAGAATAATCAATATTATGTAGAGAAAACGTGTAAATTTAGTAAAAAATGGTAGTTGAAGCTAGTTGACCTTTCCTTTCAACAATGAACTTGACCCTGAAAGCTCTAGGTGGAGCGCTCAAGCTTACAGTTCGACTACAAGCTTACCGTTATCGACCTCTACATTCTCTATTTAGAAACAAACACAAGCATCTCCGTGTTTACACGCACAAAGCTGCTCCAGCCACTTGAAACTTCTCAAGCTACTAGGTGATCAATTATTTAAATCGACACCTGTGTAGCAGAGAGTAGAGGCATGGAATCAATTAAACTTTTCACGCTAGATTTTGAGTACTGTAGTTTAAATTATTTCATAAATTACTATTTCAAAATAAAAACTACCATTTCATTTTTTTGTACCTATCAGGCTGTATTATTTTTCTTATTATTCCTGTCACCAAGCACTGATTTTGGTTCTGTGTTGTTTGCCATATGTTGTAGTAGTACAGAATATTATAAATAGTTGAGTATATACTGTGCATATGAATATTATTATAAAAATATAAGTAATACTTTAGTTTATTAGATAGTATCATTAGTGTAATATTAGCAAAGAAAGAAACTATAAGAAATAAATCTATTTTTTCAAATCTCATAACAGAAAATAATTTAAATAAATGTTTAAATGCCTGCCTTTTTGGTATCCAATTGTTATAGTTACTACCGGTTTCAACCCTCCTATGGGGTCATCATCAGGTGGCTGTAGATGTTATTTTATTTAAACAGAATTTATTAATTTCGAATTCCTTTAATTGCTATTAGTTTATACTGGAGACTTCCGCAATGGCGGATATTGACAACAGTATTTAATAGCTATTAAATAGCTATAGCTAAATAGCTATTAAATACTGTTGTCAATATCTGCCATTGCGGAAGTCTCCAGTATAAACTAATAGCAATTAAAGGAATTCGAAATTAATAAATTCTGTTTAAGTAAATTTGTCAGTTCGTTCAATTGTCAGTGACTTCGAACTAACTTGTGAGATACGAGCCGATATGGCCAAGTTAAAAATGAATGCTGCTGTGCAGAAAGGTCTCCATGGTCTAGTGGTTAAGGCGCCCGACCGGCAATTGGGAGGTCCGTGGTTCGATTCCCGGTGGTGACTGATATTTTTGTACAGTAGCACTCATCGATTTCCATCAGCTATTAAATACTGTTGTCAATATCCGCCATTGCGGAAGTCTCCAGTATAAACTAATAGCAATTAAAGGAATTCGAAATTAATAAATTCTGTTTAAGTAAATTTGTCAGTTCGTTCAATTGTCAGTAACTTCGAACTAACTTGTTATTTTATTATTGCCAATTCGGCGATTCGTCGTAAAATCATTTCCAGCTAGTGTGAAAAAAAAAATTTAACGCCACCCGTGAGAAACCTGTGAGGGGTCGATCCTTTAAAAAAAATATAATCTGGACAAATAGTATGAAAACAGTATAACTATATAAATTGACATCATCTTTTTATAAACGCAGTACAGAGCTCCTCAATGATTTCAAATAATTTCAGTTAACCATCATTTAACATATTCAGTGATTGACTTAGTCTTATATATAAACGGCAAGGACTAACTAATTTGATTCATCCAAAACCAAGACTCTACCTTGCTATTTTCTGGCAGCCATTGTTAAAAGTGAGAGCCTGAAAATATTGCAGCTTGAGGCATTCCTTATTTCTATAGGCAGTGATGAAAATATTAGAAGCAACATATAAAATGAATCTTTTGAATTCTACTTTCCTCGGTCTGGAGGGAACAATAGCGCCCCCAGTCCTCAATTTTGGGTGGCTGTATCTAGTTCGTTACTATCATTTTTTGTGAGTATTAGTATGGTTTTAGTATATATTATTAGTATATAGTATTGCAGTAATAGTATTGTAGTAATAGAGTATAGTCGATCAATCTGACTAAATAATGAGAATTTTTTAAATAATAATATTGATAATGATCACTGCCACATGACGGAATCAGAAAATTGCCCACATAAGGATCATATTAGTAGATCTTTCAAGTTATTATCTCAAATTTGAATGCTAGGCTGTATTAAGCCAGAACAAATTACATTAGATCATAATTGAAATAGGATATACTGATACATAGTGAAAGCAAAAATTATCTTACATCCTTCCTATTTACATGTATCCAAATTATATATTATATTCTATCATCCTTTATCAATGTATATACTGTTATTTTATATTAGACTATATATTTCTACTGTAATTCTATAATACAGTATGAGTACCTTCCAAGCTATTTTCCCAGGTGACTGACTATACATTATATTTTCCTTTCTTTGTAGTGGTGAAAGTGATATTGTGGAAGATATCCATAATGAATAATAAGACGAAGTTGTCACAACTTCGTCTTATTATTCTTTATACACTATATTCCTTATTCTACTCACAAAAAATAATTCGAGATACTTTATAATAAATAATGTATCTGTATTGGGGTTACGCAGGTCAGCTCGGGGACAGATAGAATACTTTGCTGAATAATTCAAGAATAGTCTTGAAAGAAGAGGGGTTGTGGAGACGTCGGTAAAAGCTGTTCAGCCCCATTCAGCAGACGGCCTATTCCACATGACAATATGTTTTTAGGTCAAGGGGGAATACAAGAGAAAGGAAGAGGGATGGAGAGAGAGAAAAATAGAAAAAAGGACGGAAGGAGTAAGGACATGTTTGCGATAAAGTTCAGACATATTTTTCCACCCTTTTCCCAGCTGTGTTTGTGCAGGAGTTCAAAGCTGGGGATTCTACCGAGGAATTTCCATGTGGAGTGGAAATTCAGGAAAAATTCTTGGAATGGCATCTGTATGTAGAATTGCTACTGCTATTGTTGCTGTTCAAGGTTGAGTTTTGGTCATAATTTTCAAGTCTCCTGGGCTGGCAAATGTTATGTTGTTGTTGACATGTTATGTGAAGTAGATTTTCTTCTCATGATTTGATTTGTAATATATGAGCTCCTGAAATTATTATTTTTTTTTGGTTTTTTAGATGAGGGTGGGTTCCAAAAATTTATATAATTATGAAATCTTGATATTTTCTTTACAATAAAACATACGTAAAGTTTTATAAATCTCAATACAGTAATTCATGTCTTTGTAATAAGTTATAATATGTATTATAATGAGGACGTGATAGCCGTGAGCTGTACCAGGTACCTGTTCAATCAGATTAGATAAGAATTGCTCTCCTGGGCTCTTTTTGTAAGGGTGACCGATTGGATTGGCCAGAAAAAAGAGTCTGTTCTCTGCTGTAAAATCACTTTCCGGTGGCTCGGAACCCACCTAAAATTGTAGGTACACCTGTTTTTTTTAATAACATGGCTCAAACGGCGAGGTGGAACAACCCACAAATAAAAGCAATACTTACTCATATATCTATTTATATATTTTACTTATATATTTTGTATACCTCAATATCATATTGATCTCTCCCGGGGTATTTTGGATAAGTTATATACAAAATATATCAAAACAGATAAGATACGCTGATAATAATCAATTTATAAGGAACTTTTTCAATCTTTAATAGGATGAACAAACAAAAACACAATTATTGGAATAATGACAAGAAACTTCTCATACTCAACAGTAATCAGTGAATAGTTTACAAGTGAACAAAATTAATTTTTTCAAGGAAAGCATACAAATAGAGTTAATTGGAAGAGTACATTGAGAAGAGTTAACAGAATTAAGACTTGAATAAATAGGAACACAACGTATAGGCTTTAAGTTATTGGAAATTTAAATTTTGAAAATGTTGAGGCTGACCAAGAAAGCTTGTCTTTATTCCTAGGGCTTTCACAGTACCGTACACTATATAAAATATTTATGAGTCCTTCGTCAGATTCGACAGACATATTAATTGAATAATATAATTTTATTTAACATGATCAACCCGTCCTAATTGTACTTACGATATTCTGGGAAATATTCTCAATGAATGAAGTATGAGTTAGGCTACAAGTTTTTTAGTTAGGCTGAGCTAAGTTAGGTTAGGTTAGGAACTCAGGTCAAGTTAGGCTATAAGTTTTCAGTAACAAGAATTTTAATATTGTCGTACCTAAAATTGGAAACGATAATGAAAGTGGAATAAAGATCTCGTGTTTGTTGTTATCTATTAATAGCTGCTGTAGTTGTTTTAGTCTATAATTATTGTTTAGATTATTATGTTGTTATTTAGCATGATATACTTTTTTGTGAATTTTGTATAGTTGGTGTGTACCTTTGGAATATGAATAAATAAATAAATCTTCTTAATTCTATTTACTCTATACTCAAAACCGTAAGAAGTGTGAAAAGCAAGGATAACAAGGATAACAGGTCTTTTGTTATCCTTGGTGAAAAGGCGCGAGGGAAATAGAAAAAAGGGAGGGTAAAGAAGGGAAATAACAAATATTACAGAGAAGACTAATATCGCAATCAATAAAATCTTGCCAAAACTCCTGCTTTAATTATTATTTATTAATTTCTGTCTTCAATTATTCTTCATGATTTATTTGGATGAGTCAAATTGTGAAAAAAATAAATTGAAGCGAAGAAATCATCCTAAAGCATCCCTCAACTCAACAGCGAAACGAACAAAGATAGAAAATGATGATGACCGGAGGAGCGACGGAGATGACCGGATAATTGGAAGTCGGAGTAAGAGGATTGCGGCGGCAAAGTCCATTCGAACTTAATTACGGAGCCAAAGCGCGCGATCGTTAAAGTGCTCACTCTAAGCCTTTCAAGATGACCTCATGAAAATTTCCTTCCTCGATCAAACTTCTCATCAGTGCTTATGAATTTTGGCTTTCAGCATAGCACAAATACTTGGAAAATTGCTGGATGCAGTATAACTATAGAGTACGGTCAGAACAAAGGCATTTATTGCTATAGAACACTCTCTTTGTGTACACTGAAGGTCTGTAGAGCTCTAGAAGGGTAGATCTAGTAGTAGTCGTAAAATAGAAAAATATTTTATTTACTCAAAAGTACATAACCTAAAAAGCTACTAAAAGGTTGCTTGATAAGGTTCAATGCAACAAATTAAATTTATTTATTACAACAATACATAAATTATTATTTCAAGAATAAATTAATAAAAATTCTTTTTTACAATTAGAATTTAACAGACTAAATTGAATTAATATTGTTTTAAAATTACAATAATTGGCTCAGCTCTCAATTACAACATAAAATAATAACTTTCATCCAACCTGAATTAGTTCTCTTCATTTAATGAAATTGATTAGACACAACTAAACTAAAAATTATCTAATGTATATTCAGCCAAACCTTTGAATGTTGTTTCAACAATCTCATATTTACAAACTTAGTGCAGCACTCAGGTAAATCATTGAATATTTTTAGAAAAATATATGATAAATTATTCTTTGTAATATTATAGTGTGTAAATGGAACAATATATTTATCAAGCCAAAACGGCTTTCTTTAACAACTAAATAGTTTTTACTGAAATAATTCTCCATTATTATTGTGTACAAAAATAAACCTTAAATACTTTTAACGTTACACCTGTTCAAGAGGTTTTCATAAGAAATGCGTCTAGGTGAATCACTAATCAAGCATAAATCTTTTTAAAAAGCACGCTCCACTCTACAAGCACTCTGCACATTGCTTAGCGAAATTTTTCCTTGGGGGCTCAGAACCGGCTAAAATTGTGGAGCCATACATTCGTTCATGCATAGTGTCTTATGGCCTCAACACATAGTTTAAGTGTGAGGTTTATATTAAGAGAATAAACTTATTGTTTTAATTGTATTGTAATAATAAGGTATTGTTTTAATTTATGTTTTTTTTATATAGTCTATCAATTTTTATTTGATTTATCACAGTTTCACATTCAATCTGAAGATAATTTGACAGCATTATTCAAGTTCTGTTGTAATTATTATTTTATTATTAATCAATTTTCACGATTATTTAAAAATAATTCGATAATATTCTGTAAGTATTGGTGCAAAAATTATTTTTCCATTGATACAATTCGATTTGATTTTTTGAAGTTTCAAAGTTATTCCTAAGATGATTTGACATCTTGTGAGGTCAAACTCTCCATGTTTCTCATGGCATATCTTCAAAGTTTCCAAAATGCTTGTATTCAAAGAAACATCACTCTTTACAAGCAATTATGAATCGAGCAACAGAGATGGAGCTAATGTAGCGCGATCCAAGTTTTGGAGCAGAACAGAAGATGAGTTTTGAATGCAGCCGAAATGCTCCATACAATCCTCCAACAGTCATCCATTAGAATACAATCTTTGCATGACAAAGTTGCTAGCAAGCAAAGCCATCTATTCACGCTCGACAAAGAGTCTCGAATCCTGGGAGCAGCCATGCGCTCTGTAGATTACAAATACATAATATTGTACAATATATATGTATATTTACGGTAGATATATATGCGTGGAATCTTAACAGTTGTGTACAGCAACGTGTATGTTTGTGTGTCGATATTTAGTGTCGCATCCCCTACTCTATTGAATGGCATTTATCGAGTAAGCTATGTGAATAATCTCTCCTACATCCGATCATTCAGCTGCTGAACCCAGTCCATTGTAAGTTTGTGTAAAGCTGTTTCCATACCACTGTCTTCATTATGATAAGTTTATTAAAACGTTTTGTTTTGCTTGTTGAATGAGAAATAAATTCAGAAAAGCTCACTTGTTGTGGATGGTAGTGTTTTTGCTTATGAGCTCGACGGTTTTGGGTTCAATTCCGAGTTGTTCAGTTTATTGAACAAAGAATTTAGTACTAATCTACAAAGTAACGATGAATCAAGATTCCATTAGTAGGCTAATTTAGTATTCTAAAGTTAGTATTCTTTCGAATTTTTATGAGAATTATGTGTGAAAATAATTGAAACTTATGGATTCTTATGAATTCATCGATGCAACGGTTCCAAACATAATTGATCAATTAATTATTAGTTAGTGTTTTTTTGAGTTGTGAGTTGTTCAGTTTATTGAACAAAGAATTTAGTACTAATGTAAGTAGTATAGTTTTGAGACCTCTGGCGCACCCCCCCCTTCCCCCTCTACCCCCCCCCCCCTGCAAAATGTTCCCCTCCCCCTCCCCTCTACCCCCCCTCACCCTCCCCCCCACCCCCTCCCCCAAAAATCCCCCAAAAATTGGCCCCTCCCCCAAAAAGTGGCCCCCCTCTCCCTAAATGTGGCCCCCCTCCCCCGAAAAGTGGCCCCCCTCTACCGAAAAATGGCCCCCCCTCGCCAAAAAAATTACCCCCACCACCGAAAAATGGTTCCTATACCCGAAAAATGACCCCCCTCACCCTAAATGTGGCCCCCCTCACCCTAAATGTGGCCCCTCCCATCCGAAAAATGACCCCCCCTTCCCCGAAAAGTGGACCCCCAGTCCAAAAAGTGACCCCTCTTCCTAAAAGTGGCCCCCCTCTCCCTAAAAGTGACCCCCCTCATCCTAAAAGTTGACCCCCTCATCCTAAAAAACGGTTCCCCTCACCATAAAATTGGACCCCCTTTACCAAAAAGTGGTTCCTTTGTCCCAAAAATCGTACCCTCATCCTAAAAACGGTTCCCCTCTCCCTAAAAGTGACCCCCCTCATCTTAAAAGTGGACCCTCTCTGCCGAAAAATGGTTCCCCTTACCCAAAAAGTGGTTCCTCTTACCCAAAAATGGTACCCCTCACCCTAAAAGTTAACCCCTCATCCTAAAAACGGTTCCCCTCACCCTTAAAGTGGACCCCCTACCCCAAAAAGTGGTTCCTCTTTCCCAAAAATGGTACCCCTCATCCTTAGAATGGTACCCCTCACCCTAAAAGTGGACCCCTCACCCGAAAAATGACTCCTATGACCAAAAAGTGGCCCCCCTCTCCCGAAAAGTTGACCCCTTCATCCTAAAAACGGTTCCCCTCTCCCTTAAAGTGCTCCCCCTTGCCCGAAAAGTGATCCCCTCATCCTAAAAACGGTCCCCCTCTCCCTAAATGTGGACCCCTCATCCTAAAAAAGGTCCCCCCTTACCCGAAAGATGACCCCCTTAAAAGTGGTCCTCCTCTCCCTAAAATTCCAATGGATAAGTTTCAACGAGAAAGAGAGAGAGAGATCCTACATCATCAACCTTCTCATTCCAGTTGTGTCTGCTCATGACCATGACTGGGATCCACTTAGGTAGCCCATAGCATGACTATGCATATTCAATACTGATAGGCCAAGGTCAGGGGCCTTGGGTGGGGCTGGACTATAACATATAAAGAATGATTTATAGACTTAGTCATATTCTGGGGCTAGGGCATCTGGGGAATTTGCTGGACTATAAAGAATGATCTCTAGACTTAGTCATACATGAGGCATGTGGGGAGGGGCATGTGGGAGTTTGCTGGACTATAACCTATACTTAGGTAGCCCATAGCATGACTATGCATATTCAATACTGATGGGCCAAGGTCAGGGGCCTTGGGTGGGGCTGGACTATAACATATAAAGAATGATTTATAGACTTAGTCATATTCTGGGGCTAGGGCATCTGGGGAATTTGCTGGACTATAAAGAATGATCTCTAGACTTAGTCATACATGAGGCATGTGGGGAGGGGCATGGGGGGAATTTGCTGGACTATAAAGAATGATCTCTAGACTTAATCATACATGGGAGCATGTGGGGAGGGGCATGTGGGAGTTTGCTGGACTATAACCTATAAGGATCCCATCCAATACCCCGCCTCACTAGCCTACCGGCCTTGAAATTTTGTATGACGTCATTCCAATGCAGGAAAAACAAGTAATTGTGCAACATTATGCATTACGTAATCACTTACCTTTGACGCCATACCAATGAAGCAGGAAAACAAGTAATTGCACAACATTATGCATTACGTAATCACTTGCCTTTGGCGCCATACCAATGAAGCAGGAAAAAACATGTCTGTGTACAGCATTACTGACCTTGGCGCCATCCAGGAAAAAACGTATGCAACTAATTTATGGCTGTTCAAGAAATAGGTGGGAGCACAGTTGACCTTGGGGAGATCCGGTTACCAAGTATATATAGAGGACCTCTGGCTTGTAGATCCATAGTATCTCAGCAAACGACTGCTAGCTTCTACAGTGAATCCTGCTAAAGACTCAATAACAGTAAGTATTTGTCTCTTGCTAGATCATCTAACCTCCATAGCTATTGCATGAAATCTAATGCCTAACCATGTTATCATTCATCCATTGCATGAAATCTAACCTCAAATGGCTAACCATGATATCATCTACTGCATGAAATCTCATTCATCTACTGCATGAAATCTCATTCATCTACTGCATGAAATCTCATTCATCTACTGCATGAAATCTCATCCACATGAATGGCTGACCCACAATGCTGACTGTAAGATTATGCTAATACCTGTTCATTTTCAGATGTCATCCACTAATGATGCCGCTGACGCCATCTACAACACAATTGCATCCCAAAAGCCGCTAGACCTCGTATCCATGAAAGATCTCGAGCCAGGGCACACGTACCAAATGATCAGCGCAGAGAGAGTCACCACAAAATATGGTGAAAAGGTGGCAGTCACACTGGATTCCGACAACGCACACATATGGGTTATACTTCCAGAGTCGTACTGCAGGACCACCTTCAAATTCGTCCCTGCTGTAGGAACCGTCGACATGAAATCATATAAATTCATGTGCCATCCTGCTGGGAGAACCCATAGAATCCAATTGATTAAAGAATGAAAAAATAAAAGTGTGACATCTGCAACTGATTTGTTATTCATTTTCCCCTACCATAGTTTCAGTGTCCACTTATGCCTACAAGTGTACACCAAGTGTTCACCTAGTGTTCACCTAGTGCTCACCTAGTGATCACCAGTGTTCACTAAGTGTTCACCTAGTGCTCACTTAGGCCTAAAAGTGTACACCAAGTGTTCACCTAGTGATCACTAAGTGTTCACCAAGTGTTCACCTAGTGCTCACTTAGGCTTAAAAGTTTACACCAAGTGTTCACCTAGTGCACTGTTGCTTCAAAGAAAAAAGGTTGAAAAGAAAAGTATATACTCTTACAATACATTATTTATTAAACAATCTCAAGTATGAAACAATACATAGAAATTGGCTACAATATTGCCCCTTTCAAAGTCTCTGGTAACACCATAGGTCTCTGCCGACCTATTAAGAGATTCCTTTACACGGCCCACGCCATCGGTCACATCACCTGGCGGCCATAATCTATAATGTTGCTCAGCTTTACGAATTGATACCAGTAGAGCAGGATCGCCTGATTGACCATCCTCAATCCTAATGCATCTGACACGTCCATCCATAGAGTTGTAGTCAAAGCCGGCAAATGTAATCCTTCTTCTGCCAACCAAAGATAGACTCTGGTCACCGCACTCAAAGTCACACCACCAAGTCTCATCGCTGTCGTTGAAATCAATCTCCAGCTTAACATCCTTGTTCCTCCATCCAGGCACTGAACGCAAGTCCATTATGGCTACCAAGCTATTCTTTAACTTGTATATTGTGTCTAATGGCACTCTACAATGATTATCAAAACAGGCTGTCACCATGAATGGCAGTCTATCCACATATGATGCTGGAGACCGTTGCTTCTTATCCTCCTTATACGATGCAATGCCCATGTAGATATCTTTCAGGAACGAATTGACACTAGTACGGTTGAAGTTTGCAGATTGTGGACCTGGACAGAATCTTTCACCTGGGAAGTCGTCTTTGTCTCTGACCCATTGTATAAACCCTTGACTAGGTACTGCATCGATGACAGCATAGCGTAGTCTCCTGAGACGAGTACAATCACATTCAAGGATATTCTCAGAGCTGACGTCACATGACTCTGCATGCCCAGATTCAAGTTGAAAATTGTCCATGCTCAAGCTGTCTTGCCGCCGCAGTAGCTCAGCTTCTAGATCCATGACTGCCGCCTTCAAGCGTGTCTCGGCTGCCCTTGAGCTCAAAATCCTTGAGATCATCTTGACTGTAGGTGTTAAACTAAACTATACTGAGCAGCAGCAGGCTCTTAAATACTAGAGGTGGTGGGGTAAATGATGACGCAATATTCACATTTCATTCTTTATTGACAAAAATAAACTTCGACAAAAATATCTATCTCTTTGTAATGCTTGCATGATCCAATTGTGCAGGATGTTTACTACATTGAGCGCACAAAATGGCGGTACATCCAAGCGTCCTCGTCCTCCATTGTCACCAGCCAGCTTCATCTTCACAGTCTCCAAGAAGTCGAGCAGGTAATGTTCTGGGCAGTAGACTGTAGTAGTCTTCATCAGCACCTCCAAGTTGGGCGTCTCATGGAATAGGTAGGGCGAACTCAGGTCCACATACTCCACATTTTCCTTTTTGTTCAGCTGCAGTAGCGTTTCCAGCAGACAAATCTTCTCATATCCATATACCAAGATCTTGACTGGCCGTCCCGATTCACTGTTCTCGTGCAGCCATCTTCCAACTGTGTCACATACAATTTGCTTCAAGGCCGAATATGAGAGGTGTGTTTGGCCGGCTCCATTGCCCGACCATCTCAGTCCATGTTTAGCTCTTTGTAATTGATTGCTTTCAACCAGGCCGCTTGTTTTCAGCAAAATGTCCGGGTATGGTGACTTGAAAAAGTAGTGGTGAGTCAACACATGATGTTCATCGTCACGTTCCAATATTGCCATCTCCTTGACAATAAACTGGTTATTCAATCCCTCAAAGCCTTGAAAGTCCATCAAGTAGATTGGTATTGGTCCAAAAAGTTCTGTAGCCCTGCTTGGTGTGATGCCATCTTCGTCGTCATCATCAGTGGAAGCCTGGTTGAGGTCGGTTGTACTTGTAGAAGCATCCTTCATCAACGATGTCTCATGTTGAGTGTAGTAGCCTGGGCAGCAGCCCACAACATCCTCTCCATCGCTGGGTAGCAACTCCCCCTCCTCCTCATCCAAAAAGCGTAGAACTCTCCTGGACATGATGACTGCTTCACTCGATGCTTCTTGCAACTATGAGCATACTGCTGCTTGCTGACCGCCTTTATATCCTCCACCGCTCTCTCTCTCTAGGCTGATTGAACAAGACCGGTCATTGGCTGATACTCCTTAACCACTTCGTGTATCAGCAGACAATAGGCATGTGTTTTTCCTGGAATGTTGTCACTTGCTTCAAACTCAACTCTGATGTCAATGCTTCCCGTCTTGAGCGATTCGTTTTGACGTGAACAGTCAATGGGAAACAGTAACATCTTACCATCCCGCACAGCCTGTTTCTCAAAAAGTGGGTTGCTTGCTCGAGCGTCATCACGATTGTAGACTCCATTGAATGCTGCATACATATTGTACACTTGGTTGTCATCACCATTGATGCTTTCATATGGATAGTACTTGTTGTTCAAAAACACTCGAATGTCTTTCATTTTGCACATGTCAAAGTATGAGCTATTCACAGTAGCCGCTCCTCTTCTTCCAGTCTGCAGTCCAATCACAATGTATCTTGGCTTCTCCAGCTGAGTAGTCGACTTGACAGTCCACGTATGTTTTGTGGTCTGTGGCAAAGATGGATACTCGTACAGTTCCCAATGTCTGAATGGCATTGAGATGGGCGTGTTGTTTTGCACCAGTCTCAGCAGACGCAATTTAGCTTCATCAGACACCTCTACATAGGGCATCCTCCACACCAGTTTCTCAATTGTGACCTTGCCTGCTGTATTCAAACAGTCTGAAGTGTCAGCACTGCGTCTCAGCACCAGCTCCTGTTTCACATTCAGCATAATCTGCCTATAGTCCTCAGCAAAGCCCAACAGGTATCTAAGTGGCACATTCATGATGGTTGTGTTGGCACCATTGGCATCAAACGTGCCAAACCCTGCCTGGGCATCATATCTGTAGCCGGCTCCATCCATCTTGAGCTGTTCTTCCCGCTCAAAGGTCATGGCATTCTTCATCAGGCTGGCAATGCCAGGGCTACGTATGCTGTCCACTACAACTCCATTGATCTCGTAGCGTATTTCCGAAAACAGGTGGGCAAAGAATCCAGAAACACAAGGTGAGCCTCCCAAGGTTGCATTTGATGCATTGGTCACCTTGTACTCCATGTGCAGATAGCTCTCCGATGGCAGTGTATAGATGTCCTGCTGCTGAATTGCTATCCGAATCTCATCGTTGGCACCAAAGCCTGTAGTATACGGTGCATGAGAATGATATTCATAGCCAGTGATGCTGTTCTCCGCTGAAGGGCCAGCCCTTGTCACATCCAAAACTCCCATTTTTCACTGTTGTTGTCGTCGTCTTCCTCCTCTTACAACTTGATAGCCTTTCTTCTGCAGATATTTGATGCTGCTTGATGTTAACACCACAGAGTCCAATGGTCGAATGACGTCTTTCACAAATGGTACCCTATTAATAGACTTTTGTTCTACCACCTCCATGGGGGACATTGCTGCTTCCAATCCTTGATTCCACTTGCCAAATAATAGCACCATCACTTGGGTTGTTGTCGCAAATGTAAGGTTATGTTTATCGGTTCCTCCCTAAAGTCCACCAGACGTCCGTTCTCATCAACAATCTCCAATGTAATGCTACCAATCTGCTTGGTGTCTACCGGTAAATAGATGACATTTTGTACAGTCACACTCATTTTATACCCTGGATCAACATCTGGGTAAAACTCATAGATCACGTGATCCTTGACTCCATTTGAGTAGGATCCACTCACAATGTTACACTTTATACGCAGCACATTGGGACGACTGATTTGCACTGTCGTGATACCTCTAGTCTCGACTTTAGCTTCTACAACTTGGTCGAATCCCAGCAGCTTTCCTATTGAATCAGGTTGTCTAAAGTCCAACATGGCGTCGCATAATACTAAACATTTCAAGGTCGATGGGTCCACAGCCATCTGAAACTTGACTCCACGTTTCTTCATCCTTGCCTCCAGCAGGTTGGCAATTGTTTGAAATTCAAAACTACCTTCTGGCAATACTACCTTTTGCCAAACCAATACTGGAGCTTTTTCTCCTCCAGCCTGGGCAGCTCTAGGCTTCCTTTGAGTACCCTGGTTAGCAGTATCACTAAACAACTGCTGAGCAAACACTTTACCTGTAACTTCCTCATGAGTCATTGCATAGTCGTCCTTCTGGTCCACTTTTGGAGCCAGGAAATGTAGTGCATTGTTGTAGCCATTCTCAACATTTGGTATAGAGTTGCAGCTAGTAAAGCTGATGAGTCCAATTTCCCATTCGCCATTGCTTGTATCAAGTGGCGGGTAAAATTCACTTTTCAATATTGAGGTTCTACCTCCAAAGCAGAGCATCATGGTCTTGACTGCTCAGTGTACTATTACACAATGACTTGATAAGAGTATAGGCTAGAACCTTTATACTAAGTGGGTGGGAGAAATGAAAAGACAATAATTGTTGTACATTGTTATTTATTTTCATCAAGCAAAAACTTTAAACATAAATGTCCGCATATATGAGAGTAGAGATCCTCTTGCTTCTGGTCGTAGTTGTACTCGATCCTTGCTGCTGGACTCGATCCTCTGTGCATGTAGTCGATAAACTCCTGCGGTGGTCTCAAATTGCCAAATCCGTCAAAGTAGCGAACGATGCCATCCTTCTTCTTCACATAGCACACCCAATGTGTGCCAGCTCCATCACTTTGGTCCAGGTTGATGATGCCACACTCTTGATCCAGTGGTCCATTGGTTGGTAGAGCATCTCGCATGAAAACTCCTCGAAATTTCTTCAGCTTGAGACGGCAGGCGTACTTGTAGAGGTCGGCATCTGTTAGCGCTCGGTCGGGTAGAGCAACAATCATCTTCTGCCGCCACATTGACGGCGACGCACCCCGTTTCCCGTCTTCTGACGTCTCAGGTACAGACCTCTACCACTCCTTTTCCTGGAAGCCGCTGTAGTTCTCTTCTTCTTCTGTGCAGCTCTCCTCTTCGCTCCTCCTCCAAACTTTGCCTTGGCCTTCATGATGTTGGTCACCGCTAATGCTGCAGCTCTTTCTGCCAATCCAGCGTCTGAAGATGTTGCCACACTCCAAGCCCGTTCAGCCAAATCTCTGTCTGCTGCTGCTCTGCTCCTTGTATCGCTATTCCTCGAATAGGCAATGTCGTGCTGCTTGCAGGCCTGATCAAGTTTGTTGATTCCTTGATCACCTCTTGCCAATCGTTTTTCAAGCTTTGTACCTGGTCCACAGTACTGGTAGCCGGGAAGATGAAGTTCTACGGGCAGTACGTCTATCGCTTTGTTGACTATTGTACCCGCTGCGTTTGTGATTGCTGAAAGTACTCCTCTTCCTTGGTACCTCCGTCTACCTCTGCATACAGCCATCGAATGTTGATCAGCGGCCTTGTCATCTCATTTTATACCCTTAGACGGTTTGGAGATTCCCATAAGCTTTAACATTTTATCCTTCAATTGTTCTTTAGTCAAATTGCGGTTTTCACTTGACGAACTAACATCCAACATGACAGTGAGACACTTTTCAACCACATCCTTTGAATGTTCATCCATCCTTTTCTCCAAATACTGTTTGTTCACTCCATCTGTAGGTTGAATTGGATCTTGCATATCCGTCAGTATTGATTTCTTAAGGCTTGTCATTAATTGCAATGTATCGGGATCTCTTCTCTTTGGCAAATGAAATGACATTATATCTCTACATGTAATCAGATTCACAGCATCACGATTGCTGCGTGGATTTGCCAAATTGATCATACGCCTATGACGGGCATTGATGTTTCCCAAAGAATTCATGTCTGCTCTCGAGAGACTTACTGCCCATCAATGCAACATTGCCGCCTTATATAGTGTGTGCAGGCTTACCAACTATGTAACCGCCTTCCTCCAACTCTTCCAAGATTGAGTTGATTTCATTCTCATGTCCAGTGTTGCCAACTGCTTTAGACTGATCCAACAGCTTCAGTCTGTCCACAAGTTCGTTGGGATCGTTGTAGTAGACATATTCAATCCTGTTGCCATTACTTGCAACCATATTGAAAGGTGCCAACAGTCCTCTTCCAGCAACTTTGGCTCCTTTCCCACTGACTGCTTCTCCTCCTCTTATCAGATCCTTGATTGTCCTCTTATACTTGATATTGTTATAGTTTGCAATCTTACCATTTGGACTGTAGTTTTCTCGGTACACATTGGTAAAGTCCAAAAGCAGTTTATAGGTGTTCAAGTCGTCTACCTTCACTTTTCCTTTGTCAGGCATTTTCATGAAAACCAGCTCACAAAGGCCTGGTGTAGCTCTGAAAGTCTTTTCAATCCTACCATCTGCAGGATTAGACAGCACAATCTTGTTACCTTTAGGTCCAAAGGTAAGCAGCTTACTGCCTAGATAGTACAAGTTGTCTATCACTTTCGGTCCAAATGCATCATCAAAGTTAAAGTCCTTGCGCACTGATTGCATAATGTACTCCCCCACTGGTTTTGAAGCCAGATCAGATTGGGCCAACGCTTGTTGTGCCACATGACTGCTAGTATCGAGCAATTTCTCAACACTAAGGTTTTCCTCATCATCATCATCGTCATCACCCATGTCTTGACGCTTCCACAATTGTCGTGCAACACTCGAAGTACTTGCAGCTGGACTTGCACCTTCACCTGTTCCATATGTTTCAAAGATTGGTGACTCCTCTTCTCTAATATCTGGCAGTGATTGCAGTCTATGCTTCATCCTTCCTGGATAGGGAGTGCTGCTGCTGGCTGGTGTTGTTGGCGGTGTAGGCAATATACGGGGTGCATCCAAAAATGGTGTAGTCATTAGATGTGTCTGTTGTTGAGCCGGTGGTTTAGAAGATTTGAGTGTTTCAACAATATTGGCAAGTGGATCACTAAGCGGCTTGAAATGTTTTGCATGCTGCTCCTCTGTCAATTCCCTGCCCAGTGTCAGCTCTCTATGCTTCCTCTTGATGTTACGCTTCAGCTTGACAATCTCCATGATGGTTGGTGCAATCTCTTCCACAGTTTGCTTCATCTCCTCGTCCGTCTCACTCGGCGTTCAGTGCTAGACTGAGCGAAATCACTGCTGTGCTTCAACTAAGAATGTATCAAGGCCATTCCTGTAGCGCCCTCTATTCTTGTCTGAGGACTGATCAACTACAAGGAATGCATGCGCAGATGATGACCATACGTCATTGCATATTCTTCTGAATTCGTCAAAGGTCATGTCGGATCCCACATGATCTCTGTACAAATGTTTCATATTCAGTTCGTCTTGTTTAAACATGATTAGAAAATTGGCATTGTCACGTATCAACTGTTTTGGTATATGGCTATAAGTCTGTGCCAGATAAAATGCATCAACGTTACTGTGTCGACCAGTGGTAAAGTAACGTCTGATGGCTTCCTGTTGCTCACAGATCACATCGTCGAAAATTATTATCGAGTTGGCGGGCAACTCATGCGGTGCAGGTATCTCTTCACATGTGTCACACTCGGTGTAGCTCAGTTTAGGTCCAAGGTCTTCCATAATGGTGCGCAGTAGCTGATACTTTGGTTGAAATGCAGTTTTTGAGTAGAGATAGATGTTTGAAAATGAGATTCCTTTAAGATCAAAAAGCATGTTGAACAGTAAATTGGTTTTTCCACAGCCTGACGGTCCACATATAATGCAGCGCATATGGTTGGGGAACAAAGGCCCATGACGTTTCTTTGCATTCATTTCTGGGTCGGTCAGACCACAGCCTCTCACCACTTGATCAAAGTCAATTATATTGAACCTGTGACTCCTTTGCACAACCGGCTTCATCACACTAAATCTGCTCTATCAATCCAAGAGTCGTGACTGCGATCGTATCCTTTCCAGCGCACCAACAGTTTATTACCTTTCCTTCTCAGCACTCTGGCAATTTCAAAAACACTGGGTACTTTGGTTTTCACAATCTCTTCTGCATAGAATCCTCCTTGCACACGCTGTCCTCTGCAATCTTCCAACTCGTATGTTACAGGCACTGTAGGTCGCACACGTGTTACTGTGAACAGCTCATTTGTCCAATTGGGTAGGTAGCCCTTGTCGAATGTCATTTTATACTTGCTTATTCGAACCTTATCACCTGGATCGACTGTTTGGTGAACACCTGGATAGAACCGGTTTTCAGATTTGTCCAACAAGCTCTGTTGATACTCTTGACGTTGTTCACCAAGTCTGGAGAGCAGTAATGTCTCATGCTCTTTTGTAACATCAACCGGTCGCATACCTATTGTCCTATGGATTCTTCCATTGTACTCTTTGACAAGTGAGGTTAGAATATCTGTCCAGCGATAGGTTCCACGCTCAGTGAATTTGATCCACATTAAATGTTTAAGTGTTCTGTTGAAACGTTCCACTATTGAAGCCTTCTTATCTGAATACGTTGAATAGTGATTGATGTCATAGTGTTTCACAAGTTGTTGAAACTTTGAATTGAACCACTCTTTACCATCGTCAGTTTGCAAGTGTTTCATTGGATTCTGCTCAAATATAGGATGCATTGCCTTGACAACTGCATCGGCTGACTTGTTCTTTATCGGAATAGCGTAAGCATACTTGCTCAGACAATTGATAATTGTAATAATGTACCTGTATCCTTTGTTCTGACGTGCATACGGTATCATCTCAACTAGATCAGCCTGATACAGATCATCTAGCCCCTTCACAGTTACCATACGTGTTGGGAAATTCCGACGAGCTGACCTGTGCAACTCTCTTGCTATTGTAGCCTTCTCCATACTGATACATAATATATGTTTACATAATATATATACTAGGCATTGAAATGGCGCCAGAATGTCAGTGATTGTTGCACACAGTCACGTTTTTCCTGGATGGCGTCAAGGTCAGTACTGCTGCACACAAACATGTTTTTTCCTGCATCATACCAATGAAGCTGTCAAGGTCAGCGATTACGTAACACATTTGCATAATATTGCGCAATTCCACAGACATGTTTCATTGGTATGGCGCCAAAAGGCTAGTTTAAGTCAATCATGGGTTAGAAATTAGTAGCCGGCATGTGGATATACAATATTTATTGACAATAGAAATGATATACATACAGTTTAGTCCATGATATCGACAAGCACCCAATGGTACAGCTGTCCCAGGTTGGCAGCAATTTCACACAGTCCTTTGCCAAGAGGGAATTGTAAAATAATAGCATCATTGTAAAGATTACTTATGAAGGCTTCAGGAAAGCATAATGACACTGTTTCCACAAAGTTTTGTAATGTTCCAAATGGTTCAGGTTGTTCTTCGTAGCCGAAACAGAATAGTGGTTGCAGAATCCAGTGGTTGCTGGTAACATGTTGACAATCTCCACAATCGCACATTATATCGCTCTGCTGGCTCCACTGGTGATGGCTGGTGGCGGTGAGTTGTCCAGAGTCTTCGGTACAGCTGTAGTAGTAGAGAGCGTAGGACAGTGTGGTGTACAGACCGTGTCTGATGCAGCAATGATGGCTTCAAGAAAGCCCAGCGATGTGAAGGATGGGTGGAGACAGGTGCGCAAATTGTATGCGCAATGGACTCGTCGGCACAGGTCCTCCTCCACATTGCGTTCTGCAGCCAGCTTCATGTACCATTCGTTAACGTCATGGCCCATTGCATCAATGGCTTCCTGTGTAGTATTCCGGTGTAGCACCATTCTTGACACCAGGCACTGGCGTATGTGGAACACATTTGATTTATCCAGTCCATGCTCCCTTGATGTTAGAAATTCCTCAGTCCTGTACTCTGGGTCCAACGAGCTAACGCTCACAGCAGCTGCCACAAGTAGATAGTATGTTGCCTGCATCATGATTGAAGGTCATCCGCCGATGCACGTCCATTTATAGCCTCAATGCTCATTAATTCTTGGAAGTAATCATGACGTCACTGCTGTCCATGACGTCATCATCACTGCTGTCCATGACGTCATCATCATTACGAGCCCGCTTTGTGGGAGGCTGGTCTTCATCACTGGAAGTTCTTTTGTTACTGAGCTGATGGTGCCCAAATGCCATAGTGCTGATGCCATCATCCATTATGCTTCGTTTTTCATCAGCATTGCTAAGGGCCTTCTTCTTTTGCACAGTCGTCATGATTTGGTGTTTTCGTGTGCTGAACATGACTTGCTCTCTATAGATCGCCTCATCTCCATAGAGGCAGTCCAGGTAGTCGTGGAAGCCGATGTAGCGTTTGGCATCGGGATGATCCTTTGATAGCTCTTGACCCAACACAGGTCGCCGTACTCCCTTGGCCTTCTTGATGAGTCCACTCTTTGCCTGGCTAGGATCAGGATTGTAGCATCGACAGGCATACAGCTTGGAGCGCAGTCCAACATACTCATAAGGAGCTCTGGCCGAATACTCATCTTTGAACTTCCCCAACACCATTTTGTTTGTATGAGAGTAGCAAGGATGGTCGGTTGGGTATTCTGACGTGTCAAAGATATCTCGCAGCTCCTTGATGTTGAGTATATCCTTGTACATGTCTTCTGTCTCAACCAGGTAGAAGAGGCTGTCTGTGTCCTGGTACAATAGCTTGAGACGATCGTTGTAGATGGGTTTCATCACATCATAGTGGAATTCGTACATTAGGGTTTTACTGATGTCCAACACAGATAGTCCAACGTAAATCGGTTTGTTGAGATTAACTTTCTCCTGATGTAGGGTCACTGCACAGATGTTCTCCCCAAAGATGATTCGATCCTTGAATGATGGTCGGGCTACAAGCTTCTTTAGACGGTTCTCACAGTTCACCAACTCCATGTTCATACGCTTCCTCACATTCTCCATGGTCTTGCCAAAGACAGCGTTATTCATTAGTTTGAAGAAGTTTTTCTCAAACTTATTCTTTGACTGCTGTCTGAGACTGGTATTAAGCTGGATGTATGGAGCTAGGAAGTCGGTCTGCTCAAATCTCACACCTCGATGGACCTTGGTTATTCTCAAACCATGTTGGACAGCTTGTTTGAGAAGACGGTAATGGCAGACGTAGCGTGTATGCGAGTTCAGTGTTGTCATCAGGCGAACATATCCAGATTTCTGCGTTTTCCGGTTTTCTGGTAGGAATGGAAACTCATTGTGTAGATCATGCAGTTCGGCAGGGTACTCCACATCAACCTCGAGGATGTATCCAATTTGCTGTCTATCAGCAACACCTGCAATGTCTCTGGTCACTGCCTCCAGTTCCTCTTTGCCCATCCATTGGAATTTCCGGCAAGGAAGTGGATTGCTCATTGCCCAGCCATACAGGTTGTTGGCGTCTGTGTACAGGAGGTAGGATGTAGGTTTCTCTGGATCCACAGGCGCCCCAGTATACTGGTTGTTGGCAATGGCATGGCGGTGAATGCAGGTGGTGATACCTCCTCTGATACCTCGTTCAATAAGCATGTACATGTCGTAGTCGGTCAGCAGCTCAAGTTCCACCTTTGTACTTTTGAGCATAACATCAAAGGAGAAGCCTGGTGATGTGAAATAATGAGCACAGTCCAGATCGTATGTCCTCATGCACACGTCTCTAAAGCTTTCAAATACATCAGCCAGCAGGAGCACATCTGATTTTAGATAGAGATCGCTGTACTCTCCCAGGGTGCTACAACTGAACTGGCGCCAGACACATTGCGCATGTACATAGTCCTCATCACTGATACCGCGATCTGTTAGCCTACTGTAGAATACATCTTTTGGTGGCAGCGAAGTTTCCTCCAATCTCTCCCATGAGTTGCAGTACTCGTACGGGAACACACCTTTACGGGACACAAGAGCCAGTTTATCTCTAAACTGTTTAGAGGTGTGCACCAATACATTGGCAAGATCAGAGGCATTCTCAGTTGTCTTGACAAGATTCGTTACCAGGTTGTCCAGACTGTCGGGTGTAAACCGGAATGTATCGATGAATCTCAGATGGAGTCTCTTTGAGATGTGCTTGGTGAAGGATATATATTTTTCAGATGTGTTTGGAATAACTGAAATTTCAGATTTGTCAGATCCAAGATGAGGAATGATCAAGTGGGTATCATAATTTGAGGAATTGTGGAGGAATACAGGGATGTAGGTTTGACGACGTCTCTGCAGGTTGCACTTGTTACATAATGCATTCCGGTACAACCCAGTCATATGACAGTGGTCCCGAACCTTGTCATTGGTGAACTTCTTGTGACAAGCTTCACAGAACTCAACCGCATCAAAATCTACCTTTTGTTTGTCAGAGAGCGGGGACATCCTTGTCTGATGACATTCAATGGCTTCTGCAATATCGGTTGCAACCTCAGTCAGTGTCTTCATGAAGTGGGCAGCAGCATCTGGTCCACGGTACACAATTGGGTCCTGGGGAATGAGGTTGCTGATGGTGAGCCATGAGGGGAATTGTTGTTTATCCCTCACAAAGTAGAGGCAATAACTCATTGCCTTATGGTATTGGAGAACTCTTGTAGCCTTTCCAATCCATCGCTCTGGGGCTCCACCATCTTCCTCAGGAGTGGGCTGCTCCAACAAACACTCAAAGTCTGCATAGGCAACAAGTGGTAACCTATACTTGTTCAAGTGCTTTTCAAACTTCATGGTAGGTGGGCTTCCATCATCATTGGGCTTGGGCATCACAATCCTTGCTGTTTTGTTTGTGGCACAAAACTCCTGATGCTCCTTCATCCTGTGCTCGCCATCGTTAGCGACTGTGTAGTGGGTGAAGCAGCGTCTGCAGATGATAATCTGTCCTCTACGTTTTGTCAGCTGGGCTCGCAGCAACTTTTCAAAGTTCTTTATCCAGCAGTAGTGGCTATTCACTTCCAAGTCATCACCATCCGCTGTTTCACTCTCGCAGAGCAGGAGAAGATCAGTATGGTCGGCCTTGATTTCCTTGCCAACTCGTCGCGGGAAGATGTTGTTGTCGGCATCGATACCATAGACATTGACCGATACTCCGGGATTGTTCCTCTCAAAAGTATCGATCTGGTTGATGGTGGTGGGGAAAGACAATCCGGAAAAGTTGTACTTGTCGGTCAGCCGGTAGTACCGGTCGTTGACTCGCTGTGGGTCTTTTCCTTGGACATGCTTGGCAAGCATGGCCCACTTGAAGCACTGCTGGTCCTTGTTCTTCGGGTTCACAATGGCTTTCCTTGCTGCAATCTTGGTAGGCAGCTCGATGTAGGATGATCCCCGCAGCGGCGAATACTTGCTGATGCGGATGAGTAGGCCATCGATGTTGAGGAGGGTCCATCCGCTAGAATTGCCCTCAAACTTGGCTTCCTCCTCCAACATTTTCTGGCATGCCGCCTTAACAATGTGGGCAAGTTCCGTGATGCTGACCACCGAATAGTTGGGCGTCTTGAAGGCCACATCTTGGAACTCCTCCTTCTCCTGGTTCTGCTCGTCGAGGCTGCTTTTGTAGTAGGTAGCCTCCAACACCAAGTTGAATTTCACAGTTCCGTGATGCAGAAACTCATTAGAGATGGCCGTAATGATTTTGTCCTCGAGGCTATTGAGCAGGGAGTGGAAGTCCTTGGCTGGATCATTCATGCAGTTGTTGTTGTAGAACAGGGTGTGGAGGCAGGAGTTGAAGGTGTCCTCCATCACAACAAACTCTCCCTGAGAGCCCTCGGTCATCTGGCATCGGCTGGCCTTGTTCATCTGAAACAGATAGTGCATTTCCATTAGTACTACTATGTTATTGCATCACATTGATGATGAAATGAAAGACATTAATTGTGAGGGGATAGATACATACTTTTATTGGTTTGTAGATATGATGTCCTCTGGTAGGTTGAACAGTGTAAGCACTCGTAGATGTTCACTGAGATACTATGACTCTACCAGCAACTGATCCCCCATATATACTCATGCCAGGCCCCCACCCAAGGCCCCTGACCTTGGCCTATCAGTATTGAATATGCATAGTCATGCTATGGGCTACCTAAGTGGATCCCAGTCATGGTCATGAGCAGACACAACTGGAATGAGAAGGTTGATGATGTAGGATCTCTCTCTCTCTTTCTCGTTGAAACTTATCCATTGGAATTTTAGGGAGAGGAGGACCACTTTTAAGGGGGTCATCTTTCGGGTAAGGGGGGACCTTTTTTAGGATGAGGGGTCCACATTTAGGGAGAGGGGGACCGTTTTTAGGATGAGGGGATCACTTTTCGGGCAAGGGGGAGCACTTTAAGGGAGAGGGGAACCGTTTTTAGGATGAAGGGGTCAACTTTTCGGGAGAGGGGGGCCACTTTTTGGTCATAGGAGTCATTTTTCGGGTGAGGGGTCCACTTTTAGGGTGAGGGGTACCATTCTAAGGATGAGGGGTACCATTTTTGGGAAAGAGGAACCACTTTTTGGGGTAGGGGGTCCACTTTAAGGGTGAGGGGAACCGTTTTTAGGATGAGGGGTTAACTTTTAGGGTGAGGGGTACCATTTTTGGGTAAGAGGAACCACTTTTTGGGTAAGGGGAACCATTTTTCGGCAGAGAGGGTCCACTTTTAAGATGAGGGGGGTCACTTTTAGGGAGAGGGGAACCGTTTTTAGGATGAGGGTACGATTTTTGGGACAAAGGAACCACTTTTTGGGAAAGGGGGTCCAATTTTATGGTGAGGGGAACCGTTTTTTAGGATGAGGGGGTCAACTTTTAGGATGAGGGGGGTCACTTTTAGGGAGAGGGGGGCCACTTTTAGGAAGAGGGGTCACTTTTTGGACTGGGGGTCCACTTTTCGGGGAAGGGGGGGTCATTTTTCGGATGGGAGGGGCCACATTTAGGGTGAGGGGGGCCACATTTAGGGTGAGGGGGGTCATTTTTCGGGTATAGGAACCATTTTTCGGTGGTGGGGGTAATTTTTTTGGCGAGGGGGGGCCATTTTTCGGTAGAGGGGGGCCACTTTTCGGGGGAGGGGGGCCACATTTAGGGAGAGGGGGGCCACTTTTTGGGGGAGGGGCCAATTTTTGGGGGATTTTTGGGGGAGGGGGTAGGGGGGAGGGTGAGGGGGGGTAGAGGGGAGGGGGAGGGGAACATTTTGCAGGGGGGGGGGTAGAGGGGGAAGGGGGGGGTGCGCCAGAGGTCTCAAAACTATACTACTAATGTACAAAGTAACGATGAATCAAGACTCCATTAGTAGGCTAATTTAGTATTCTAAAGTTAGTATTCTTTCGAATTTTTATGAGAATTATGTGTGAAAATAATTGAAACTTATGGATTCTTATGAATTCATCGATGCAACGGTTCCAAACATAATTGATCAATTAATTATTAGTTAGTGTTTTTTTCATATTACTATTTCTTCTTTAATTTCATATTACTGATTCTTTTTTCTTTCATTATTATTTGTTGTATACCATTTGCTGCAATAGAAAATAAGGCGCCAGCCTGATAGCAGTTGAAAAACAACCTACGGTATCTGTCTTCTTCTTATTCTTGCTTTATTTTCTTCTTTTTCTACTGGGCCTACTCCTTTTTTTCTTCGTCATCATCAACATCATCGCTATCACTATCTTCTCATTATTTTTCTTCTTTTTTCTCTTTCTCAATTGTTTTATTCGCCTAATTTTTCTTCCCAGTCCTTCCAAAGACGGTCCCACGGGGGGGTGTCATGGAGGTCATGACCCCCCAAAATCTGGGCTTTACTGGAAAATCAACTGGAATAAATAGCATTTATTTACCTACGAGTTAAGTAGTATTCAACTTTTATTATATGAGCTCAAAGCTCATAGAGATAAGCTATGTTGAAATCAAATTTAATAGGAAATTGCAAAATTTCTTTACAGTATACAGCCTACACTACCAAGATAACTTGAGACTTGGAGAACCATATATTATTATAAACAGAATTTATTAATTTCGAATTCCTTTAATTGCTATTACTTTATACTGAAGACTTCCGCAATGGCGGATATTGACAACAGCATTGAACAGCTGATGGGAATCGATGAATGCTACTGTACAAAAATATCAGTCACCACCGGGAATCGAACCACGGACCTCTCAATTGCCGGTTGAGCGCCCTTAACCACTAGACCATGGAGACCTTTCTGCACAGCAGCATTCATTTTCAACTTGGCCATATCGGCTCGTATCTCGCAAGTTAGTTTGAAGTGAATTATTATAAGAGTTGAAAAGCTTTCTGTTGAAGTTAGGAAGCTGAAGTCACATTTGTTCAGATGGGTCTCATTTTTTCTGGGAAGTGAGGTACCATTTGTGACTTGAATTTTGTTGCAATGTACATTATTTGTAAAGATGTGAGTAACTTCTAGTTTTTCTCACTCCAGTTTCTTGTTAGCATAATTAGTTTATTGCTGGTCCATATAATTCTGCTAGTATCTTGTTTGTTTTCAAAAAAATGATGAGACTTTTTATTTTTTCGTCTCATCCCAAACAATTGAGCTGTTTTTATTTAAATTGGAATAATTCTTGTTCTCGTTCCAGTCTAGGGTCCAGATTCCAATTATCCGATTGTTTGATTGCTCGGCAGCTGTCCATCTCGATTTGTCCAGTCGCAGTTGGAGATCTATAATTTTCTACGAAACTCCTGGGCCATCTTTGTAATGGTGACCGATTAGATTGGCCAGAAAAAAATACTGTTCTCTGCTGTATAATCACTTCCCGGTGGTTCGGAACCCTCCTAAATCTGTAGGTCCAACTCATCAATCACCATCATCCAATTCATTACACGCGCACAGGTTTCAGACCTATTGGCTTCATCCTCCGAAAAAATGTCTATTATTTAACTAACCAGCAGGCTCGTTTAGCTCGCCTTAACAGTCCAACTGAACCCAGTGATAGGAGAGGGAATTTTATACAAAAGTTATCAATTTTTGCGCCTCATAAGGGATCATTTTAAAAATTCACGTGGAACTAATCTTGTCTTAAATGAAACTGGATACCAAACTTTCATATCCTCCACCACGTGTTTCTTGAAAAACGGTGCAAAAAGGTCAAAAATCTTTAATTTTGGGCCCAAGTGCCAAAGACGCTGAAATTAAAAAACATCACTACAAGGAAGTACACTAGCCAGGAGAAAAGAAACAGAAAATTTCAATTCAGATCCAATATCCTGTAAAATGATAAGATTGAGAAAATTTTATAGATGGCATTCAATAATAGAATTAATTTTTGATCATCAATCCAAAAATATTGGGTACACAGTGAATTTTTCAGTCTTAGGTGAATAGAAGAATGGTCAACAATGTCAACATCAATTCAAAACTAGTCTCAGCCAGCATGAGCAAGGGCAGTCCCAGAAGGGGGTACGCAATTGGTACATTGCTGGAAGATGCAAGGGTGAAGCAAAGGTGTTCTCCCGTAGATAGAATCCACTCAAACCCATAATGTGAGTTAAAATAGAAGGGTTTATGTCTAGAAACGCTCACATGTAATTCTAGAGAGTTTATTTTCATTTTTTCCCGGGGGAGGACCCCCGGACCCCCCTTATGACCATGAGAGTCATAAATTCCGTCAAACTTGTGATAAATCAGCTTAATACTTCAAGGAATGCGAGATACCAGATTAACTGTAAAGATAACTAAAGAGTTTGTTTGTCACAACGAAGGGTAAACTTATTGGAATCAGCCTCTTGGTTATAGTAATGTACTCGAATTAGCTTCATTTTTTTTTCGTGAAATACATTCACATGGTAATATGAATTTACATAACATTCTTTATTTACATTCTTGTTATTACTTCAGAAAAAAATTATCATTTATCAAGTTTAGTGACAGTTTTTGTTTCAATTTTAGTAGAAGGTCTTGAAATGATGTCAAAGAAAGTACATTATCAAAGTGGTGGGGGGAAGGAGGTTGCTGGGAAATTCCTGGTCACTACTGATAGAGGAAGGGGAAGAGATGAGTGAAATATCACAAAAAGAGGTCAGCAAAAATCAAATCATGACCCCCCCCCCAAATGTTGAGTTGGGACCGCCCTTGACTCCTTATTTTCTCTTCTTCTCTTCAGGAACCAGTGACACTTGAGTATGATTGTATTCAAGTTGTCAACTGATTGACGTTTTCACGTATTTTAAAGTTAAATAAGAGCATTTAGATAGCACAGGAAAGCTATGGCTTTATGGCTAGTATCGTGGGTATGCAGAGTTCCACCAGAGTTTAGGAAACAAGTGAGTGAGGGATTCCTTCAAGTGAGGTTTGTGAGGTGACAGTGTTTCCGAGTTTTAGAGAGAACAGTGCGAAGGTGAGTGAGCAGAGGAAGAGAGAGAATGCCAGCAAGAGAAATAGATAGTGAGAGAGCGTGACAGAGCGTGGGATTGATAGAGAGAGAGAGAGAGAGATAGAGAGTGAGAGAGTGAGAGAGAGCGAGTGTGTATGTGAGAGTTAGAGAGCAAAAGATAGAGAGTGAGTGAGTGACATAGCAAGAACAGAAGAGAGAGAGAATAACAACAAGAGAGAGAGAGAGAGCGAGTGTGTGTGAGAGAGAGCAACAACAACAGAGAGAGAGAGAGAGAGAGAGAGAGAGAGAGAGTGTGAGAGGGCATGAGCAGAAGAGAGAGTGAGTGAATTACAGTAAGAGACAGGGAAAAGAAGAGATATCAAAAGTGAATGTAGGGAGTGAAGGCTTGAGTGAGAGAGAGAAGACCAGGAAGAAGGGGAAGAAAAATGTGTCAGAGAAAGCAAAGAGGGTGTGAGAAACAGAATGATGGGGAAAGAGAAACATGGAATGAGTGAGAGAGTAAGAAAATGAGGTGGAAATATGTGACAGAGAATACAGATTGAAAGAGAAACAGAGTGAACAAGAGTGAATGATTGAGAGAGTTAGGAAGAAAACGGTAAGAAATAGAACAGAGAAAGAGTGTAAGAGGGATCGAGTGAGAAAGGCAAGAAGAGTGAGTAAGAAACCGAGAGAAGAGCAGAGGGTTGAGTTTTCCTTGGCGTATGAGTGAGATAGGTATCGACTGTAGGCTTTTCCAGCGGTGTTGCAGCTGTTATGAGTTGGAGTGGCGTGGAGTGTACCTCCGTTGGTGTGAATAAGAAATTCGGCGCCGGCGCACGGCTAGAGCAGCTAGCTAGAGCAGTGTCCGCCATTTTGGCTTTGAATCGATGTAAATGACGTCACATGAGAGTTAGTCGTGTGCTGAACAGAGCCATGGATACATGGCCTGGTCTGCTCCTGCTTCTGGTCACCATCATCAGTGTGTCATCAAGCAAAGCTGAAATATTCACCAACAGTTTCTATGTGAAGCTGCACGGGAGTCCGGGACGGCAAGCCGCGGACGCCATCGCTCAGAAGGCCGGATTCGACAACTACGGGCCCGTAAGTCGCTGCGGCACTTCTTAACCTTACTGCACGCATGTCTGCTGGAATGGGGATCCACCAACAAGCTGCTCAATCAGATATCTTAGTCCCATGCAATGCAACTGCTTCTGCTTGGACAGAAGGTCAAAACTTGAACTTGAAATAAAGTACTCACAACAAAATTGAGTGGGATGTACCCAAATTTATTTATTCATTTCAATATATTAGGGGCAAGTAAAACAGCTTGAGCGGTTGTGCCTTGATATATTTCTAATAAATTCTTGAGTTCTAAAACTTGAACGTGAAATAAAGTACTTGCAATAGAATTGAGTGGGATGTACCCAAATTTATGTATTTATTTAAATATATTGCTGGCAAATAAAACAGCTTGAGGTCATGTGCCTTGATATATTTCTAATAAATTCTTGACTTCTAAAACTTGAACTTGAAATAAAGTACTTGCAATAGAATTGAGTGGGATGTACCCAAATTTATGTATTTATTTAAATATATTGCTGGCAAATAAAACAGCTTGAGGTCATGTGCCTTGATATATTTCTAATAAATTCTTGACTTCTAAAACTTGAACTTGAAATAAAGTACTTGCAATAGAATTGAGTGGGATGTACCCAAATTTATTCATTTATTCGAATATATTGTGGGCAAGTAAAACAGCTTGAGGGGTTGTGCCTTGGTGTATTTCCAGTAAGTTAATGAGTTCTAGAATGTTTATCCAACCAGATATCTTCACTTGAACTTAAAAACGCAGAAGCATGGAAAGAATCAAGTGATTACAAATGAATTAAAAAATTAAAGCATAATTTTGCTTATTGTATCCAGTTTTCTAGTGTAACACACTCTATTGCCACAAGTTCCTTGGAAGGAGGGTTAAACGTAAACTAGAATAAATGTGCTTACAAAAGAATTGAGATGAATGTACACAGATTTATCCATTTATTTTGGGAAGCCACGAAAGCTTCTAAATGATATATATTTTGCTGTATTTATCAACATTACTTTAGTATCTCTCGACTCAAGGAGCTCTTCAAATGTTAACTTTAGATTTCAAGAGTCCCTAGAGTCAAGGGAAACTAACGGAACGTTCATAAATACGGCCCCAAGTCCCATACAAATGATAAGGATTACTTGGAAAGAAGGTTGTACTTGAACTTGAAAAAGAGTACTTACAACAAAAATGAGTAGGATTTACAATGATTTATTAATCATGTAAATGCGTTGTAGCCAAAAAGAATAGCTTGAGTATTCCTCTGTCAGGAAGTACTTACAACAAAAATACGTAAATATGTAAATACGTTGTGACCAAATAGAAAAGCTTTAGTATTCCTCTGTCAGAAAGTACTTACAACAGAATTAAGTGGGATGTACACAAATTTATCTATTTTGGGACCCACCAGCAAGCTGCTCTATCACATATTTATGTTGGTACATGCAAATGTCAGGAGTTCCTTGGACAAAAGGTTGAACGTAAAATATAGTAGTTACAAAAGAGTTTTGTGGGCTGCATTCAAATAAAATACAAAAGAATTTTAAATTTAAATTCTGCTCTCCGTATTTTAGTTTTCCGTTATCGATTTCAAATTATTTGGCATTAATTCAGTAGGATGTACTCGAATTAAGCACTTACAAAAGACTTTGGTAGAGATAATATTGGTGGCAGTTTTGTGTTGTATAGGGATGAATTTTGTTTACTTTATCCAGCTATTCTTTATAATAGAATTCCTGGATTTCTTGTTCCATAACGCTCCGCGTTGGTAATATTAACTTTTATAGTAATTTCAGTATTGAAAGTCGTTGAAATTTCTATAAAAAGTTAACGTTATAATAGCTCATTCCATCTTATATTATTGGTTCCGGTTAGTCCCTTGAAAAGGTACAAAAAGAATTCTATTTAAATACTGGATACGGATGGGTTTAGGGTAAAGAGCATCAAGCTACTCAATCTTTACATTCATTATAATTTTGTTTCAAGAAATGAATAGAATAAAATGAATATGTTAGTGACATGCAAATGCCGCAGGTTCATTGTACAGAAGATCAAATTTGAACTCAAATAATCTCAAAGCTCAAAATCCCGAATAAATCATTGCTCAAAATCATCTCCAAACATAACTCTGGCAGCTTTGGTAGCGCAGTTGGTTGGAGCGCTTGTCTGAAATTAAGTGAACAGATGTAGCACACAAGTTTAAAAAAAATACTTTTATTTATTACCTACAAACTATTAAAATTAAGGAGCAAAGTGCTCTCACTAAGAGCTCGACCAGTACTGAATTCAGAATCTATTTTCCTAACAAAAGATAAGTACAATACAAAGTCAGAAGTTTTTGCTATAGAATAGGCTAGTATAATTTATTGCTTAACTTGAAATAAAATAAGGTTCTGGCTGGCTTCGTTTCTTGCAGCCTTGGGTTCGAACCCCCTTCAGCCATTGATGTTTCTCATCATTCACCTCATTACCTACGCACAAGTCTCCAGACTCATGTCATCATGGCAATAAAAAAACTTGCTTTGAATATACAGGAAAGAATATACCTGTAAGAAAGAAGAAAAAACCAGTTCATAGACGGAAATACAGTACCTTGAATCAGGTTTGAGAAGGAAATAAATCCTGGACTTATTCCCTTTTTTAAACTTACTTCAGTTGTGAGGAGAGGATTTTTCAAGGATGTAAGAGGTCTTGAAGGATGTAAGAGGTCTTGAAGGATTTATGAGGTCTTGCTCTTAATGAATGTATAGCTCACGATAGACGTTTTTTGAATTTCATTTATTCACTTTTTGCACTATCGAATTCACATCATAGGTTCGATATATACTTTTGGCCTCATCAGCCAAGCCGGTGAAAACTACCTGGAAGTGTTGACCCGTTTTGCAGGCTTGGAACAGCGGAATGAAAAATCGATAAGGCTTTTATTAGCCTGTCAAATTTGCATAGGCCGGCCAGATGGGGACGCAATCAACGGTGCGGTGAGTGGTGAGCGGTGAGCCAACTCGGTGGGGGCTCAACATATGTTTGAATAATAATGGACGATCAATACTTGTTGCTCAGGTAAATGTAAGAGGGCAGGTAGAGGGGAAATTATTCAGGGAGTGAATGAGAGGGGGAACTTCTTGGGTACCGGAGGTTTGGAGGAACTAAATTATAAATTGCTATGGTAAAATATCTAATATCATCTTGTAATGGAGTTGGTTCTTGAAGGAACTTCGAATTGGGGATTAGAGAGACAAAAGCGTTTCTTATATCATATATGCCTGTATTTATGAGCGTTCCTCTAGTGTCTTTTGACTCGAGGGACTCTTGAAATACCTATATCTATATAAATACCTTACATTACATTAGAGAAAGTGGAGGAACTGTCATAAATGTGCCCCATAGTAATCAAGTTAGTTTTTGAAGGAACATACAATTTCCGTAAGGTAACATAAATTGGATTCCATAAGGTATTCAATACTGTTGTCAATATCCGCCATTGCGGAAATCTTCAGTATGATTGGTAGCATATTCAAATTAAAAATTTATAGATTATATTTCTATATATTAATATTGAAATAAGACCTGATCTATATATATTATTATTTAATGTCGCGTCTTGGTGATCATGTAACGGGTTGTGGGGAAGCTATGCAGATAAGGAATTTATAATAGTGGAACTACTATGTACGACGGATAAATATGTAGAAAATTGGAACAAAATATGAATTATTAATAAAAAGTATATAATTAACTATGAATGTATATTTAATATTGTAGTCTTGGAATGAAAACTGATTTAATGTAACATTTTGGATATGGGAAGAACAAACATAAATTAAATGAAAGTGGAAGAAATAAAGTCTATGAATTTCATAAATCTAAGAAGGAAATCTACAGTTACTGAACAACAAGATGAGGAGGTTCGTAAATTTATATAATGAAAGATATAGTAAGTGGGAGGAAAAGGAATTCTCAAATGTTTGAAATTTTTTGTATTGGACAGTGAAAGGAGAATATTCAAAGACTTAAATATTATGTCTAAAGAATGGCGAAGAAAATCTTGTATGAAAACAAGTGAGTGAAAATGTGATTACTTAATTGAAAGGAATTATGGTGAAAAATATTTATAGCATAAGAAAATGAAGAGATGAAACTAAAATATAATGGCTTGGGGATCTGTGATGGGTCCACATTTATTTTCTACCTGTAGTGTATAGGGCAACGGGTTGTTGAGTTGTTAAGTTGTTGAGTTGTATGTAGGACAGTACAGCTATTGTTAGGAGAGTACAGCTAATAGAGTAACTCAAAAAATAAGTGATCAGAGAATGTTTTACTCAATCAACGATAAAACTTCAATTCATGGACCATTAAAACTTTAAAACTGAGCATTAATCTATTGAATTGTGAGCCTGGATGTTATAATCAGACATCCTTGCACATACAAAAAACAAGGTTCAAATACAAAAATGCAATTTAATTACAAAATATGTACAGTTAGATGAAAAAACTTAGCACACATAAAATAGGAATATTGTTTTTCTATCCGGTATAACATAGTGTTGCAGAATTTATGGTGAATATCTGGTGTTGATTAAGATTTACATATTTTTGGATATCATAAATTCACCCTCTTCAATTCATTGTGAACTACAGCTTTGAGCTCTTTCAAGAATGGAAATTAGAAATTCATCCTTTTTTATTCCCCCTGTCTTTTATATAAGACTCAATTAGTAGAAAGTCTGTTATATAAGTCCAGGAAAAAATCCCTTTTGAATATCATTGGTGATAACGATTGTCTCGGCGTTGAGTCGGTAGCTTTTCCGATACTTTCATTAATTTAAGCTCTTCTTGGAATTTGAAAAAAGATTGTGAACTTAATTAGATTCTGTGAATGCTGTTGGAAAGTTTTCTGTTCAGTGAATGTGAGTTTTCTTTCATATTATTTCATTATTTCGCCTGGTGGGTATCATTCATGCTCACCAACGTTTTACTTGGTTTTAATTATTTACCCTTTGGTGAATAATGACTTATTTTTTATTATTTAACCTTTGGTCTGTTTACCAGATTAAAATCAAAGTAGTACCTTCACCAATATGCTCTATTCCCAATTTTATTCTAAAATTCCTCATTTATTTGATTTATCTATTTTTTTTTCACTTCTGAGGCGTACCAGCGATCGATTGTAGTCTCTCCATGAACTACTGGAAGGGGCGGTCTCACAAGGGAAAGTTACATTACCCCCAAAATTCGGAAATTTACTGTGAAAAGGGTAGAAAGTATGGCAATTTCGCAAAACAGGCTACGAAAATCCAAATGTATCACATTTTTAAGATTATAATGTAAACATGTATATACTATTCGAAATTAAAGAACTTCTTGATTCTATTTTATTCAAGGATTTACTCCTTTTAAAGGAACAAAGAATGCGCATTGTTTCATACTTTCTGATGAATATATATATCTTGACTATTTATGTAAAACTATTCAAATCTTCTCAAGTTTATTGTCAATAAACTGCTGAAAATAATTATCCTGTACAGCTGCTGTGGGGTTGGAAATTCGAGATTTGTGTGAGAAAATAAAGCTTGTGATCTTTCTCCAAAATATTAATTCATTTATTAATCTATTCAAGATTGAATAAATTGGTTCTTGTAAAAATAAGTAGCTGACATACTCGCTTTGCTTGTCTTCACTGTCTAGCTTCGTCACTTTGACCCTGGGGAAATTTTACACAAAGCCAGAGAGAAAGAGAGAAAATTTCCCCAAAATTCACCTTTTCGGGCACGCAATACATTAGCATGCTAGGAAGAGTGAAATTTAGGCGTATTTTATGAAAAGTTTTATTGGTATTAGTACAAAAACTGGACTTGTAGACCACATTTCAACTTTTTGGTAACGTTGTTCTTGGGAACGCTAAAAACCGTTCTAAAAACGTTAAACTGGGGCGTTTGTTATGGGAAATTTCAACAACCTCTCTTAGTATACTTCTCAATCCAAAACTGATCAGATATATACCAAATTTCAACTTTTTTGGTAGAGTATTTATTGAAAACGATAAAAAACGGCAAATTAAGACAAAACTTATTTTAGAGAAACTTTTACAACCAGATTGAAGCACTCAGCCGAAAGGGCTAGTGAATGACTTACAATTATCCTAAATTAAAAATTTACTAAGCAATCATAAGCAGCATACATACATGCAGCACCCGTCTAAGTCCAAAACTGAACATGTGTAGAAATTATCAACATATCAAATTTCACATTTTTTGGCTGATTGGTTTTCAAGAAACTGTGATGGATGGTGAGTGAGTCAATAGCTTTCATACATATAGATTCTTAAATGCATTATTGATAAACAAGGATGAATTCTTGCAATGGAATGTGAAAAATAACAGAATTCACGGCCAAAGATGCTTTTTTTCACAACATTTTGACTAGAGATTCGAGTTATGTTATGATTTTCATGTAAATTGCTTGACAAATGTCGCTCGAAACAGTAAAAATCCCGCTTATTTAGCTCCTTAATCACCCACGTGTTAAAAATTTGACTCTACCATAGCAGAATGGTCAAAAGTCTAAATGACTAATTTATTTTTCCATTTTTATGTACCGGTACCTCCTTGTTTCCGTTCTGTACTGTTTTTTATTGTTTAAATTTCTTGTTTTTGAGCTTGGTAATGTCATTGTTGAAAATAATGAATAATAATACTTGAAGTTGTCACAACCTCATTTTCTCACGGTTTTCTAAAAATGTGGTTGTGACAACTTCGTCTTATCATTCATTATGGATATCTTCCACAATATCATCTTCGTCACTGCAAAGATTGTTAAAAATCTTTAAACGCTAAACAGTAAATGATAAATCTAGTTGGAATAGGAATTAAACAGCTATAATCACGATAGGGTTTTCTGACTTTTACCCCACAATTGTAGTTGATATAAAAAAATAAATTATGAGTTTGCAGCAGATGGGTGAGGCTGCAATTTGTTCGTTTCAAAACCCATTAAATATGAGTCATTGTTAACTCTTCTCACGTAAACCGCGTTAATTCGGTATGCATGGAACTTTCTAGATTGAAGGTATTAGAAGAGCGCTCGTTGTGGGTCATGGCTTCCATAAACCAGGAAATTATGGTTTGAACACTTGTGGCTCATAACTGACGACAAAATGCTATTCGATCGGCATTTGGCACACCTGCTGCATAACAATTTACTCACAAATTTTATTAGTACCGGTACCGTACTTGCATTTATAGCTAAAATCTTATAGAAGATATTCCTTGTCATTTGGAAATTTTTATTCAACAGGCCTCTTCTGTACAACAATAATATCATTCCAAAAAATCACTTTTACGTTGGAGTAATAGATTCCAGTACTACAATCTCAAATTATAAAACTGTGCTACTTGATCATAGACTGAATTTCTAAACTAAAAAAATTATACTGTGTGATGTTGAAGATCCATCTGGTTTTCACTAATATAATAAAAAACTTGAAAAACACTTTCAAGTGGAAATTATGACTTACGTTATGGCGCGACGACCGTTTCACTCTAATGTCAAGAGCATCACAATACACTCTGGGTACTCCGAGTGTACTGTGGGTCGTCTGACGATGCTCTTGACAACAGAGTGAAACGGCCGTCACGCCATAACGTTAGCCATAATCTCCACTTGAAAGTATTTTTTTTTAAGTTTTTAACATTTATACTCTTGAAGGAGTGGAGGCTCTAAAATGGCTCACTCTAAGCTAACCTTCAAAATGGCTGCTTCTCATGGGATGAGCCATGCTACGTTCCAGTGTTGCTATTGGCTGTTTACTGTGACCTGTCGCGCCCACTTATAACAATGGGTGGAGCTAAAGGAGGAGTTGAAAATCTCCGTTACCAGTAGCCTACTACCCAAATACAAGAATGAAATGAGTTCAGAGTTTTAAAATTATCAACTTCTGTATCTAATAATTTTCCATTGTAAAATCTGATTGATAAATATAATCCCACCATTTATAAAGGCCTTTTATAGTGAACAAGAGTTTCATTCACATTAAAATTAAGTCTCACCTCAACTAATTGATATAGTAATTATAGTTACTAGTGTTTACGACTAATTGATATAGTAATTATACTATAGTTATATTATATTATATTATACTGTAGTTACTAGTGTTTACGACTGTATAATTGTTTATCTGACTTGTCTTACCCTCCTTAACTTGAAGTCTCCAAGACGTAATCTATAAAAAAAGATTGTTTGAAGGAAGATGAGATTTTATGAACCATAAGTTATGAAAAAATCATAGAACACGTTCGAACCTTAGTGCTGGTTCTGACATTGGAAAGCCTATTCTATTCAGATACCTACAATCTGATTTTTCTTGATAGTTTTCCTCAATTTGGAAAGTCTATATTTTTATTAGTTTATAGGTTATCTAGGTTATTTCAGTCCAACCTAAGGGAGGGGCAATCAGCAGAAATTTGTTAGATTTCTAAAAGAATCTATCTGAATTGCTTGAATTTTTGCTTGATCATGTTCCTTATTACTATGTTATTGAGATAATGTGCTACTCCAATAGATAAACTTTGTTAAATATAATAATATTGATATCAATACACGCATTATTATAATTTTTAGCATATCTTGGCGGGTAACGCCCCCCCCCCCCCACAATCAACCATACCCCTGACTTGTCTTACGCATTCATAGTCCCTTGCATTAATTGTATATTATGTTGATAAAATGTTCGAATGAATATCACATCATTACCCACGCACAGGTCTCAGACCTATGTGGGCTTCAAAAAAATAATAATTTGAACTAACATTTCCCTGTGTATAGAACAATCCGTGATAGACAAAAAAGCATTATCAATCTTCACTATCATCCTAGAATTCCTTTCCTTAGGGCGATTTCCAAACTTTTTCAATCTTATAGCGACCTATCGCCGTCATTAGGTTTCCGTCTACACTTACACTCTTAAAACACTCAGAAAGTTCAATGCTTCACGCACACAACGTTCAATAAGATAAGTTGAAGCGCTAAAGTCCGTTCTGTGGAAAACTTAGATGTGCCACTGGGATAGTCGCTGTCGATATATATCACTCTCACTCTCCCTTCCACTTACTTTCTCACTCTCTCTCACACACTCTCTCTTTCTCTCACTCTCTCTCTCTCAGCTCTGGAAAAGTTATTACGACGCTTTCCAGTTGAGTGCAATGAAGCCATATCATTTTCTTTGTGTGCGGAAAAACGAGATGAGATAAAGAATGAAGTAGCAGGAGGAGAAGGAGGATAAAAGAAGAAGGAGGAAAAGAGGTAGGCAGAGGAAGGAGGAAAAGAGGTAGACAGAGGAAGGAGAAGAAGTGAAAGATGTAGAAGAAGGAGGAGAAGGAGGAGAAGGAGGAGAAGGAGGAGAAGGAGGAGAAGGAGGAGAAGGAGGAGAAGGAGGAGAAGGAGGAGGAGGAGGAGAAGGAGGAGAAGAAGGAGAAGAAGGAGAAGGAGAAGTAGAAGAAGGAGAAGGAGAAGGGAAAAAGAGGTAGACAGAGAAAGAGGAAGAAGAAGTAAAAGCAGTAGAAAAGAAAGCAGAAGAGCAAGAGTTTGGAAGGAATGTCGCATCTACTATATTTATGTTATGTTATCAAGCCATAAGAATTTCCTTGCGTTTGAAAAGGCGTAAGAAGAAAAATGAAGGAGAATGAGAAGAAGGGGAGGATGATGAAGAAAAAAGGGGAAAAAGAAGAAGAAGAAGAAGAAGATTACAAAAAGGAAGTTGATAGAAAAATGGAGAGAAAGAAGAAGGAGAAAAAAGAAGAAGGAGAAAAAGGAAGAAGTAGGAGAAGTAGAGAAAGAATTAGGAATAGAATAATAAGAAAACAAGAAGAAAGAGAAAGGAAGAAGAAAAAGAAAAGAAGAAGAAATGAAGAGGAAAATTAAGAAGATAGAGAAGGAGGAGGAGGAAGAGGAGGAGAAGAAGGAGGAGGAGGAGGAGGAGGAGAAAAAGATGAAGAAGAGAGAGGGGAAAAGTAGAAGTGGAAGAAAATAGAAAACGTAGTAGTAGAAGAGGAAGAAGAAAGAGATGAAGGTGAAGAAGAAAGAGGGGAAATAGTTAAAGAGGATGAAATAGAAAAAGTAGTAGAAGACGAAGAAGAAAATAGGAAGAAGTAGCGGTTGTATAAAGAAGAATAAGAAGAGGAAGAAGAATAAGGAAGAGGAAAGAATGCGGCATCATCTCTTTGTGCAGATCGTTAGAACGGGATTACTGACAGAATGAGTCTAACGATAAAGCAGCTGAAAGAATAATGCAGCTCTCTCTGGCGGAAGGGTGCCTCAAAAGTTCAGTACGGTAGGGTAGCCGTCTCTCAATGCGAATATTACGACCGGAATAGCGAGGCTCTAACGATATTTTTCAGCAGATGAACACAGACAAGATGCAGATTAAAGGATGCTTCCGTCTTCCCAAAGGGAGATCGCTGCCAGGGCTGAAATTATCAATTATTGTCACTGTTGTAATCATAGCTGGAGTCTTTGTGGTTGATGGTACCCTAAGTCTAGATGTATTTGCTGTTTGTTATAAATTCCAAAGTTACAATAATTGCTGTGAAAGGGTCTCAAGAACGTTTTATTATGGTTTTTAATTGTGTGAGACAGTAGAGATGCTTCTGCAGTGGAGCTTCTATGGAAGACTGAATAGAATAGAATAGAATGACTTTTTTATTTTTTGACGTGAAATACTCGAAAGACTGCGGAATACTCGTTTTTTTTCGGAGGATGAAGCCCACATAGGTCTGACGCCTGTGTGTGGGTTATGAATTGGATGATGGGATTGATGAGTAGGATCTACAGTTTTAGGTGGGTTCCAAACCACCGTCGATTATAACCACCATCGCAAAATCAAAGTATGCTGTCAAATGCTTGTATTCACTCATGTCCAATCTGTCATCCACAGAATGTGTTTTATATTGCGATGGAGATTATTAACGTGTACTGGCCGCTCCACTTTGTGAAAGCTTTAAGGCTCCATGTCTTCCTTAAAAGGCTGTGCGCAGGGTTCTTGATCATATTTTTTTTTCGAAGTTTCTTGTATTGGATAATATTTAGGCTTTGAAATGTTAGGCTAGAAAAAGTTTTTTCATCAATTATTTTGTAAAATATGGGGGTTCAAAGTTGAATTTTTTTGGTTTTGGGGGGCAATATTGATCTCACATATGTGTTATTAAACTTTTGATAAATCTCCTATAACCACAAAATACGTTGAGAAATTTAAAAAATGACATACTTTTTACAATAATGATCTCACTTACAAGTGATTTTAAACTTTTGTTAAATTTTCTATGACTAAACGACACCTTGAGAGATAAAATATCCCCCGAAATTCTTAACTGACACTGATAAAAAGGTCTTTCATGAGGACATTTCTTACGTTATATCAACCTCCCCCCCCCCCCGCCCAATCGAATATTATCTCACTTGATATCCCTCCATTAAATTTCTGGATTCGCCCGAAGTAGTGCTACAAGTGCTTATCATGCTTTATAAAGAGATATATTCCTAATAATCCCTCTTTATTCTAGAAAGCAAATCAATTCATAAGGAACAAATTTGAATAAGCTTCCGGTTCGAACCAGCAGTATAGTCTGAAAGCTTCATCTTCTTCGATATTCTAAAACTTATCCCCAGTCTCTTACGTCAGACTCTAAAATTCGGAATAAGATTATTTGCATAGCAGTATATTGGAGTATTGTATGCGATTCAAAGACGGTAGCGAATTTTCTGGATGATGCATTGTCAGATAATACGATCCGAGAAGAAGAAACTTGTTTCGTTTCTCAGCTCAGAAGCTGTTCAGATCAAAAGATGATCAGAAAACAACAGAAAGCTCCAAATGGAGAATTAAACTTTCATGAGGTTTTCTAGTTGGCGAGGATTTTCTGTTATTGGAGCTGCAGCCTCGTTTCGAGTTTTGACGTATGGAGAAGTTCCATATGGAGACATTCATCCATTTCTCAACTGTCAGGCTGTATTTCCCCCAGTATTTATACTTACATCTACGGGTTTAGATGTGCTGTTATAGATGTTGTTTCTGTTCTAGTTAGAGAATATTGTTCTGATTATAGGTTTTGTTTTTTTTTCTCCTGATGTGAGAAAGAACATGAGTGAGAGTGAGACTTGTGCATGGGTAATGAATGAAGTCAGAGAATTTGTCTGGCTGAAAATGGGAGTCAAACTCCTGACCAAAGAAATAGCAGTCATATTCTTTCCAGAGATAACACCCCAAACAATTACATCCACCACTGCGAATAATTTTGAAAGAAATCAATAAACGATACAGTTTATAGATAATCTGTTCATAAAAAATAATGAGTGATGTCTGTGTGGAAAGAGACCAGGGTAAGCTAAAAATCAGAAATTGACTAAAGTGAGTTTGAAATAAAATAGTAGAGAAAAATGGTGTTCTTAAGAATTTCACATCAATAGACTAGAGAAAGAACCTTATTCAATGGAATTCATCAAGAAAGGTAACGGACTCAATTAAAATAAATTGATACCAGGCATAAAAATGAAAAATCAACTTGAAACTTGAGAGAAATAGTCACTTATCAAGTGAAGAGCAAATATCCCAATATTCTATAAGGAGTCATATTTGAGCAGTAAACTTTATTCCTGAGCTCACATGTATTCAAGCTTGAAATTTGAAAAGAGAAAAGGAATTAATATATAACATCTGGATCAGTTCCAACTAGTTTCAGATAGTCTATCTCAGTGGTTCCCAAACTTTTTTACCTCGTGGACCCCTTGCCATGATTTTTTGTTTTTGGTGGACCCCCTCCATAAATGTCATAATTTTTTTCAACTATCAGTTGAAATGTGTTTTTGAAAGCTGATGAAGTAGGTCTACCACTGCTGCCATTAACAGATTCAAATTCACCATTGTGGTGCAGAAAGCATTAAAAAACACATAAACTTAGTAAATTTTTGTAAAGTCGAAATTGCATTGAATAATCAAATAGCATGACATATTATTGTTGATTATAGTGAAATAGTATCAATAAAACTCAAGAAGTATAACGGCCGTTATTTTGTGTCCCCTGTAGTAATTGCATCATTCGCATCTATTGAAATCAGAAGGAAAGCTGCTCAATATGGTAGAAAACAACACTCAGCTAGTGGAATGTGATAGAGAGAATTGAGGAGAGGAGGTGGAAAGTAACAATTCTAATATAACCAATATGAATATAATTCACATTTTTGTAGAATATTGCATCAAATTTGTGACAAAAGGGCGATACTGATACATAATTGGAGTGTTCTAACAACAATATTAGGAATTGATTTCGAAGAAGTTAATCAAAATACAAGACCAAATTTATTAAAATTGATAGAAAAGACTACTAACATTTATAGTTTGATTTAAAATTATCAAATACGTAGAGTAATAAAAGGAAGCTCTTTAGACCTTAATAGAAATTCTTTTAAACGTGAAAAATAAAGATTTAACATTAATACTATAACTAGAATTTATTTTCGAAATAAATGTAATTTATTGTGCACAGATTTGTTTTCCATCAGAATAGTTCTGAACAATCAATTGAATAAGCAAGAATTTGCTGAACGTTAAAGAAAGTCGGTATGGTTTGATAATTTAAAGACATTAGGCTCCTTTTGCTCATAATAATAAACCTGAAATAACTTGAATAATTTGGTACCTACCTAAGTTGTTGGAGGATCTACCAATGAACGTTCCTTTTGAAATATGATAAAATGTCATTCAAATATAAATACGAACTACTAAATATTTATTTTGTTTATAACTTTAAAATATATGGGGCTACTTTTGCTTATAACAATACTGTTAAAAATAGCTAGAAACATTTGTTGCCTGACTTGTTTAGTGACTTACCATTAAATGCTAATAGCTTTAAAATATAATAGAATATAATTGAAAGATATGAGGCTTGTTTTGCTAATAATAATACTGCTAAAAATGGAAATATATATCTGGTTATTCTGAGCTGTTAAGTGACCTACTAGTGAAGGTTTATAATTATCAAATTAAGAAAACTAAGTATGAATTCTCTGAGATTTGAAAATGTTTTCATAGAAAGTGTTATTATTTTAAATAGATATAACGTTTGCTTGCATGCACGTATAACAGTATTATACAAGTAAGTAACATAGGTACTTTGTGATGTTTTCCATGACGAAATACTTGATGAATAATCTAATATCAAAACTGAATCTGTATTTCTAAAAAAAAATGATTTTCACTCACGTATACTGGAGATATTGAAGGGCTGCATTTCACATCTAGGCTGATGAAGCTTCTCTTTAGATGTGAAATGCATCCCTCCAGTATCTCCAGTATAAGTGAGTAGAATCATAATTCAAATATGAAATATATGTTTTATACAGTGTCAGTTTTGATATTGAGATTGTACATAGGTACTATATACCATGTCCCGATCCTAAGATGTTTGCTATTGTGGACCCCCATTTGCATATCATGGACCCCCAATTTTATTTTTCACTGACATGGACCCCTAGAAGGTCCCCGTGGACCCCCAGGGGGTCCACATGGACTACTATGGGAACCACTGGTCTATCTGGATCAGTTCCAACAAAAAACATCTCACCTAACAAACAGTAAAATACAAAAATTCGAAATTCAACATAACGGGAAAATAAAAACTTAAATGCAAAAAATACCCCAAATACTACAGAGAGCAAACCATAGGCAGATCATTCAATACACTATTCAAAGAATACATCAAAGCACAAAGCACTACATTCCAAAACTGACTCAACAACACTGGAAATTCACACATAATCATCCAAACTGACTTGGAAGTTATGCACACTTTTCAGAAAAGCTAGAAAACTAAATTCATTTTAACAATATGAAACATTCAAACTCCATTGACAAGACAGAACCAACTTATTCGATGACCAAACACAATTTAAATCTCACGCAATTTTCAATTAAGTAATAGCCGCTTATTATAACCTCAACAAAACACGACCCCTGGTGGCAGGCTGATGAAGCTTCTCCTTGGAAGCGAAATGCATTTCTCAATATAAGTGAGCAAAAATCATAATTTGAATAAAAATACAGTGTCAGTCTTTTTTCAGAGTGAGTTTATTTATCAGACATGTATCCTAGAGCTCAGGTTATCTAAGTATTAAATGTGAAAGAATGTTATAGAAGACGGACTTGCCACCTAAATCACAATTTCCCTCGTAAGGTGAACAATAAAAAAATATATATAAATAGAGGAAGACTCTAAAATAAAAGTAAATGTATCTTTGTAAGTAAAATTGATGGGATCGTTACTGAAATTTTCATTATAATGAAATATGTATTTGGATAAATATATGCCCCTCGAATAGTTTTTAGCTAGAGGGGTAATCTTTTTGCATTGCATGTTGAAATTATTGTATGTATTTGATGCAAATGAAAAAAAAAAATAAAATTGAAATTATTGTGTGGAGAATAATATATAGAATGTGTATAGTTCACTATCAATCGTGAAAATGTATCTTGATTATTGTTTGCTCTTCATGAATAGAATTTGATAGATTATAGAAATTTAAAATCGCCCTTTCTAAATTAATCTCTTGCAACGCTCCATATAGCAGATACTCAATCATTATAACGGTTATTAATATATCAGTTACATTGTAATACAATATGAAATGCAGAAGCATATATTCTTCGAATAAATCATGGTTAATGAACATGTAGCCTACTATGAAATACCGGAAAATATCGATAGGGAAGTTCTATTAGCAGGGATTGATGGTCTGTTGAAAAATCCTTTCATGAGAGAAATAATATTCATCCAATATTAGAACAATAAACTACCGGGAATTTAATTCACACTGAAGGACAGACAACAAGCTTTTGACAGAAATCAATATGCTAATACGCTGCAGCCCTGCAAGCTGATGAGAATTCTTTGAAACGCATCAGATGGATTGAGGGATTTAGTTTGGATCTATTTAATTACCATACTGGTTGCTAGATTTACCTTGACCCTTCATTGCTCTCACATGCTCACTCACTCACTCTCTCTCTCTCTTGCTCTCTCTATATCTCTCTTTCTTTCTTCCCCATCATCTCTTTCTCCCACTATCTTTCTCTCTCACTATATATTTCTCTCTCACTCTCGCACTCACCTGCTCTCTTTCTCTTTCTCTCTCCTTCTTTCTTTCCCCAATCACTCACGCTCTCTCTTTTCTCTCTCTCTCGACCTCAAGTCTCTCTGTCTCATGAAGATTCAATTGGTTTTGCTTTTTCAATTAAAGATCAGATTAGGTGCTGGATCACGCGTCTGCATTGCGCTGATTGGGTTATCAGAGCACTGATCTCCCAGGGATTCAGACTGGTGGGAAATGAGGCCCAGGCTAGATTATTTCTGTCTCCTTCAAAATTCACTTGAACTTTGGCTTGCTCGTTTCGTTTTGTTGAAATTTTTAAGTGCGTCATAGTCATGGGATGACCTCGAATCTTTTCAGGAACGAGAATGATATAAATTAGGTAAATATTTCGGGGAGAATATCATCCAAAAAAGAGTAACCCTCGTGAAAAGAGATATACAGATTGTGTTAGTGTTGAGAATTTTGGGAAGAGAAACCTTCTGTTGATCCCCTGATACAAGGCCTCGCTACATACATAGTTTATATAGACCCCCTGCCCTATATTAGCTAGTATATATTGTCTAGCCTATATCCTGTACATCTATGTAACGAACATCTATGATGCAAAAGTTGAAAATGTCGGAATATTTGAAAAAATCACAGAAGATTTACAGAAAAGGACAGGAAATGTTTATTTATTTGACATTGACAATAGTTTCAAGGCTTAAGAAAGCGAAGAGACTGGATATGAATGAAAAATGAAGGAAGAGAATGAATGACAAAATAGATGAAAGCGCTAATTGAAAAGAGATGAGTTAATAAAAAACAAGTCCAAAGAGAGAAATAATAATAGAAGTGAACTGGTAGTAAATAATTACAAAAAAATTCAAACTTGATTCAGTAGGTATTTAGCAGTGACTGAGGAAGATGGCCATCTCATGTATATGTGAGTGTTAAATTCACTAGCAAAGTATTTTCAACAATAAATTATTTATGTTTACATGATGAACAGGTAAATAATAGATCGGAAGGCCATAAATTAAAGTGAATTTGAGACACAGGTAAATAAAAATAATTACATTTGTAAAACGTAAAATCATCTGCAAATAGATGAGTAGGACTATAAAAATTAACTTTGAAAAAGTAATCATTTAAGTTCCAAGTGGAACAAAAAATCGAAAATAATTTTATCTAGACATATCATGAAGCAGAAACATATTGGTAAAGCCGGGTTTTCCTAGCTCCACACTTTTTGCGCGCCAGTGTTGCCAGATGCAATCGAAAGAATTGTTGGGGATTTGGCTCGAAATTGTTGTACGTAACAATTAAACGTACGGACTTTCGAGACAAATATCCCACAATTCTTTAGTTTGCATCTGGCATCACTGGTGTGGAGCTAGGTAAACCCAGTATCAGATATATTTCTATACATATTTGTACTCGCCTGAAATTTCTATAAAATCTAATCCCTCTTCCCTCTTGTACTAGAATAAAAGACCTTTTGCAAAGTAAGGCTTTAATGAACAAAGAACTCAGCATGAATGAACAGAGTATGATGAATAAACAGTTAGAGTAAATACGTGGTTACTATGGCAACGCTATGATCACCACACCTCTGCAACCATTGTTAACGGTTCAGCACATCTTCTTCAACTCATTTGTCAAAAACTATCTGTCAAAGCTAGTAGAAGCCCCAGAATTTCTTTTGGCTCTGCGTTTCAGGGGGATAGAAGGGAGATTTATCACCCTGATCCCTCATACTTACAACTCTGATTAGGGTTAATTGGGCCCTAATTATACCATCGTAACCTGCCTTATTGTGGCTAGAAGTGAATGAAGTTTCGCCCACCTCAGATATAGAAAAGGCAATCAATTGTGTTGCTTTCCAAACGTCCCTGTGGAATGATCACTTAGACGCAGGAAGTAGCTCACAGTTATAATAGATAGTTGTAACTTTCCTCCTAGTAGGTTGGAACTGGGCTATTCCCAAAATTTTGTTGAGGAGTTACCTGGAAACAATCATTTTGAACACCAATCAGCACTAACAAATCAAGATTCATTAGTCTTGATTGGCATATGCACCTTGTCTTATTCAACTAATGTGGATTGGTAGTGAACTTAGTGAAGGGCCTTTTTTATGTATCTTGGCAAACTATAATAAAAAATATTATGACAAATAAAAAAATTATCACAGAGTACAACAGATCAATTCAACAAATATCACAATCATAAATAATTAACTAACCGAAGACTGGCCAGCTTAACCCTTACACAAGTGAAGTAAAATAACCAAAACTAACTTAATTATTGTCCTTCATCAACACCAATGTGATGTGCATAATAATTCCCAAAAGTTCATACTACTCGTATATGTCCATTCACTAACCCTAATCCCTTTTTACTAATTTTTCCACTTTTCGAATTCTTGTTATTTCACTCCTGGAACTTGTTCATCACTTTACTGAATAATTTCAATTTGTTACCTTGGATACGAGAAATAAAAACGATCTTGTCTTGTACTTCACAAAAATGGATCCATGGACAACTGATACATGTACTAAATAATTTGAGCGCAAGGAACTGGACTCCAGAATAGCATCAGAAGAATACAAGAAAAACGAAGGAGAATCAAGAAGAATCAAGGGGCATCAATAAGGATCAAGAAGCATCAAGAACCGCCATAAGGCGGATTTGAATTACATATTTCATTTTTATTTTATTTTCAAAATAATCACTTTAAAAAATAAAGCTTTGCCAAGTGACAATAACAATAACTAGAACATTTTAACAAAAAAAGGTTTACTCTCACATTTTATAACTTTCGAAATTAATAAGACAAGAGGAGAAAAATATGCAAAGCAGTGGTCGCTACAAAAGTTACAAAAAGAATCGCATCTAACCTTAGCATCAGGTCAATGGCTTCAAATGAAGCTTGCATATTATTGGCTAGCGCCAATGAGGTGATTCTACATCATTGTATCGTCCGATAAATTTACTAGACACAAAAACATTTGTCCAAGTGCAACTAAGGAATCTCTTTCTCACAACAAGAGAGCAAATGCGAATGAAAGACAACTGTCAAACTACAATGGCAACACAGTTGCCGCTAAATTCAAACACAGCATTATTTCAGAATGACAAAAACTACAAGCAAAGGTTAAACAATCAGGGTTTATCTACAAGGTTATCACAAATATAAAGGTCAAAAAAAAGGCTGAAGTTTCAAAATCATTACATAGTATACACACTCATCTGTGTAGCTAAACCCTGTGTGGAGGTAGGAGTGGACTGTTTAAGCATGGAGCTTCAGAGTTTGTCACGGTGGGCTTGGCATAGATGCAACTCTGTTTGCTCAGTGAGGAAACTAATTGCAACCCACCTCACTGCTCGTTTGTGTAGTACGCTCTTTGGACCAAAACATGAGGTCTGATGAGTCACCTATAGTTGAAATTGACTATGATTTTATATGTACAGACCCACGGGGTCTATAGTATCACCTGGAAAATTTATTTATTTATTGTGACAAAATTACAATGAATGTAAAGGAGAAACAGACATGAGTCCAAAACTGCTCTCTTCGCAAATTTTGAAAATGCTACATTGTCCAAAACATTGATGTTAACACTAAAAATTTATATTTGCTGAAAAACTTCATTCGAAAAATAACAAAATTATTATTTGTCACTTAACGACTATCAATTTAAAAGTTCACTTGAAACAAAACAGTTAAAAATAGTTTATGATATTAATTTTTGTTTTGAGCCAAAAAATACTATTTCATTGCTATGGAAAACAACAAAATCGATCGATTTTGAAGGATTCTGATTCCTATTCCATTAGATCTCTTGATGGACTCTGATTTTATAAAATGTTTTTGAAATGAACTGCATTGTAATGGACACGGATATTTTTGTTCTTCTGTGTTGTAATCAGTATAGATAATAAATTATAGGTAAGCAAAATCACTAAATTGAGTTCCACTCACGTGTCTTTCAAGCCCCCCCCCCCCTATCCTTGAACCTTCCCCCTCCCCACAAGTATCACGAACGTGATCTCAATTTTTTATTGGAAAGAAGCAGGTTGAAATTGAGAGGTATCACTTCGATGGAGAAGCAGGGCTGTAAATCACTGGCGAACAAAATTAGACTGCGCTTTAGCAAAAGTATCACGTTTCCTCGAGGAGAGGCTTCTCCACTCCTGACTTTCGATAACTTGACATGAAAAGAGTTGCGATGTTATTTTCGGCTTCGTTTTGTTGTAACCTGATTGAATTCGATCATTTTTTGCACGAATGAGAATAATGGGAGTTATTAAAGGCAGGAAAAGGCAGGCTTTGATGTTGGAAATAGTGTTCCTAAAATGGAAAATATTGCAAATGCTGGAGCTTGATTGATGTTACAATCTTCAATTTTCAATTGGCTTCAATATGTTTTCAAAACTGAATAAAAGTAGATGCTGTTAGTTAACTGATGCTACGAATTTTCAATCTTATTGTGAATGTGCAGCATAGCAATTTCAAGTTGATGAAAAATGACTTGTTTCTTTTATTCATTCAATTCAAATTATTTTTTATTCAGACAGTGTTGCAACATGATAAATCAAGATTATAAAGTTGATTGGTTTTAATTACAACATGATAAATTGAAATAAGATGAGTTAGCCTACTTACTTTATCGGTCTCACGACTTCATGCCTGGCCGATTCTTCCCCTTCTTCGGCAACTCTCCGCTACTGTGCATTGCGGCAACATTAGCCCTTAACACCACTAGGCTAGTTGAAGCTGGCTGAAGTGCAGAAAACCTGTTTGTATCTGGCCGTAGTTTTCAGATTAGAAATACATCTATAGAGCATGCGCAGTTGACTTCCTACTCCCTCCGCTCGCTCCCGCACCGAAAAACCAGGTGTCAACTCGTGAGACCAATACACTACTAATACTTTGTCAAAACGAAAATACTATTTGCTAAATTAATGAAGAATTAGTTTGCAAGTACGAGTCTTCTAAAAAAGGATGTTTTGAAATGCTCACATTCACACACACACACACACACACACACACACACACACACACACGCAGACATCATTCATACTTTTAAGTGCATATAAAACAAGGTATGACAAATGGTATACTAGAATAAATAAAAGTTAAGTGATACAATACATAATACATCAATTTATACCAAAAACATGCAAAAGCTCGTAGGACAACCAATTAAGTGCCTTAAAATGACATACAATAAAATAAATTTTTAAACTTTTGAAAAAAAGATTGAAAATAACAAAAAAGATGGAAAATAACCATTTTTTATACAAAAATTAAAAGAAAGAATAGAAGAAATAATAAATTAAAGACAAAGGAAGAAATTGAAAATAATCAGTTCTATAATAATTGATTTGCATGAATAATTTATCAATATTATCGTTTCTATTTACCAGTAGAAACTTGCATGAAATTTATTAATGCAATTGTGAAATTTCTTTAATTTAATTTAATTGAGAAATTTCAATTCTCTTCTAATGGAATTAATGTGTGAATTCTAATTCAGGAGGCCCATGGTTGTAGGAAAATGACACGTCCCCCGGATTTACTATTCTCCCTAGAGGCTTTCTCAACTCAAAACAAAGACTTGAGAAGTTTACACTTAAGAGTCTTCTCAAGGCTCCCTTGATCCAAGGAAGCCTCAAAGAAGGTTCATGGATACGGATCTTAATCAATGAAAACCAGCCTACAATAATCAGTTTCTCATGAATACTCAACCTGAAACCACCTTGCGGTCTACCTTCCTTGAATAACTGTCACAACTTACTACACTGTAAAATATGGGAAACCAAATTTGGTTTATCAGATAAGTGAGGTAACGGGAGTAACAAGAACATGAAGTTTTGAGTTCTGGCTGAGAGCTGGGTTATCAGAACTGACGTAATTTCAAGCCTTCATGACGTAGAAGTGACGTAGTAACTTTAAGCATGGTCGTAACTTGAGCATGGCAGTTGCAGCTTATTGATTGTGCGTTTCCAACTCGTATCAACGTTTCATAAGATTTATATAGGTATATATAAGGTGTCTATAGATGTTCATAGACGTGTAATAAGCTGTTTATATTGAAGATGTATATAGTGGAGAGTAGACTGGTCTTATCGTAAGAGCGTTTCCATCCATTCTGAAGCGGTTCTCATTCCTGTGCTTCAACAGATTGAACGCCATTTTTTGTTACCCCCCCCCCCCTCAACCGTATCAAGGTTGGCGTTTGATAGAATCGAATGGGGTGCTTGAAGCAAGTGGCAGAAGAGGAAATTGCAAAAGTGGTTTGAGATTGATTATTTTGCCGATGTCTTTTGGGATTCTAAAATGGTATAAAATGAATCAGATTTTTTTCTTGGAGGATGAAGCCACATAGGTCTGAGACCTGTGCGTGGGTTATTAATAGGATGATTGTGATTGATGAGTTGGGCCTACAGTTTTAGGTGGGTTCCGAACCACCGGGAAGTGATTTTACAGCAGAGAACAGTGTCTTTTTTGCTGGCCAATCTAATCGGTCACCGTTACGAACAGGACCTACGAGAACGCAGCTTATCTCTATCTGATTGAACAGATACCTGCTACGGCTCACGGCTATCACTCCTGAAGCTTCATTGGTAGGTCATGGTGAAGCACAGAATATATAATAGAAATTAATATCTATTAATCTATCCATATTATATGCATATTTTAGACTCATCATTGAGCCTAAACTCATTGTAATGATCCAATATGGGTGAAAGAGGGTTTACTAAAGAATTTAGAAGGACCGAGATTTGACATGAAAATACATAGTTTTAAGCGGTTTTACTTACAAGGTTTTTACTCTTGCGAGCGGCTATACGAGGAGCCTCACGAGTCTTTTTCACAAAAAGAATACCAATTTTAATTTTAACAAAACACCATCGCAGTCCAAAAAATAATAATATAATTTTGAATTTGGAAATTTTTGAACAATAATAATTTTTCTCTGTCCAAGCGTTCAGAAACAACTGAGCTGCATCAGGCAGCAGAGCTAGTGAGGGATTTTGCAAGTTCTGCATAAGCTTGTAGAATCGCACATTATGCAATAGATGGCGGATAAAGGAGAGGGAGGAAGGAGGGTTACACTTTGAACCATAGTTTATGAAATCTAACCAATGGGTTTATTTTAATTCCATTTAATTCGAATTTTTTTCGTGAAGTGCATTATTCTATTTATTCATTTAACCAACACACAATCGATGTGAATACAACAGGCTATTGCCCAAAACTGCTTTTCACAAAATTTCAAATTAGAATCGAAGTCTTAGGTTAGGTCTGTTTCACTAATAATTTCTCCTTGAAGCACAATAATTCACGAGTCTCTTTCACAAAAATAATATCAATTTCACTTTTAACAAAACACCATCACAGTCCAAAAAAAGATTAATAAAAATTTAATTTTGAAATTCTTAGCCAATTATCTTCACTAATTACACTAGTTACCATAGTTACACTACATGATGATCCATTAAATTTAATCTTGGTCTCTTAAAAAAAATTCATTTTCCAAAACAGAAATGTTGAAAAAAAATGTTTTATATTTTCAAAGTTGGTTGCCCAAACGTCGATCAAACGTCAATAACTCACACGAGTTGTTCCTTCTAGTGATCGATGATAAAAAAAATTCGATCGACAATTTCTGTCTCCTCTTATAAAGTTTATATTAAAAACATAGGTAAAAGAATGCTTAGTTACAGAATTACTGATGGAGGAACTATAAATGAAACACTCTGTATGTATAACTCAATTGATTCTGAACTATTAAAGTTGAATGTTTCAAGAATTGACGCATTTTTCCCAAACTTCGCTATCTCAAGAAAATACATCGCTAAGATTCTCATTGTTTATTTATTGATCTATTCATGACAAAAATACAATAGGTCTTGGCCCACGGTTGCTTTTTTCACAAAATTTGATCGTTCCTGCATTTCTTGTTCCATAACGATATGTGTTGTTAATGTTATTTTTTTATAGTGAATTCAACGACTTTAAGTCAATTTTAATTGAAAATTAATAATTTTTCAATTACGTTTTGGCCAAACGTTTTCGAGTCATGGAGACTCGTCTGAGTAGGCTTCCCTGATCGGCATGTTGGTTTTTTGGTTAGAATAATTATTATTGTGGTTTTTGTTGAATGTGATCGACATTTTTTTGTCATTTGAAATTTAATTTTTCATTGAGAATGCGTTGTTTATTGGGTGTGGTGAGTTTTTTACACTAAAATATCAACACTGAAGAATTCAAATGTTAAACCTCTTTACTTTCTATACTATGCTAAATACCACTATCAACAAACTATGCATTGTCATGGATATTGTTTTATATTGAAATTTGTAAGATTACAGAAACAAAATATTCTATCTTGAAATCCTCCATTTATATGTAGGGTTCGAAAATCTGATCCATGGTTGAAGGTAGTCCCCAATAACTTTCAATGAAGTTTCTGACCTTTTCAGTATAATATTACTCAACACAATATCGAAGCAAAGATCTGCAGCTTTTCATATATGAAAATGAGTGTTTCAACTTTCCTCGTAGCTTTTAAAAACTTTCCCAAGCCATTCTCAATATGTCTGGAAAAGCCGTAACATAACCCATTCAAATCTTCATCACTTAATTTGAAATTCTGGTCTTGTTTTTGCAGCCAGGCTCTTGCCCTCTGATGAATCTGCATAATTTAAATCTCATGAATAATACATTTCCTTGGTTGCTCTTTCTCTGTCTTCGTCAATCTCTCTCAGACACTTAACATTGACAGTCTTATTCTGGAGATTAACTCCTGCTTTAGTTCACTAGCTCTAAGCTTTCAACCACCGGCTGGAATATATCATGACGAGTTCACAATCTCGCTGCATTTATTTTGTGGAATTAGGACTAAGAAGTGTCTGATACAAAACGTTCAGAATCACTGCAAAACTCAAGGGTGTGTGAGGATTTGTCATTTAGATTATATTGAATAAAATGTTAAATAACATGCCCAACATCACAATCCATTATTTGCAACATGTAAACCAAGCCAAATTAACTGGCCTTAGAACAGATTTTCAGGGAGAACAATTTCAGAAGATTTGCAGAAGAACTGTTATATAAAAATTACGAATTGTCATTGTTTGAAACATGTAATCTCAAATCAGATTGAATGGGTGTGGAACAGATTCTCAGGAAGAGAAATCTTTGAACAGATACTTCGTAGTGAAACAAAATCTATGTTTGAGGAACAAGCATGATGTTAATAACAAAAAACTATGATGTTGATAATAATGATGATGATGATGTGACCACTTCATACTCAAATGATAATCATTATGATGTCGATGATAGCGATAATGATGATATGAACACATAATTGAGGAACTCTCTACAGTTTGATAGACAGATGGTGGGTTTCATTGAAAAAATATGAGTTTATTAAAAAAATGGTATTTTTTGAACAGTCCAAAACATGATTTTTAAGAGTCATTTTCTAATTGAAATGCTTTTTCCAATTTACAGCAGATGTATTCACGAGATTTAAAGGTATTTAAATATGTTAATTCAGGTTCCTCTGAATAACTCTCTATTAGAGTTATTCCAGAGACAATGTGTTTTTGAAAAGTATTACTGAAAGGGGAGTGACCTGTAACTCAATACATCCCTGTGGAGCCTTTAATAACATTATTTTCAAGGGCACGTAGCCTTCACATCCATCACTCACTCTCGATGCTCTTTTCTCATTCTGAAAAATTACTTTCATACCGCTTTTCACAATAAATTTAGCCCCTAGCATCATTTGGTGAGCATATTCTACTTTTTGATTGGTACTACACAACTAGCATTGCTTTTAAAATGTAGTCCAATATTCCAATATGTTGTTCTTAGAAATGCACATATAGTGTACAAACATAGGTTTAATAAAAGTAATTTGCAAATCTATGTGCATGATTATTCAATGTTTGTGGTCATTGACCTTCATCAGTGGTCATATGCAGCAATTTGCCGCCCTTTTAAAAGAAAGAGTGCCGCTCTCTCTGTGTGGATTTTAGGAGGACAGAATCCTCATGTATTCTTAAATGAACATCTTATGAATGTATTCAAATGAACATAGAGGGCGACAGAGCATGGCAGCTAATCCATCAGCTGTTAACTTCATTTAGGAATGCAAAATCAGATTGCCTGCAGAACCACTACTTTGTTTCATTTTCTTGTCAAAATTTTAGTAAATTCACAATTTTTTCCTATAATTTCTTTTTATTATGTATTTCAATGCAGTTTTTTTTTAATTCAATTGAAAAATATATTACCCCTAACTGAACATCGTGTAGACGCGGTTTGAATCCCTCATGGCCGATATTATTTTTCTTAGAATGATCTTTTCTACATCAATATCACTTTTGCTTATCTATTTTATGATTTTATCTTTATTTCTATTTAGTTTTTATGATGTTGTATTTATATTTACTGTTTTAAATGACAATTATATTGAGTTCCCAATAAGCTAATTATGATAAGCGCTTTTATAATTTTATTTCCCTGAATATAATCTTGAAAATGTGATTTGAAAGGCAAATGTTTTTTTGTAAAATCTTAAAAGCCTTTATTTGAACAAAATCACCCCTGAAAAATTACTTTAAATTAAGATCCAATAAAGAGGAAAGAATATGGTCATGGCACATTGCCGCATGACCGCCACCTTGAAAAACAATTGATGACCACCGATGATGGTTAATAAGTGTATTGCTGGTGCAAAATGAAAGCAGTCTCTCAATTACTGGTCAGTGGTTAGCAATACATCTGTAAAGTTGGCCCACCTGATATGGCCCCCCAAATGAAATTGTTATAAATCGTTAGTTTAGGTTTGTTTTGACAAATTTGACGTTTGTTTAGGTTTCTGAGTACTAGATCCAGCAGTTACTATTAGGCAAGGCCAACTTCACACTAGCCCGAATGTTTGGCTGGAATTTGTTGAAAATAGTATAGATCATTAGTTTAGCATTAGTTGATGTTTATTTTGACATACTTGACGTCTGTTTAATGTCAAATGTGTCTAAACAAACCGAAACTAATGCCAGACTATCACCCTAGTTTGAAGTTTGCCCGCCCAAATAGTAACTGGCAGATCTAGTATACAGAAACCTAAACAAATATCAAATTTGCAAAAGCCTAAACTAACGATTATAACAATTTTATTTGTGGGGGCCTTATCAGGCGGGCCAACTTCACAGACATATTAGCAATATTGTAATTCCTGCGGACCTGTGCCCAATATTGAGAAAACTATGAATCTTCTATAATGTTAAAGAGTCAATTTCAGTCCAGCCTAGGGGAAGCGAGCACCAAAAGTAGGTCAGATTTTTTTTAAATCTATTCAAACTACTTGAATTTTGGCCCAATTATGCTCCTTTAAACTATATTTTTAAGGTTATTTGTTATTTAAAAAAACATTTTGTTTAATATAATAGTATTAATATTAAAACACAAATTTTTTCATGTTTGGGAGAGTCACGGCCCCCCTGCTCTCCCCAAATGGCACCCCTGATTCAAATATCTTTATATGACTTACTATTAAGACTCTATTGTGTTGCTCCGAGAATTCCAATCAAGTCTATTACGTTGCTTTGTCTGATTATCAAGATTGTCAGGTTTTGTCCAGGTACAATTTGTTTTGTATGTTCCCCATATTCATGTTTCTACCTTGAGGATTCTTCAAGTCAGGGAGACTTGAGAAGCATTTACTAGGAAGGGAAGTGATAGCCATGAGTTGTAGCCGGTATCTGTCCAGTCAGATGAAGATAACCTACAAACTCCTGGGTTCTCTTTTTAAGGTTGACCAATTGGATTGGTCAGCAATAAAGACTCTGCTCTTTGCTGTAAAATCACTTCCTGGTGGTTCGGAACCCCCCTGAAACTGTACGTTCAACTCATCATTCATCATCATTCAATTCATTAGTCACACACAGGTCTCACACGTATACGGGCTTCATCCTACAAAAAAAGGGCTTTTATGAAGCCTCTTGGAAGTATTCATGAACCTAAAAGTGAAAGAGGTAGTTCCTAACCTTGAGTCTTCATTATCTCGCATTCTGAGTCAGAGTGTATACATTTAAAGACCCTTGTGGTTTGGAACCCACCTGAAAATTATCAACCACCCAAATTATCACCCATCCAACTTATCAACCATTATAATCCAACATATTACTCACGCACAGGTCTTGAACCTATGTGGGCTTCTTCCTACGAAAAAAAGGGGTTTTACGTCAAGTTAATAAAGCCTCATGGTATTTATGAGCCTAAAATATTTGAAATATTTCCTAACCTTGTGTCTCCCTGAGCCTTAAAGTTAAAGAAATAATTCCTAACCTTGAGTCTTCCTTGCCTCGACTTGAAAAGCATTCTGAGCCTGAACGTAAACTTTTGAAGGCTTCTTGAGTGGAGGTTTCCTCATAAATACAGGACTGTACGTCAGAAGTACGTAATTTGTGCCAATCGTAGAAGTTGAACTTGTAGATCCCTTAAACCTGGAATTAGGAATCTCTGTGGTGTCCTTGCTTGTGGATGCAGGCTCTGTAGTGAGTACTCTGAGCTCTTATTACTTTGAAACACGCTCTTCTCTGAACAGGGATTGTTTATGTCACACATTAATTCCAATTTGCCGCTTTGGCGGTACTTGTTCTGATTAAAAGTACGCTGTAACTCATTCGGAAACGTCGAGCTACTAGAAAAAAAACTCGTTCTATCATGCTGCATATAGGGGAAAGGGAGCACAAGATAAACAGCTGTACGAAAGAAGAAACATGAGAAAGGCGTGGAGTGACACACAAGATAAAATCTACGAAGTAACCTGCATGAGTTCTCATACATTGGAATCCTCACTGACACAAATGTGAGCTTGACATGAGTTCAATCCATGTCTAAACTTGATGTATGCTGCATTTATGGAGTTTGCATTGTATGTGTGCCTTGTCATATATAAAGATTACATGTGAATCTCACTGGAAAAGAAACACCCATTTCTCACGCGTCAAATGCAGGTTGAAAAAAATATTTTTCCACATTCGTGCTAACTTATGTCGAGCATTCAGACATTGCAAGTTTCATGCTTCATTGTATTGTATAGATAGAATGTTTCATACGGAATGAAATATGTCTGTTAAATATTGTAACATCAATTTTGTTTATTTAATGCTCGATTTCGGAGGCCCGTTTAAGCAAGTTTAACAGGTTTGTGCTGAGGTTAGCAACTATCACAAGTTTGTATGGCGGTTAGCGAGTATCATAAGTTTGTATGCAGGTTTGTGCTGATGTTAACAACTATCACAAGTTTGTATGGCAGTTAGCAAGTATCACAAGTTCGTATGGAGGTTTGATCAGGCACGAATAAATAATTTTTTGGGGTTATTAAGTGGAGAAATATTCCATGCGTTATATTTTATCAAGTAAGAATATATTTCAGGGGAATATCACCTAAAAGAAGGTACTCATTCCCATACAAGACACAAAAAAAGTTTTTGATCATCGTTTGAAAATTTCGTTGGGATACGCATCCTCAAATCCCTCCTTGGGTTCACACATGAGTTTAATTGATTTTAGTGTGTGGTATTGTAGTTGAAATTGGATTTTGACTAGTTTATAAGGAATTTTAACTGTCAACTTCAAGTTTTAACATTATTTAAGCATGGCTGACTTTGACTTTGTGACGGTATGCGCCGGTATCTCTCAAAGGTAATGTAGATCTACTAAACCAAAACTTGAAAATATCATGCTTTTAAATAACTCCAGTTGAATTTCTATGCCTAGTTTTTCAATAAACTCATTCCCTCAACAATGGGAGAGTTCTCTATATTTTTTAATGAACTCCAAACCCCCTCCTTACGTCCACCACGACGAAAATGAGTACCTTAACACATATATTTTTACCAAAACAAGATTGGATTTAAGTAATAATTGATCGGTATTGATCAAAAAGATACACGCATCTGTGTGTAGGTATCTGCTCAGGTAGAAAGAATTAATATTCTCCCTTAAAGTTTTTCTGTTCTACTGGTCCTGAATGATCTGTATGCAATGGGTCTTATAAGACCTGGCAATACGATTACATTTGTAGAGAAATGCCTATACGGATTACTATGTTTACGCAGGTCTGTTTTAGTATCTTTTAGTATCTATACAAACGCCTATACAGATGGCTATGTTTATGCAGGTCTGTTTTAGTATCTTGTTTTCAATAAAGGCAGTTGTGACAACATAAAGCTTCACTAATTAAAATAAATATCTACTGTTCAAGAACATGGCCATTGCCAATACGAGAAGTTTTATTATTTATAAAACAAAATCATTTTAATTAAAACATTACCTCAATATCGTATAACAGGAATTTCATCTTTGTTCCCATCCTATCAAACTGGAGCAGAAACCCCAATGCAACAAAAAACTTAATATGAACGTTTTCAAAGTCTTACTGAACTTCACCCTACTCTATTCTCATATGAAACAAAAGTCATATGAAAGTTTGAAAATTCGCTAAACTAAACACTACTTCATTTTCTACGCAACAAAGAAGCGGTCTTGTTTTCTGTGGTGTTTCCTGCCATGTTTTTATGACGAAATGAACATTCTAATATCAAAACTGACACTGCATTTATATTTAAAATAGAAATACACTATTAGTTTTGATATTGGATTGAACAAATGTCGTTTTATAGAAGTGTTGTCAAAGTTTGAAATTGGCGTAAGTGTGAGCGAGATGAACACATACAAGTCTCGAACTGATAACCGGAGAAAGAAGAATCGAAATAATGGCTTAAATCGACGTGACGTAAGAACGCACTTTGGCGAAATAGAGAGATGTGGAGTGGAGACCTCCGCAGTAACCTCTTTTACCTTTTATCTGCCCTTTCATGAGGTTGACACCCGAGCAAGCGTATCGTATATCCAAGAGCCACACGAAAAGTCTGCTGCACGTTATTGATACTTCAAAGGTTTTCTGGCCAAACAAAAGTAAAACCTGGATTCTTTTCTCCGAGAAGTTTCCTATTTTCTCCCTGTTAATTGGAAAGTGTTTCCCAAAGAATATTTCTGTAGTTTGAGTGATTATTGAAAATGAATTTGCCAAAATCTGTTGTGTTTTACTTACATTATTGTTCCAATAACACTTTATATAGTATACATGAGATCAAATAGTCAGACATTATAGTTATGAATATACATGCTATAAATTCTACAAAAGACACAAAAAATGTTGTAAGGCACGCCCGGAATTACTACTGAGGTAGCCGAAATTGATTTTTCAAGATTCTGATCGTAGGCTTATTAATAAACTTTTATTTATACTGTAGTTGCTCTGAGACATAGTTGCACTGGATCCTACATTGTTGGGTGTCTGTAAGGGAAATCAAATAGTTGAGGTAAATACAGATTTTGAGGTTATTGGAGGACATTCATAATGAAAATCAACTGTATTTGGAATGATTGAGTGTTTGGAAAACATTATTGCACAGGAATAGATCCAAAGATAATCATTCATCTCCAGATAGATAACCTTTCATGAAAAACCTCGTTAATAAACTCTATGAATAATCATTAGAGATTTCAATAATAGAATCACTGACACTAACCTACTTGATTAGCAAATTATTTGATAAATTACACAATCTTGTTTGTGCCAACCTTATCTTTCTCACATAATATTGAACAAAATAATTGTACTATACCAAACAAACCCTAACATCAAAACGAGTTTCAGTCTGAAGAATGCAAAATCAACTGATGGATAATAAAATAATAATGAATAATAAGACTTGAAGTTGTCACAAAATCATTTATTAAAATCTGTGAAATACTAGTTTCAATTGTTACATCATTATCAATCTCAAATGAACTATAACTAAAGTACAGAGTAGCTTAATCTATATAAATAAAATTAGAGTTTTGTCTGTACATTTATCAGAATTGTATATTTTTTGGTTATTTTTACGTTTTATACATTAAATAAGCCGAAAATAGTCTTATCTCACTTTCTGTCTGTCTGTCTGTCTGTCTGTCTGTCTGTCTGTCTGTCTGTCTGTCTGTCTGTCACGGCCGCAAAGGTATTTTACGCGGCCTTCTCCTCAAAAACGAGAGCATCGATCGGGATTTTAGTTATTGAGCAGTATTGAAAACATTATTGACAATGTCTTTAGCTATAAAAAACTAAATTAACTTTTTTTTTAACAGAGTAATAAACGTTTAAAAACCAAGTACTGTGCGATTTTGGATACATTTTACGCGGCCTTCTCCTCAAAAACGAGAGCATCGATCGGGATTTTAGTTATTGAACAGTATTGAAAACATTATTGACAATGTCTTTAGCTATAAAAAACTAAATTAACTTTTTTTCAACAGAATAATAAACGTTTAAAAACCAAGTATTGTGCGATTTTGGATACATTTCTTCCAAGTTTTATTACCACATAAGAATAAGAACAAATCACGTAATTTATCATGATATATCAATCAGCTGTTCTCAAATATAAATGGTGGGCCCTTCGCGGCGTTATTTACGCTGTCTGCAGACTTGTGTAGTCGGAGCATTGCAGTCTTTTAGGAAACATATGTCTGGTGAATTAAAGCTCATCTTATGTTTTATCAATTATTTCTTTGTTGAAAAAAACAAAATTTTCTAATTTCAATTTATCGAAACAAAAATTAACATTTTAGGAAGGTTCGGTTTGTGCCAGGCTCTTGGGAATTCGCCAGGTAGCACTATTATTACCATGTTAGAAAAAATCACGTAATTTATCATGATATATCAATCAGCTGTTCTCAAAAAATATTCTCTCTGATGCCTCTCACTAAATTGTTTACATTCTAAGTTGTTTACTAAGGGCCCGTTCACACGATACAGTTCTTGTGCGGTACAGTAAATTTGCTGTATCAGTTATTTTGCACTGCTTTCGTTTGCATGTAAATTTCATATTGTATGTTCACACAATACTGTTTCGACTGGATCCAGTAAAAAAAGCTGTTCCAGCCGATTTCTACATTCGGTTTTGTCTTCGAAAACTGTATCACTAAAATCAGCTGTACCGCAAAATAACTATCCGTATCCGGTGGCACATGTATTGTACCGGTAATGGATATGTTCAAACGATACGCTTATTACGCTGGAAGCAGTCTTCAGATCGTCAGCATTGATCTTCTTCATTGATATTCTTCAGCATTGATCTTCTTATTAGTGAATTCCAATGTCCAGAAGTGGAAGATATTAATTGTGAAAATTTAATTTCTCTAATATATGAGAGACCCGCCTTGTGGGACAAGACTTAAGATTAATATAAAAATAATGAGAGAAAAATGTGTAGAATATTGAAACCAGAATTTGCGTACTTTGATCAAAATTTAACAGAAACCTTCAGTAAGAAACTTATTTAAAAAAAATCTTACACAAATAAAAAAATCCTGGACTGGAATAAATAAAACTGAACTGGAAGCGCAATGGAAGAAGGAGGAGAGCACAGCAATAAGATAAGCAGCAAAGCCGGACCGTGTGAACATCACAGTACAGTTGACGCCGTACAGTAAAAATACCGTACCGCAAAAAAACTGTATCGTATGAACGGGACCTAAGCTGCTAACAACTTCATGATCGTTGCTATCAAAAAAGCCGAAATTCTTATTTGAAAGTCTTATTTCTAAACATAATCCGTACGAAGGACGGGCACAATAGCTAGTATATAATAAAAACAGAATGATACTACTAGCTGAGGGAGAAAGTGCCTCTGTTAGGCTGACCTTGATTGAAGGTCTGTGATTTGCTGAAGGACATAACAAGTCACGCCTACTTGTCCTTCCCCTCCTCCACCCTCCTCTACCACCTCTTCTTTCTCCTAATTCTCCTCATCATCTTTCTTTTGCTTTTTGCTTTTTCTCCTTCTTCTTCTCCTTCTCCTCCTCCTTCTTCGTTTTCTTCTTTTTCTTTTTCTTCTTCATTTTCTTCTTCTTCTTCTTCTTCATTTTCTTCTTCTTCTTCTTCTTCTTCTTCTTCTTCTTCTTATTATTATTATTATTATTATTTTTCTTTTTGAAGGAGTGCTTGACCTTGGGCTCTGATACCCAAGGAGTCCTGACAAGCGGTTAAAGGCAAGTCTGCTCCACACATCCGTGCGGTGAGCAATCATGCCAGGTCCGTCATCCACAAATCATTCGCTCTTAGCAGCCGGAGACAGCCCAAGATAACCTTCTGCATTTGGCCTATCAGTGAAGAGGCACTTTTTCACAAGCCGGAATTGATTTTAAACTTGAAAGCAGCGTTGGGAGTACCCCACCTAGGACACCAATTATCAGCACAACTAGCTTAACAGAGAAGCCTGGGTTCAGCTTGCGCAGCTCCACCAATAGCTCTTGATACTTGGTCCGTTTGTCCTCCTCTTTTGCAGCTATGTTGCATTCAGCAGGTACTGAAAACTCAATAACATTGATTGCCTTTGCATTGAAATCGAGGAGGACAACATCAGGCTTGGTTAGAAGCCTGGTGGTGGAGAATGAATAATTCCAGTATATACGGCACTTCTCATTCTCCACAACAGACTCAATCTCTCCTGGGACATAAGGCAGCACTGGTGTTCTGCCATATGAGTGTCTTAGGTGGTAGTAGAGCACTCTAAGGGCAGCATTGTGCCTATGAATGTAGCCTGTGGTCGCATGCACAGAACAGACTGACAATATGTGCATGAGGGTCTCTGGTGTCTTATGACACACACTGCAGTTAACATTAGGCACATTCATATGCATCACCCTACTACGGTATTGACACCATCCTGGCACGCCAATATGAACCCCTCAGTCTTAGATTTTAGGGCTGCTGACTTCAAGAATGCAAAAGTCAGCTCCTTGGACAATCCCTGCTCCTCAACATGTTTTATTATTATTATTATTATCAATAGTATTATTATTATTATTGTTATACAAAACGAAAACTCACTCCCTCTCCACAATCAATAAAACAAAACAAAAATTCAGAATGAAATGAATCATGAACACCGCAAAACCAAACAAAATCCTGCAAAAAGCTGTTTAAGTGCAGTTTTTGTCAAAGAGAGAATAAATTTCAAAGGTACCGACCAGCAGAGCGGAATTGACAATAATGGTTTGCAATAGAGGGACCATCAAGCGAGATTTGAGAATAAAATGGAAGGTGTTGGCTCCAAATCAACTCCCCCCCCCCTTCAAAAACCTACCCTCAACACTCCTCACAAACAATCATCCCAGCAATTGTGAGTATTGTTGGTTGCTGTGAAGAGAGATGGGGGTTACATTCATCATTCTTATCGGACTCAATCTGTAACCACAGACTTGACTGTAACCATTCCATTTCTCTCTTATTCACTCTTTTATCATTCTCCCTCACACTCACACTCTCTCTCATTTTCTCTCACGATCTTTCCCTATTCCTCTTTTTCTCTTCTCTTTCAACTCTGCTCCCGAATGTAGGCTGAATCGACAAAGTTATTCAATATAGATAAAGGTTAACTCATCCGCACTGAACCAACAACACTTTAGAACCCATTTCAGGCCTCGAATGATGATTATTCCATGCTCAATCGCTCCCGTTCAAACTTTATCTGACCGTTAAACATAGATTTATATGTATTTCGTACGATATCACCCCATGAAATGCATTCCAAACATGTAAAATAAATACTGGGAGAATTATTTGTAACTGGGCAATTTGATTCCAATTAGGGTTGGAATGAATTATTGGAATAAGATGAATAAGACTCGATAAAAGATACTTTTTTATTATGAAAAGATAAAAAACTATAGTTGCGACAATGTCATCTTTCTCAACCTTAGTGGAACTGGAATTCAAAGTAGCTCAGTATAATATTATATCCTCTACAACCAGATACTATTGGCTTATAGAATGGGAGACTCTCATTGGCCGAGAGTTACTGACCTATCCTTCGCTGATACTAGACACTCCCATAAGTAACAGGTTGAGCTATAAGTAACCGACCAATACCAAATAACTAATGATATGACCCAATCTATAATGAAGAAAGGAAATAAATTCATTGAATGCAATAGAAAACAGGCTAGCAAACACAAATCAACTAAATAATAAGTTCGGAAAATATTGAAGGTCAATAATCGAACAAAGTCAAGAAAAAGAAAAAAAATTATAAATAAGTAGCAGACATGAGACCCGATCAACTGGAGAAAAGTGATCAAATATTTCAAAGAATCATCATGTGAATGAAAATATTGATTGATCGATATTGTTATGATATAACAAGATTAGCAGTGCTTTCGATTAGTTCAAATCTATTTTTGATTAGGCCTAGTTAAAATCTATTTTCGATTTAGTTCAAGTCTATTCAAGTTTCGATTAGTTTATTTGATTACTGAAACTATCAACAGAGTTAGCTTTCAAAATGTTTAATAGTCAAGGTGAATGAATAAAACAGATGTTGTCTGTTCCACAAAGATTTTTATATTAAAAAAAACCAAACTCAACCACTGATGATGATGCCATGAGCATTGAAACTCAAGTTTTTTTTTTAATAATAAAGATCTTTAATGTGGAATAGACAACATCTGTTTTATTCATTCACCTTAATATGGAGAAGTTCCACAACATTTCTGAGTCAAGTGTTAATTTTATTAAAAATGTTCAATAGTCTTTCAATGTTCAATGGCATTTTCCATTGAAATTCAGGAATTCATATCTTTTTGTGGCTTTCAATAGTCAGAAATCAGCTAGGCTATTACTTTCATCTTGCTTGACCTTGTACGATGTATTGACCTCCAATAATTTCCTAATTTATTGTCTAGCTGATTTCTGTTTGGTTACCTGTTCTCTACCCTGTTTAACATTTTATATTTAGTATTGGTCGTTTATTTCTAGTTCTATCTATTACGAATGGGTGTTTCTACATTATCAGCCAATGACAGGCCCCCCACGTTCGGCCTAGGAGATGCTCTCATTCCAGAAGCCAATAATATTCGTTCTTATCTAGCTACTCTGTATTTTAGTTTTAATTTTATTGAGATTGAGAATGATGTGACTGTTGGAACTGTAGTATGTCGTGGTTTTATTATAGAAATGATTGTCACTACATCAAATTTTATTCATTATAAAATCAATTTATTATGATCAATAAGAGCAGTAAATTAAAATGATTGTCAAATTATTCATGGCGCGATGAAATTGATAATAAATACGGGAGATGATATTGTACAGTGTAATCTCTCCATAACACTAGTTCACTCAGTTCAAACAAAAATACCGATAGTATACCGAATCAAAACCGACGTAAAATGGAAATTTCATTTGCAAAATTGTGTTGGAGTATTGTCTTCAAGTTAAATCAAAGTAAAACTCCGTATCTGTGAAAGCCATATCCTACTTGTTTGGGTTTATTGCTCTCTGACTCGTTAATTGGAGATATTCGCTTATTGTAAATGTCAAATATCAGACCTCTGCTGAATCTTTGTAGATTGTTGATACATGGTACAATACGTTCAAATGTGTCAGGAATTCCAAGAATCAATGGATATTTTCAATATTAACTTTTCAAGTGAATTAAACGACTTGCAGTCTAATTTGACTGCAAGTCGTTTAATTCACTTGAAAAGTTAATATTAACAACGCAGTTCGTCATGGAACAAGAAATCCAGGATATTTTCAACTTATTATCGATCAGATACATATTCCGAATTGAATGTTTAGAATAATACTACAGTAATAATTCCGAAAATAGACTCACATTCTGAACCCTACTGATCTTTTGAAATTATTTGATGATTTTGAACTTTATCTCAATAGAATATATATTATTGAAGAAATGGATATGGAATTGGAAGGGATGATTTCGTATAGTTCTCTTCCCTTTTCATATTCTCTTCAAAGTAAATAAACATAACAGGAAACATGCATATATGAAGGCCCAAACATAACATTTTCTCTACATAGTAACAAGAAACCTATGTTTGTATTGAAATTCTCCATTGCTTAGATGCGATCCTATGTGTTTACGTTGCATACTATCCTAGAAACAGTAGGTACTAAATCACTACTGTTTCTAGGATAGTATGCAACGTAAACACATAGGATCGCATCTAAGCAATGGAGAATTTCAATACAAACATAGGTTTGTTGTTACTATGTAGAGAAAATGTTATGTTTGGGCCTTCATATATGCATATTTCCTGTTATGTTTATTTACTTTGAAGAGAATATGAAAAGGGAAGAGAACTATACGAAATCATCCCTTCCAATTCCATATCCATTTCTTCAATAATATATACTTTATTGAGATAAAGTTCAAAATCATCAAATAATTTCAAAAGATCAGTAGGGTTCAGAATGTGAGTTTATTTTCGGAATTTGCTAAATCATTACAGTACAATTCATTCAGACTAAGTACTAAATGCAATCGAATGTTTAGAAAATTTGCTTTTCAGCCCAAAACTGCTTCCTACACAAAATATCAGCTAGTGAATCCATATCTGTGAGAGTTCACTCGAAATTTCATGTCACTTGACATTAGATTAGATTACTTTATTCATGGTAAATTTACAACATTTTTTTCAAAAGTGTGCGTACATACAATATTTTAACATCACATAGAAAGCAGACCAGGTTGTTACTATTTACATTTTGTTAGAAATATCAAAAGTGATCTAATGGGTAGAGCTAATGAAATGAAATTCTAAGTGATGCATTTACATGTAAAGGCGAAGTTTGGACAAAAATTCGTCCATTCGAGCACTTGACCTTATGACATGAGAGTTCACTCGAAAACATATAGTTTGAATTGTATCATATTCTCACATAATTCCTGAAATTAATCATTTAGGACCAGGGTATTTGATGTATTTCATATTTACAAGTATTTAATTATTGAGGATAATATTGTTGAGGACATGGAAAGAAAGAAGGAACAGTGACTTTCAGCGTTATGTGCCTGTGTCAATAAGTCTTCCGGGCGAAGCTAATTGTTTACTTTCCTCCCATACTTCCCTCGCCTTGTGGTTTATCACCTTTAAAATGTTCTTATCTCAGCAATTGAATAGCCTGGATGAATGGAGAATGTTCTATTTATTTATTATAGAATTCAATACAACATTTTAGAACCCTCTACATCTTTCTGGATCATGATAAAACCTATTTAAAGCGAACGCTCAGGTAAACAACAGTTTCATCTATTGCTTGAACTTCGTTGACATAACAAGTGACAGTTTTCAGTGAGAATTCATTCAGTACATGTTAAACAAACGTTTTTTGTTAAAGTGATAATCGCAGTATATTGTGATTATATATTAGTGAGACTTCTTTGACATTTTATACGAGTGGACTCTTAGAGTAGACTACTCTTAGCTATTATTGTATCACGGACTTGTGCTACACAAGTTTAATTGTTCTTTTTAGACGTTCTTCTTGAATTATTGAACAGTTATTATTTAATATTAGATCGGTCTTTCAACAAGTGATTGATTTTTGTACTGTAATATAGGAAATCTTTCTTAGCTGAACATTATCGATTTAACTGTTTTCTGATTGATTTCTTTTGTATAAGATATAACTGATAAGAGCGTGTTGTGGATAATTTGTGTAAATAAAGTGTGAGTGTTAAATTAAGGTGTTGCCAGCGTTATTTTAGAGATAGAACCCGTAACAATATTAATTTTTCCACATGTTTCTAAGTGCTTCCTGAGTGATTGATTTTCAATGAGAGGGCATTGCTATAATATTGTTACGGGTTCTATGTCTGAAATAACGCTGGCAACACTTAAATTATCACTCGCACTTTATTTGCACAAATAATCACAACACTCACTGATCAGTAATGTCTTACAGAAAAATAAGCAATTAAAAACAGATAAATCGATATTGTTCAACTAATAAAGAGATTTCAATAAACTGTACAAAAATCAATCACAAAGTTAAAAGGCCGATCTAATATAAAATAATAATTGTAGGCTACAATAAACTGACCAATAATATTCAAAAAGAAACGTTGAAAAAAACAATTAACTTACGTAGCACTAGTCCGTAATACAATAAAAACTATTTAGTAGCTCACTGGTATGAATTAAATAGGAAAAAGAATATTATCACTATAGGCACAGAGAAGGAATTATCACTATATGTAGACACAATATATAGATCTGATACAACTTGTTTATCACGACGAATTTCAAACAAGACTGAACTAATTTAAAAAAGTCTCCCTCTATTCATATAATTTTTCATAATTGAGATATCTCTCGATTTTTCTGTCAACTTCTACCGATTTCTAAAATAAACAATGACAGACCTTCACGCCTTCCACAATATTCGATAAGACTCCATTAATTTCTAATCAAACAACTAGAAAATTCTACAAAGTTCCAAGTAAACACCATAAAAGTGTCAAAAGCAGAGTAATTAATTGCTTAGAATCACACATGTACATAGCAGATAACACCGAGAACCACTGTCCTCCTTTCTCTCTATTCTCATTCTCATATTCGCTACAATATTGTATAAGAAACATTTTTTCCCAATAAACCTCTCTAGGTGTTGACGATGAACAATTATAACTCATTGATAAATTATTAATCTATGATAATACAGAATCATAATTATTAAAAATATGTGTATTATATTTCAGCTATGCATGAAGCAAGTCATATTTGCAGCTTTATTCCTAGAATTCCAGACCCAGAAAATGATAATTTTTGTAGGGAAATAATAGGAAAACGCTATTCTCAATCAATAATCGCTCAATCCATTCAATATTGTACCGAATTAAAAATTTCAATGACATGAGAAATGTGGATACCTAGAGATAATTTTCAAATATGTACGTCTCTGAATATCATGATGTTTAATCCATTTTATAATAGCCCTATTATACCACATAGGCTATCCAAAAACTGCGAAAAATGTTGATAACTGGAGATCATTAAAAAAATATTCGTCTATGAATATTTATCATGATGTACGCTCAGGCTATGGATAAATTTCTAAATTTTTAATCAAGTATTGAATGGGTTTCCCTTGTCTAGTGCTCAAATGGACGAAAAATATTGAAGCTTTTCCATGCTGTGTGGGACAGCTTCAATAGGATTAGCATTGATTGGACAAACACTCGCATAGCAGTGAATAATATCACTGGATTGAGTTCTCCGAATTCCTAAAAACTGAAGCTAGTGATACGCTAATATTCTTAACGTGTCAACGATACCAATAAATGGATGGTTCTGAATCCATTATGGAGTCTACATGGACATTCTCCCAATTTCTCCACTCGAATGACGGGGTCGTATGTCCGAAGAGCGGGGGAGGTGAATTCTCTCTTCTCATTATTTCTATTATTCTACTCCGCCATGTTTTTTCTCTCCATTCCTATTCCTCCATTCTTCACACTTCATTAAACCTCTCTTTACACTTCAACAGGCAAAAATGCTTTATTCTCTAATTGTTAGCATTTTCCACTCCAACTCGTGGACAAGCGCCTCGTGAATTTCCAGTTTATTGTTCTTCAGTGAGTGTACAGTTTTTTTGGTACTTAAATATTCGTTACATTCTACAATTCTAAACCAACATTCCATTAGTTTTTTGGTACTTTAATTTTTCTACATGGCACATACGATAACAAATTCCAGTCCTCTTTCAGAACCTAACTAATTGAGCGTTATATTGCAAGGGCTGTTCAACAAATTTGGATCCTAATTAATTGTGCTTTATTTTGCACGGGCTACTCAAAAATATTAGGGGCAAAGCGTAACGGGCTGGAAATTTAATGTTGTACAATTCTTGTGAAAGTTCATCAAATCAGTTTTTTGGTGCTTAAATTTCCCTTACATCGTACAATTACCACCCAGCATTCTAGTTTTTTTTGTACTTCATTTCTTCTACGTCATACATATGTATAACATCTTCCAGTCCTCTTTTTGAACTCAATCAATTGAGTTTCACATTAGAAGGGCTATTCAACAAAAATATGGAACCTGATAATTAATTGTGCTTGATTTTGCACAACCTTATTGAAAAAAAAATGCCAGAGGAAAATAGAATGTTCTGGGTATGGTGATTCCAACTCCTGTTTAGATTTATAAAATCACTACTTTAATATTTCACGTCAGATTATTTATCGGTAATTGTATTGCTAACGATTTTAATTCACTTGATATTCTATGTTCTCAGTACTTGTACTCTCAATACTCTGAATTCTCAAAAATTTGCAGTAATTGCATTCTAAATGTTAAAAATAGAACTTTTATTTCGTTTCGCATTGTTATTTCTTGTATTTATCACATTGTTGATCACTGATAGTAGTGTGTTCAATAATGAAGAAAACAGGAATTAAACAAATCTACAACACACCACTATATTAATAATATGACGCTGGCATATGTATAGCATTTCATTATTAATAGTTATGAATTATTATTATTATTTTCATTTTTTATTGACATGGGCTAGGCCCAGAAATCTGTCAAGCCGGCCAAGTTGGCAAGGACATGTCAGAATGATATATTGGGTGTTCATTTTATTCATTGAATAATGAGTTGAAACTGTTAAATTATAAATTATTAATTTATTTGATGTCAATTACCTTCGCACTATTCTACTAGTATCCAGTATCACAGTCTTCTGCGTGCGAAGGTACTCTGTGCTTGGAATCTCCAGTACACTGAGAGACCGCACCAGAGACTTTGGGATCTCACCCATTGCTCCAACTACAACTGGTACCACCGTGACCTCTTTCTGTCCCCAGATCTCCTTCACTTGGTCCGCCAATGCCGCATATTTTGAAATTTTATTGGTATAATTATTTACCATGTTGGCGGCCAGTGGAATTGTAACATCTATGATAAGACTTCTATCATTCTTTTTCTCTACTACCACAATTTCTGGTCTGTTGTGATCCACTGGCCTGTCTGTCAGGATAGTTCGATCATAATACAATCTGCATACATTATTCTCCACGACAGATTCTGGAACATAACGATAATAAGGATCTGCTTTTTCTAGAAAAACTCGTGTAAGTGCTATCTGCTGGTGTAGGATCTTACACACATTATTGTGGTGAGCTGTATAACCCTTTGGAGCCAGAGTTGAGCAACCACTTATAACATGCTCGATCGTCTCACTTTTTGATCCACATAACCTGCAAAGGTCAGATCTAAGCAATGGGTCCTTCAGTATATGCTTTCTGTATCTGCGAGTTGCAATAGCTTTATCTTGAATTGCAAATACCATTCCCTCGGTCTTAGTGAAAAGGTTGGCAGATCGAAGCCAAGCCCAGGAAGCAATACTATCTATACCCTCATCTGCAAGTGAGTGCAAAAACCGTCCATGAAGTTCCTTCTCTTTCATTATAATTATTATAATTATTGTTGTTGTTTTTATAACTATTCCTATTTGTGTTGCAGGTTCTTGGTTCGCAGAATGAGTTTCATTTTATACACAGGGCGCTTCCTCACGCTCGAGCCAGGAGGAGTATCCCGCACATGCGGAAACTCAAAGTCGATCCACAGGTAAATAGGCAACTTATTCTTCTACTTTTATTATTTTTAGCCTTTTTTAATACTTCTTCAATGTATGTAGATGAATTATAAAGCTACGAAAGCCACGGCAACTACTATAATTATACGCTAGAATGATTGTCATTGCGGTACAAAGGAAAAAATTACATTTTTTTATTTATTGTTAGTAACAAGATACTCGAAATATTTTTGCATTGTACACTTTAATGGGTGCGAGGCCTACATTTTATACTGTATATTAGCGTGAGCCATAGCAGGTATCTGTTCGATCAGATAGAAATAAGCTACGAACTCCCGGGCCCTTTTTGTAAGGGTGACCGATTGGATTGACCAGCAAAAAATTCTCTGTTTTCTGCTGTAAAATCACTTTCCGGTGGTTCAAAACCAACCTAAAACTGTAGGCTCATCTCATCTAGTCATCATTCGCCATCATCCAATTCATTATTCACGCACAGGTCTCAGATACTGGTTAAGTGTCAAGAATGGATGAATCTTTGTCCAAACTTCGCCATTTCATGTAATTGCATCACTCAGATTTTCATTACCATAGTTAATATCATTAGGATCATACAAATGAGATCATTGTATAATATAATATCTTGCACTATAAAAAAAACATTATCTGAGTTCACTATAGTATCTATGTGATGTTAATAATCTTATGATGTTGAAGATCCATCTTGTTTCCACTAATATGTATTATAAACTTAAAAAACACTTTTAAATGGAAATTGACTCACGTTATGGTGTGACGGCCGTTTCGCTCTGTTGTCTAGAGCATCATCAGACGACCCACAGTACACTGATTCAAGGCATGAGTTTGAGGGTTATGTATGTTGGAATGGTGGAGGGGTGGGGGGATGAGTAGGCGGGAGGTTTGAAATTGGGATTATTTTGTCAAATAGAGTATGTGAGAAGAAGTTAAGTTGATCATTTAAAATGTTGTCAGGTTGCTGCTTTGCATGTTTGTATATCTCATATTGTTCTAAAACATTGAGTTTCTGGCTTTTGTGAGTGAAGTGTAGTGTGTCTAAATTAGTGTCAATGTCAATGTCTGTATAACTGTATAACAGTCTAATCTGATCTATATGGGCATCATCCTTGAAAAAAATAACCTAGTATCATTGTAGTGGAATAATTTCTACTAACATGACAGCCTGTACATGATCATTTATATTTCCAGACATTTCAGATTCATCATACTTAGGTCTCATTGTAGTTGAAAATTTGTATACTTTTAATTATTCGGACAGTTGCATTATTCGTTGTTGCACTGCTAACTGAACATGAGTTTTTAAATATATTCTTTATATATGACATAAAATGAACAATAAGACCCAACCTATTGACGTGGCCTTTCATGAGTAAAAAAGGTTTCTTGATGCTTCAACCGAATTTGAGGAAGAAAGAGAGTCTTACCCTTTCACTTTTCATTATTATGTATTAGGAAGCGAAGAAGATTAACGGATCCCTCTAATCAAACGCTAGTGAATTAAAAGGAGTAACGTCAAGAAATCAGGTCAAACCCCTGAACGCTCTAGCTAATTGCTGTCACAAGAATTTCAACGAATTGGAGCGTCACATTGATCAATTTGTGTAGGTGGAAGAGTTTTGTTGATTCAAGTCTCCCCTTGTCTGAACCTGCTCAGGAGTAGGTTCCATTGGAAATTGCAACTTGAAGTCTTCAACACTATTAGCTGTCGAATAATAATAATCTCATGTCAAAATGTTCACGAACGTGAACATTAACGTTAACACGTTAACGTGTTGGTAACAGTAGCTAGGTTAATACGTTGCTTTGTTGTTAAAAGACTCCCCAAAAAAATGGAAGTACAGTTTTCAGCCATGTTAGCAATTATACAGTTATTTTTTTCATATTTAAAAATAAATTCATGATAAATAAGTAGTAGAATAAGTCGTGGATAAGATTTAAAACTTTCAGAAATATTTTCTTCTCTTTAATACAATTTTATTACAAGTCACTCAAAACTTATCAAATTAAGTTGAACAGTGACTAATGATAATTTTTCAACTGAAACTATATATAAAATAGTTTTGTTCAATGATTGATTGCAATTGTTTTCTTTTGTGAATAGTTTTCACTTTTGAATTTTATGCTTGAAATTATTTTATTCAATTAAAGGATTCACGGATTTGAGGATGGCAGGAGATCGATCCCCCCCCTCCCCCACGGCAAGGTAGCCAAAGAATGACAAAAAAGCCTCTATTGATATGAGCATTATTATATCTGACAAAACTGGAATAACATATCAACTTGATAACATAGAAATCAAGAATGTAATTGAGCAAAAATTAAAGCATTAAATATTGATTTTTCAACAGACCTGACAGAATTTTTCCGTTAGCCCCAATATTGGATTAAAATGGCCCTCCTACATCCAAACATTTCAAAAAAATTTGTCTAAATTGTAATTCTAACCAAAGCTTTATGATTATGTCCAACAATGGATATTGCGATAATTATTATAGTAATATCAAACCTATTATGACAATTGACAAATTCATTCAACAGTAATAACTAATGCCCGACAATAAACAGTGTTGTTTTCCTTTGAGTACTTGAAAAGTACCTCTAACAGTTGATCCCCGAAAAAGCCTCTCTGTAGTCTTGGCTAAGTAAGTAGCTAAGTACCTGAGGATCTAACCCGCAAGCCTCTTCTTAGATAAGCTTCTTGACTACCCCCTTGAGCAGCTTTAAGTTACATTTACAAGACTGCTAAACCACTAACCACTAAGTTCAGTATTATTCTCTCCAATATCCAGCTAACTTTGTTGCTTACCTGTTATCTGAAACTGCTTCATCAATTTTCGTTGAAGGTGAATACAGTTCCAGGTTGATGGTTTTGAAATTATTGAAAAATTTAGAAACGATACTTGTAACTTTTGTAGATTTGAAATTGTATTTTGCAAAAATATTATACTTGAATCTTTTTTAGTTGAAATGACAGTTCTATTGAAACGAGACACTAACGATTTATTCATTAAATAAGAATTGTTAATAATGATTTATTCATAATAAATAATAATTCATATAATAATATTATTTCATTGCGTAAATTTACAAATTTTCATCATGATTGATTAGAAATTGTATTATTTACAACACCATAGAATTGTATAATATAGTGAAAAGTATATAGCAATGGGAATAAACCAAGTTAAGTATTGGCCTGGACAAAAACTCGTCCAATGTAGCTCAAACTTAATGATTTAGTAATATTTTTTTTTTGACACTTTTGGAAGTCATACATGAATTATGCTATCAGGTTCTGTGTATTAAAAAAGTATAAAGTGTAAGGAGTATAATAGTATAATAAAAGTATAAGGAGTTGAAGATCCATCTTGTTTCCACTAGTATATAATAAAGACTAAAAAAAACACTTTTAAGTGGAAATTGCTCGTTACGCAATAACGTGAGTCACAATTTCCACTTAAAAGTGTTTTTCATGTGTTTAGGTATATCCTATTTCAGAATAAATTCAAGACAAGATGTGATACAATACTTTTCCCTTCAAAATTCTGCCTCCCAGGCATCGATTACATTAAGCGAGTTTACAAGCTACTAGCGGAGAATTTACAATCCAATTGTGAACTCGCTCAGTGAAACTGTATACATTACATGATCACAGATGAAGTTCACTAGCTACTCGCTGGTGAATTTACAATGGGGCTTGTTTCATGAGCAAATACAAGCTATTAATCAGATAGTGAATTCTCCGGTTATCAGCGAGTAAACTAGAACAATGTAATCGACGCTTCACCTCCAAAATCTTACTCAGAACCGTTTACTGTATTATCATCAGCAAGGAACAGTCAACACGTTGCAAGCAGTAGAAAACTGTCTAAAGACCTGATCAGATATGCAGAATCAGTCACATGCATTAACAAACTCCATAACAAATTGAATTTTGCTGCAACAACACGCTTACGCGTAGCATTGTGTTTATGGTGCGCTGTTGAAAAATTGTGGTATCCTACGATGTTACGATGATACGAATCTGTGTTAGGGAGTGATAATCTATAGAGTTACGATCCGATATGATTTTACATGTGAGTGCGTGTTAACGTTGTGTTATCATTGGTTATTTTGATTCTGCGAGTATTTTTGCTGCAATACGAGCGATTCTGCTACAAGAGCAATAAATCTTGCAAGTGGAGTCTAACAGGACTTTTTTCATATTTAATATAATTATCCATTATCGCCTTTAGGACGGTGTTTTAACTCGAATGCGTCGTGATCATTCATTTTACCTTCTCTTCTCTTCTCCCAAAATCTCTTCATTCTTTGGCTATGTTCCTATTTCCTTTGATCTGTCCATTTTTTTTTTTAAATTATTTATTTTTATTTCATATCACTGGCTTGGCAACAAAAATTAACTTTAGTCCAAAATTTTAAATTTTAACATTATAAATGGGATTATAGTACAGGGTATGTCTTCATGATGCAGAAGTATTGTGAGTTTTGATGTTTCAAATTCATTTCCTTTTTCATTGGAGCAGATAAAGCTCAAGTTCATATAATCATTTCTTTTGGAGTAATCTTATGTACAATAAGCTAGTTCTGATTGTATGAAATCTTTAATCTAACTTTTTATCTATTTTCTATCTTTGATAAATTCTCACTGCAGAAATATTCTACGTAGAGATTAGCTTGTTCTGATCAAAACTATAGTCTACAATGTATTCACACAATTTGAATTAATCATAGTACAGATATGAAATAATACTCATTTTATAACAAGTTTTCAAATCATGAAACTCCCCACAGCAACTGATTCTATAAGAATTCAAAATGAGTGTGCAAGATATACTTATCAAAATAATCATAGGTCAAAAAAAGGATTAAATGTCAAATAATCATATTCAAAACAATGAAAGGTTCTACATGAGAGTATTCCTACATCACCTCATTTTGTTTCGCACTTGACCAGAATGACAAGCTTTGAGAATCTCGTCCATCAATTAAAAACTTCAAGCCTGAGCTGCCACTATAGCTCAAAATCCTGCCCTGAATTCGTTCGCGCCATTAACACAGCCCACAAGCTCCTGAATGAGGTCACGCGAGGGGGAAATGATGACATAATGAGTTATTGAAGGCTACCGCCCGCTGACAGGCTCAGCGTGAAAAATAAGATCGTGTAACAGGCTATCCACCAACCCTAAAACCACCCCACCACCCCGAAACACATAAGAAAAGAAGGGATGAACAGACAGTGATGTATGTCACCAATGAATCAATGTTCTTCATGACTCCACCAATTCCCACTGATATATCTCTTAATCCGTCGAGATATTGTCCCTCGAAATAGGAGGGGAATATTGTGTCCAACAGAAATCTTTATGACTGTCGAGACTATCTTGCGACGTAACGTAGCAAAGCATCTTGTCATCGTTTACGGAGCAGTATTTCGACAGTTTGTTGATCAGTCAGTTTCTTGATCTGTCTGGGACAAATTATTGGGATTTGGTCAATCCAATCAATCAATTAATTTGTCATCGCCAACATTTCAAAAATAAATGTTCTTCTAAATTAATTATTTATTCATATATTATAATGGAATCCACGATTATTACATGGAAACACAATACAAAAACTATACAAAACAAATTGATTGTCGGCAAATGGAATTTTATTAACCGAGCCTCAATAGTTCACCCCTGAGCTATACTTGCTACTGTACTGTCTGTTTAATAAAGCTATGCTTTGGGGAACGTGGAGAAAATGCTTGGGGCAATGCTTGGCTCATCATATTCAGGTGGGATGCATATGTTCCAACAGATTTTACCAGTGGGATACATGTGTCCCACAAGTTGTAGCCTACATGTTTCCCACTAGCTTGTAATGATTTGTTTTTGTCAGTTCTACATACAAAATTGTTATGTACGTAAACTTGAATTGCATAATAGTCTACAATTGCATAATACTCTACGCTAAAACGAACTCTCAAATCTACCTTCCTTAGTGAAGAATTTTCATTGTATCCCGTGACATCAAAATCTTGACAAGGTGAGTCTTCATCGAATTTTCAAAACAAATATATCACAACTTTTTCGATATATAAATTTTTAAATTCCGTGAACTGACCTTCTAAACTAATTTTTCGCCCCGATAGTTTATTTCGTTTTCCAGAAGATGACCTGTATACTGTAAAGTGGTTGGTTGATCCGATTCAACCTCTCGTTCAATAAACATCCAAGGAAAGCATCCCACTCGAAAATTTCAAGCTAGCTTCAAAGGAAAACGAGTCTTTTCAGCAGCAAGAGCAAAGTTTTGTGGACGAGAGACCAAGTGGAAAGACCTTGTACACAAAAGTGGTGTTCTATTACATCTTTGGCCAGGCCAGCTGCTTGCGCATCTCCCTTTTTCTCTTCAATTAAGGATAGTGGAGTGCTGCTTCACTACCGCAAAAACACTGTAATGATAAGGAAGTCCGTGAGATTTCCAAAGTGCTTCCCCAATCAACTCACTTCAATAACATTGTCACAAAACAGCAAGAAACAACTGTCGCCTGATTGCCATCTCGGAAATGTCCATTGTTTTTATCAAGTCGATAAAAGATTCTTGATAATTGGACTATTTCTGGTTCTTGTATTGAGTCAGGTTTGGATTCTGAATCTTCCATGTTTCCATCTGAGGCCCGTGTTTCGTTCTTCAACACATGAGACTGGTCTTGAAAACCCTATTATTTATTTTTTTTCATTGTGAATATAGTTTCTAAATAATTTATTATGTTCAATTAATATGAAAAATTAAGCCTTATTGTGGCTTGAGATGAATTAAGTTTTATTCATCTCAGATACTCAATAATTATTGATGTATCCTTTTTTGTATGTGAGATGAATGAAACTGAGACCTTTGATAAGCAGCACAATTGCTGTGTTGCTTCCCAAACGTCTCTGTCGAATAATGGCTTGGACCAAGAAAGCAGCTCAGAGGTGTGCTAGATAGTACGCACACTCTTCAGTGCAGCCAGACCCTGTGTGAAGGTGGGAGTTGACTGTTGAACATAGAGCTGCAGATTATATTTCGGTAGGCTTGACATAGATACAACAATTCTGTTAGCTAAGTAAGGAAAGTAATCACAACCTGTCTCACTGCTCGTTTCCGCACTACGCTCTTTGGACAAAAACATAATTTTGAAAGGTCAGAAGAGAGTCGAAATCGGCTATGGTACTATACATGCATGATAAATATATTGTTACGAATGCAAAACAAGCAGTTGTTTACACATTCGTTCTAAGTACATCGTTGCACGTGACTTAGACCTCGGATTGATCAGTTGTAATTTGACTCTTCATTTTCTTTCTTTTCTCACATGTCTTCGTCAATCTTATTCTTCAAATATGCATCTCTCTCACTCAGTTGATAACTGTCAGAAGCTTCTCCTCGGTTCTACCGACTTCCTGATTGTTCTACTTTATTCAATGACCTTCCATGAACTTCTCAAAGCATCTAGTTGCCTCCAGTACCTGGAATGATGACTATATAAAGAACTCCACGTGAACAAGCTAGTTTAGTTTGTTGTTTGGTCGACGACTTGCTCGCGTGACAAATCTCGTGTTTAGCTAACAGTTTAAAGACGTTTTGTCAAGTGATATTATTTGGGACTGTCAAACAACGTGTTGGACTGTGTTTTGTAAGTGTTTAGCTGTTCTTTTTAGCATTCCTTTCTACATTATTGCACTGTTTATTAGAATCTGGTTTCTTTTATTAATGATCGGCCTGTAATTAATTATTCATAAATTCTTGTAAATAATAAGCCTACTGAAAATAAGTATTAGCTTGTCATTTGTTGATCTGTTTTTCTTTATTAATTGAAATTACAATTAGTGTGTGTAAATAGACTAATTTGTGTAAATAAAGTGCAAGTGTGAACTTTAGTTTTTTCAGCCTTATTTTAGCTTTAGAACCCGTAACAATATGTATTGATTATTTTCATAATTTATTGCCTTTGATTTTTATAATTCTATAATCGTTGAATAATCATTATTCAACGTTCTTGAGTAGTTATAGGAAATAATAGCGGTTCACCCGTGCATTGAAACGGGATTTTAGTTATAATAGCGGTACCCGGCGAATTCCCAAGAGCCTAGCACAAACTGCATCTTCCTAGCTTTCCAAAAATGTTATTTTTTGTTTGGTTGAATTGCAATAAATTAGAAAATCTTATTCTTTTCACCCTCAGAAATGATGGATGAAACAATTAAGCTAATAATATTAAGCTGAGCTTTGATTCTCTAGTCATATGTTTCCTACATGACTGCAATGCTCCGGAATGCAACACACGGTACGCCCGTAAGTCTGCGGACAGCGTAAATAACGCCGCTAAGAGCCCACCATATGATCAAAAACTGACGACTTCTATCAGTTGTTCCTTTAAGGATAAATTTCTCCTTTTTGTGTCCTTCAGAAAGGACTTTTGAACTCCCAATCTTCACAGGAACCAGTTCGGGACTATTCTACATTGTGCCTGACGTGCTTCGCTGCATCGATGTCAATACAATGTTCTACAAGAGATTCTGCCTCACTATATCATATTCGGAGAAAAGGTTTTTCTTGAAGCAACATCACTAGTAACAGCGTTTGTTCAGAATACTTTTTGTAAATAATCTCAAACTATGAAATATTTGTTCAAAGTTGTTTACGTCATAATTATTCTTCCTCTCTCATCGCCTTTTATTATAATATGTGAGAGACAACTGGATCAGTCGATAAAAGTGAGCAGACGTTTTTGCTCTATGAAACTTAAAATGATTCACATTTTGTGGAATCCTAGATTATTGATGGACAATACAAATTAAAATATCAGTTTGATTGAGTGTTAACCGTGACTCCACAGATTGACTAAACGTGATTTAGAGTTTACAGTAACTAAGGTATAAGATATTTGAATTTCAGTAGAAATTTTGACAATGATATTTTCAAGAGGCTGATGAAGCTTCTCTTTAGAAGTGAAATGAATCCTTCCTGTATATCCAGTGAGTGAAAATTATATATTAAATAGAAATACAGTGTCAGTTTTGATATTAGAATGATATTCATTTTATAAGTTGTGCAGAATCTCTCTTCACTTGAGAGGTGAAATTACCCTACTCAACTAGTCCAAATATAGTCAGATATATTTGGACTAGACTTCACACAACATTATTACATTTTTAACTCGTCTCGGCGCCTTAGGCAGCGCTCTTTCAATGTCAATATCATGTTCTACAGAGATTCAGCCTCACTATATCATATTCGGGTTCGTAGAGACAACGCTTCTCTTGAAGCAACTGGTAACAACGTTTGTTCATTATACTTTTTGTCAAAAATCTCAAGCTCTGAAACATTTGTTCAAAGTTGTTTTCATCATCATTCTTTCTCTCCCATCACATTAAACATTTGAATTTTGTATACAGGATAATAATTCTAGTGATTCTCATGTTTGACATCTTCGTTCAATATTTTTTGTTTGACGTCTTCATTGGAACAATAATTATCATTTATAAAACTATAAAACACTAATTCAAGTAATATTAAATCAATGAATAGATTAAAATGTGATTGAAGATCAAACAATAATGTTCTGTTATTTATGAGTATTTGATGTCCCTTCTTGTCAACCTATTGACTTTCACAGTTTTATCAAATAGTCGTAGTTCATATGATGAAGTCGTACCAGATTCATGTGTGTTCTGAAGGAGAAATTATTATGACTGTGTTGGATAAAATTGATAATAAGTACGATGTAGCTTTCCTTTCATATTCACCTCACTGAAATAATCGACTGAAGATCTAAATAATAATTTCAAAATAAGACTTAATAAATGGGAAGCTATGCTCGAGACAAAACCTTCAAGAGTTGGAACAAAATGGAGCGAAGAGAGAAAAGCTGAATTCGCACAAAAAATGAAATGCTGGTGGGAAAACAAGAAGAACACGTTCAAAAAATGAACCATATTTACTCAGCGTCTTCTACTTCAGGAGCTTTGCGCCTGATAATAATATCAAATTAATTGTTGATCTGTCAGTCAATTATTTATCGGGTGGAGTAGATATGGAAGATCAGCCAGAAGTAATATTTCTGTTTAAAACAAAGTTTGTAAATCAGTTCAGGATTGGTTTAAGTTTGCAGGAGAGAGATCGAGACTCAGTAAGTTTGGAAGTTGGAGTTTAATTAAAACATCTAATGATAGGGTTTTTTACCCAAGTATATCGTCAAACAAAAGAGAATATAGAATTATAAGGGAAATAAACTGTATTACTGTCAATTTTGAAAGAGTAACAATTTTGACAATTCTTTACTGTGAGCCATTCTAGTACTTTCGTAGACGTTAATACTATATTGTTATTTTAAAAGTAAGTCCCTTAAAAATGGAACCAAATGTAGCGAAGAGAGAAAAGTTGAACTCGCAAAAAAAATGAAAATCATTTGGCATAGATACAACAACTCTGCTAGCTCAGTGAGGGAAGTAATCACAACTTGGCTAACTCTTAGTTTCCGCAATATAAGTTAGTTTCCTCTTTGGACCAAAACATAATGTTTAGAGGGAAGAAGAGTCACCTTTTGTAAACCAAAATAACAATTTTCTGGCTAGCAATACCGCAAAACTCGGCTTACATAGTGGTCGAAATTATTTTTATTCAGTATTACCATACTGAAAATAAAAATATGGTACTAATCGAAATTATTCATTCCACACTCATCCTAATTTCACGTCTTAATCCATTTCATTCATTCATTTATTTATAACACAGAACACAATCAAGATACAACAATAGTTGAATTCGCACAAAAAATGAAAATCATCAAGGAAAGTAATCACAATCTGCCTCACTCCTCGTACACGTAGTACGCTTTTTGGACCAAAACAAAGCTTTGGATTTATTTTGATCTTTGCAAATTTTTTAATGAGAAATCCAAATTTTAGCTTATGTCCAAGTTGAACTAGGAATTTCACTTTGAATACAATTACTGATACTTCCCAAAACAAAAATATTAATTTAGGAGCTCAATTTGAAAACGTATCCCTAACACAGTCCAGTAGTCCAGAGAAAGTAGACATAATTTTGAATTTTGTTTAGATTTAAGAGCCAATATAAAGAAGTCATTTATATCATATTCCATCTCTTTCCTAGTTGCAGTGATGAATGTGCCCAAAAATTCAGTAAAAGTTTAAAAAAACCATCCAGTATTCTAGAAATTTAATTTCCTCTTCATCTGTAGCCGAATTCTGAGAACCGATGTCACAGACATGGTTTACTGTTACATTGGAAATCTCATCATTTTCTAATAATCACAGAAGCTGAAGTGCACTTACAGTTGAAAATATCTATAGCGCACTGTCATACTATATAGCTTATTCAATTTCCGTGACGCAGACAATCGTTCGACGTGTCAGAGGAAAACTGTCAGGAAAAGCCCCGTGGAAAAACGAGGAAAGCCCTGCGGAAAAATGAAGAGAATTGGATTCGCACACGCCCAACCACACAGCTTATGCAATTCTCGATAAATAAATACATTTCTTGAGATGACAATGAAACACATCGGATGACAGATGTTATATAATACAGTTTAGTCGCTAATAAATTTCGTCCTCGCTAGCCTGAGCGTATTGAGTTGTCATTAGAAACATATTGGATCCGGATTATATTGAAAATGCGCGTTATTCAATCTTGTGTAATAAATTTATATTTCGAGTGGAACGGTGGGGAAATCATAGCCGCTACTCCACCTCCGAGTAAATTATTGCTTGGGGGAAATATTTTCATCAAATTTTCCCTGTTAAACGTTGGAGTGGGTATTCGTCTCTGATGCTTCAAAGTTGAATGTCGCGATTTTTTCATTGCAAAAAATTTATTCCAACTGTTTATTTTTTACTTCCATTATTCTTCTCCCTTATGGGTTGAGTGGGAGAGAGGGTCTTGAGTCCTAACTCCACCCTTAAGATAGACAATTTATATCTCTCTCTCCCTATTTTCTTGAATTTAATTGATTTATTACCATAAAGAAGATACACCGAAAAAAATATATTACAATGTAAACAATGATAAATAAACTTGATAAATAATCATCACTAACTATTCATTTCAATAGAAAAAATATGGATTGCATTGGAACCAACCAGCAGAAGGATAAAAACCTTGTTCGCTGGTTTTCTTTCAATTTTAGTGACAGGTTGTTGAATTGAACCGTATCATGTGAACCGGATATGTGAATCTATCCTATTCGAACAAAATTAAAATGAAGACATCGATGTCTGCTCCTTTTTTTCAGTATTGGGACGATCCTTGCGAAACTTGGATGGAACCACCGCTGAACGATGCTCTTTCATTAAAAGAAATTTATCGAATTCGGTTTAATAATGATCGAATAATTTTTTTACAAACATTAAAAACATATCGAATGGAGAACTTCCTGCTCGGAAGTCGGTTGAAATACCCAGGTATCAGATGACCGGACATACCAGATGATATTAGAGCAAATTCAAAATTCAACGAATGATCAAAAGTTCCAATAGATGTTCAATGTAACCCCATTAAACAATACAATACCTACGTTGTAGTGGAATCATTGAATTCTTCCTATAATAATAATAAGCGTATGGCTTTTAATGGTGGGGAGACCCTTACGGGTAGTTCCATCTCGGCGTTTGTGCCATGTTACGGGGAACATGGTGGACCTACTATTTTAGGTGGGTTCCGAACCACCGGGTAAGTGATAATAAAGCTTGTAACATCAAGTCATTGAAGCACGGTCACCCATCCAAGCGCAGTCTTGAGCGGTCGTGACTGAACATTCGTAGTAACATGACCACGGTATTACTGTTTCATGAACACTTTATATGCTTTACGTAATTACTAAAATAAATAGGCTTCTTGGTGGGAAATGAAGTGTCTCATATTCAGATCATTCTCTGCGGCCTTCTCTTTCTTCCTCTTTCTCCTCTTCATTTTCTTCTTGTTTATTTTCTTCTTTCCCTTTTCCTCTAATTCTTATACACTTCCTCCTTTATACAGTTGTCAGAGCTATGCCATATGCAAATGTATGTGTTTTATGGGATGACTATTATTTTATTTTATTTTGTAGATTTCTTTTTTATTGACCATTTATAAGATATTTTTTAAATAAATAAATTACTAACAACTGCAGTCATCGAAACTGTAGCAACAGGCCTGTTGCTAGCGCGAATCCAGGGGATCCCCAGAAAATGTTTACCCAACACTATAAAAATAGTATATTACGTTACTAGGCTGGAAAATAACGTTTTGCCGGTCGAGCATATGATAGTTAAGGCTAACCGTCCACTGGAACCGAATTCAACCAAACCGTTCGGCCGTCGGTCTGGTGAATGCAGGAGGCGCAGCCGAGTGCAGAAACGTGAATATGCGAGAACCGGCAAAAGTTTACAGCCGTGTAATTTACGATATTTTTTAACCGACTTCCAAAAACAACAAGGTTACTATATTCGACCTGTTTTTTTTTTTATGTTTGTACATCAATCATTCGAACAATATTGAACCGATTTCGATGAATTTTTTTTTAAATGAAAGAGCATCGCTCAGCGGTGGTCCCATCCAAGTTTCGCAAGGATCAGCCCAATACTTAGCCCAATATTAAACAAAAAGGAGCATTCTTCGATGTCTTCATTTCAATCAAGTTTGAATAGGATAGTTCCACACATAACCGCCAATCGGATAACCGGTGTCATTTACCAGGCTGATCATTGTATCATATGGAGCGCTTTACATATAGACGGTTTTCGAAATCATATGATGCAATGCAATTATGCCGGGTAAACGACATCGGTTACCCAAAGCTGGTTCAGTGTGAAAGAAGTCTTTAATGACTTCTTTTGACCAATCACATGAACTTAATTTGAATCGAGAACAAGAAGAATATAATATTTCTGTCCATATGTTCATATGAAAATTGTGAATAATTTAGTTGATGTTATTGAGTCATAGGAATAAAGTTATTTAGTTGCAATCATAACACAAAAAATATCGTACATAACTCGTCCGGGAAGATGTTTACCATACTCGTATGATAATACCGCACTCAACTTCATCTCCTGCGTTTACTTATCATATTTTCAGTAAGCAGAATATTTTCCAAACTTGTAACGTAATATAGGCCTACTTTTTCAGTGTAGGTATATTCTGAAAGGGACCACATCAAAATGAATCAAAAGCCATTTCACTTTTAAAAAGGCTTTCGCTATTATACTACTACTACTACTCCTTGGCGCTACTATACTATTTTCGCTATTATACTTCTAAATACAATATTCCACATTAAATAAAACGTTGTAGAATTTTCCTTAGTTTATCTTTTCTTATAAGTGGATTTTTAGTTACTTAACTATCGATGTTATAAATTAATTATTGGCTTGCTAATTTGATAAATATTTCATTATGTCGGTTTTAAGAAATTTCTCATGTTTTCAAAGTTTGAAAATTCAACTAAAAAGCTTAAAATAAAACATATTTTAAAACAAAAATAGAAACCGACTTCAGTGAAATGATAAAATACTCACGTACTAAAAAGTTTAAAATAAAGTATTTACTTTAAACTGAGAAAATTTTAAATTTCATACAAGTAATCTTTTGAAGTCGGCGCCAAATTTTCCATAAACTTCTAAAATATAACAGAATTACTCTGTGGTGTTTTCCATGACGAAATAATTGAACAATCTAATATCAAAACTGACACTGTATTTCAGTAAAAGAGAGTGTAAATCACATTTAATTGAAATACAGTGTTAGTTTTGATATTAGATAGAATTTCTTATCAATTACTGTATTTCAGTAAAAATGAGTGTAAATCACATATTTAATTGAAATACAGTGTTAGTTTTGATATTAGATAGAATTTCTTATCATCTTTATAAAAAATTTTTGGCGCCGACTTCAAAAGATTACTTGTATGAAATTTAAAATTTTCTCAGTTTAAAGTAAATACTTTATTTTAAACTTTTTAGTACGTGAGTATTTTATCATTTCACTGAAGTCGGTTTCTTTTTTTGTTTTAAAATATGTTTTATTTGTTACACTTTATAGAAAGGCAAGATACAATCAGCTGGATAATATGCGAGACATTCAAAAGTATCCAAGACAAGTGAATCAGCTGCTTTATTTAGATTGAGAATTTGATGGGTGAATTCCCAGATGTAAACCAAAATAATAATAATAATAATAATAATGATAGCCTAGTGCATGAATATTTCAAAGACCAAATACATGATCGTTTCTAAAGCACCAGCCATTAACAATGTTCAAATTCAGCTTGAGAATGCTACTGTAGAGAGAGTGCAGCAATACAAATACCTTGGGTGCTGGTTGAACGATAAATGGGATTTGACACAAGAGATCCGAGTCAGAATAGAGACCGCTCGCAGTGCATTTTGCAGAATGATACCAGTGCTGAGCAACCGCAATATAAACCTTAAACTTAGAGTTCGAATGGCGCAGTGTTATGTATTCTCTGCTCTTCTGTATGGTTTGGAGGGTTGGACATTGACAAAGAAGCTAAGTAGCAAGTTGGAGGCTTTTGAAATGTGGGTATACAGACGGATATTAAGAATATCTTGGAGAGAAAAAGTAAGAAATACCGTCGTGTTAGAAAGACTTGATAAACAAACAGAGATCTTACTGAAGATAAAGACCCGCAAGCTACAATACTTTGCTCATGTGATGCGAAACGAGAAATATAGAATCCTCCAACTTGTGATGCAGGGGAAAATAGAAGGAAGAAGACATGCAGGCCGAAGAAGGACGTCATGGCTCAAGAACCTCCGTGAATGGTATGGAAAGAGAACAAGTGAACTTTTCAGAGCAGCCGTCTCCAAAGTCCAGATAGCCTTGATGATTGCTAATCTTCGTTAGAAGAATGCAACTAGAAGAAGAAGAAGTGCAATCAGCTGGATAATATTCTATCTGTGTATTGGTAATGTAATGTAATGTAATGAGTTGACTATATATATACATATAATATATATATGTGAGTCAACGGAAAAAATTTTTCCTACAGTGATTCGAGAAAGTGCCTATTTTTGCACTAACTGTAGCACGCAATATAGTCTATTCCTGCACCAGTGCGGGAAAGTAAATTCCAGTGCGGGAAAGAACTTTTCCGCACTCCAAATTTGCAACCTAACAACACAAAATAGTGAGCATGTAATACGCAGGTTCCCTATTCTGCATTCAAAAATAGGTTGGCTACTCTGCTTCAGCTGTGAAATAGTTGTAGTTGTTGTTGTTGAAATCGATGTGATTCGAAAATAGGTTATGTGAGGAATTGTCAGGTTATGTATGCCCTGTTTTGTTCTCTTTAAATTACTTTATACATTACTGTAGGAAAAATTTAATGTGTAATACGAGTGCAAAGTATTGTTTCTGCACTCGAGAAATTTTTTTCACATAAAAACGCTATTTTGCACTCTAATTACTCAAATAGCTATTGTGGAATTGAGGACTTCTTTCCAGGTAATTCTCCCTTCCAAAAAATATTTTCTCCCTATGAAACAGATGATTCGCCCCTGATTGATATGATATGATTGATATGAGAAGAGATGGATTACTACCAAGGTTATTAAGAATAAGGTTACTCTGTTTTTTGATGACTAGAAAAATGGTGGGTCTATGACGTATTTCAATTCAGTAGCATTAAGTAACCCATATTATTGACAGCTGATCAAGGTAATAGATTCAATTCTGTGATAAGCAAAAAACATCATTTTTGTACTGATAAAGTGTGCAAATAGAGCTGAATTTTGCAAGTTGATGGTAATTCTGAACAGAGTCACGTCATGACTTTTCAATTTTGCTAATTTGAGCGAGTAATTGAGTAACCTTGTTCAACTTGAATTACTACAGAGTCACACAACTACAGCTGCAGCATTGAAATTGAATCAACTTCTTCTGATAATGTTTTCCAAATTTCAGTGATTCAATTTTCAAAATTCAGAAATATATTGAAGAGTATTGAATAGAATTAATGAAAGTACTTCATCGTTCAAACTGAATTTCGTAATTGTGTTTTCCATAAGATTCAAGTTAGTTATATTAAATTTTAATAAAAAATATCTGAACTCTTGTACAAATTTATTAATAGAGAGAGTTTTGGGCAAAAGCGTGTTGTTTCTTTACAGTAAGTTGTAGGGTGGTGATTGGTCATGCGGTGAGCGTGGTGTTCAAGTGGCCGTGATGTTCAGTCACGATCGCTCATGACTGCGCTTCGATGGGTGACCGTGCTTCAATGACTTGAGGTTACAAGCTTTATTATCACTTACCCGGTGGTTCGGAACCAACTTAAAATAGTAGGTCCTCCATGTTCCCCGTAACATGGCACAAACGGCGAGGTGGAACTACCCGTAAGGGTCTCCCCACCATTAAAAGCCATACGCTTATTATTATTACAGTAAGTTGTATTTTGACTGTATCAACAAATAAATAAACTACTGCATGAATAATTTCGTTTGGGCTTCTGTTGGCAGACACATTGAACATTTATAAAAACTTTCAGTCATTTATGAAAAAAATGAATTCGCTTTTATAATAAAATGGTCAAAATGTCTTGTAAGTTATCTGTTTTTTCTTTTTTTTTCTACATGGAATCACTTTAGTTTCTCTGGTTAGTTCTCCTTCTTTGGTTGTTCACTTTGCTTTTCTTTTCCCCCCAATACGTTTTCATTCTGTCAGATCTTGCCTTTCTTAATTCATCTGAACAAACCTGTACCCTTCGTTTTTATTGATAAAATTTTCTTTTTGTCTTTAACTGTTTCCCTGTAAATGATTGTGTGATCATTGACATCATTCATAGTTGAATTTAGTTCTGCTATGTCTTCCTTTATCTCCGCAAGCCAAGGGATTGTCTCTCTTTCTGTTTTCGCACTCATGAATTTTTCTATGATTTTCTCTAATAATCGATTTTTTGGAGTTCTGAGGATATGTGCAAAGTAAGAAATTCTCTTTTTGTGCATTGCGTCAGTTATTGGCTTTATTACTTGTATCTGTTTTATTGTAATAGACTCCCTTCAGAATTTGGATATTATTCATAATCTGAGTATAGGTGGAGGAGGAGACCGTGGAGGAGAAGGCGGAGGAGGGTGAGGAGGAGAAGGAGGAGAAGAAGAAATAGAAGAAGAAGGAGGAGGAGGAGGAGGAGGAGGAGGAGGAGGAGTACTTTGAACACCTTTGAAGGTATCGAGCCTTTTAAGGCTCCCCTTTAAATAAAAATATAGAGAATAAAAGCTATTGCAGAGGTTTTTAATTGTCAATAAATGAACTACAAAATTTATCTGATTCAAGCTTCCTTTAAAGAATTGATTAAGGCCATAATTGAAGGCCTAGGATTCTATTATGGCAATATTTAAGAATCAGTTACTGATTTGTTTGAATGCTGCTGTCACCTGTTTATCAGTGAATTCCCCAGTCCCTTCGCTCATTAACTTTGTGACCTGCAATGAAAACCAATTTTTTAAATAATATGTCTTTATATCAGTAGTAATAATTATTTGGTAGTTCAAGTCATTGATAGTTAACTTCATAATAGATAATAGATAACAGGTAATCTTTTTAATATTAATATTAATAATAATAATAATAATAATACTCCTTAGGAGAAGAAGAAGAAGAAGAAAACGAAGAAGGAGCAGGAGGAGAAGAAAGAGGAGGTGGTTCCGGAGGAATAGGAGGAGCAGGAGATGGTGGTGAAGAAGGAAAAGGTGATGGAGGAAGAGGAGGGGGAGTAGTAGGAGTAGGAGGAGGAGGTGGTGATGGTGGTTGTTTGGAGGAGGTGGTGAAGAGGAAGTGAAGAACGATGATTAGGAGAAGGTAGTGAATGATGTGGTGAAGCAGGTGGTGAAGAAAGTAGAGAAAAGGTGTAGAAGAGTCCCTCGTTGGTGCAGAAGATGGCGTGGTGGAAGAAGAGGAGGAGGAATAGGAGTAGTACTGTATCAGTCTCACAAGTTGATCCCTGACCGATTCTTCCCCTTCTCCTGCATCTGGAGAATGAGGAGGAGGAGCAGAAGAAGAAAGAGGATATTCCACAAAATATTTGAAGAGAAAACTCATATTATGACTAGTTTAATGAATTTTTCAACTTGAACTAATGATTCAACCAACTCAATCTAACTTATAAAAATAAGAGTTTATACTTTAATCATTTGAAAATCGAATTCAACACAACTTACTTCCTCTCCTTTATTAAAGAAGGCTAAAACTGGAGTGGCTGTGTTGTGAAAATGCTTTGTAAATGAATTGTTTTCTATCGCCTCATCGTCTTGTTGGAGAGCAAAGTAACATGCAACCTCGGGATAATCCTTGCAGAAAGACTGGAAAAAATTAATTGCGATGTAATGAGAGTTATAAAGTAGCTATTAGAGTTTAGAAAATAATCACAAATCACCACTAAGGGCTAACGCGCACTAGCACGACCAAGAAGGAGACCACAACCAATACCAAGACCAGAACCACGACCAGGATAACAAGGAATGATGCGGAGCAACGCGCACTAGTCAGACTAAGACACGACAAACGCAAGACAGACGCACGACCACAGCTTTAAGCTCTGGTCGCACAGACCAAGTGCCAGACCAGTGTCATCGCGGCCTTATCTTTAAACTGATAATACAGTATATACTGTCCTGGTCTTGGTCGTGGCCTTGGTCTTGGCCGTGCTAGTGCGCGTTCAACCTATAATCCCCTTATTAATCAGTTTCCAGTCAACTGTGCGGTTTCTCCGTCATAACCTTGAATATTGCTTATTCACGAGAGGAATTTCCCTACAAAAAAAAACATGGCCTCCAACCTCCTAATCATAATAATTTACCTGATATAGATTATGTTTTGACATGATGTATCACAGCATTTATGGCTGTGCGCAGGGTTTTTGGTCAAAAATGTTTTCGTAGTTTCTTGTATGGAATATTATTAGGGCTTTGAAATGTTATCTATTGCTTTCTAAACTTGATGTTAGCTTTCTAAACTTGAGTGGTTCATCTCCTTATTTTGATAATGATTTGCATACCTGATCATAACTCTCTCTTGATTAGAACAATCCGATAATAATCCATTATCAAGAAATTATTCAACATTATCTCACAGTGCTACTCATTTTTATTTTCAATTAATCTCTTCTCTCCTTTCGCTTTTTATCTCCTTATATTACGCTCTTATCAATTTCTTTTATTTCTCATACTTTCTGTGACTCATACCTGCGTACAGGTCTTACACCTATGCAGTATTATTTTCCTTCCTATCTTTACATTGCATAATACTGTATATTCATGTACAATCTTAGCATACTCTTATTTGTAAAATTTCCTTTTTTCAATTTGTATTTTGTATTTTTTCACATTGTCAGAATTGAATATGCTGTATGTTATTTTAAGGAAAGGAATAAATTTGATTTGATTTGATTGATGTGAGAAGAATTTTTTTCTTCAATTATATTGTGAAATATGAGGGTTCAAAGTTGAATTATTTGAGTTTTTGGTGGCAATTGATCTCACCTATAAGTGATTTTGAACATTTGATAAGTTTCTATAACTAAAAGACCCATTAAAAAATAAAATGTCATATTTTTTATTTAAATCTAACAAATGTTTTTTTTTCAAATTTTTGGGAAAAATTGAAATTATTTAGATTTTAAAACATTGATTTAAAAACCTAATCGCTTGATTGGAGTGAAGAATATGTTATTGGAACGAGCGAAGCGAGTTCTTCTTTTTGACTTGAGGCTCGAGGCGTTGCGTGTTTGTTTGTATGTTCCACGATAACTTTCGAACGCCTTTATCAATCAACTTCAAATTTGAAACACAGATTTTTGTTATCTTTAGACAGGTCAAGTTCGTTTGCCAATGAAATTGACCCATTCCTTCATCCTTTTTGAGGCGAAACAAGAAGGATAGGTTCTCACCCCTTCATTAATTTATCTATGTATTACTATATTTAAGAAAATAGTTGTTTTCACCATAAGGAATTCGCAATAGATTTCATAATATATTTTGAGCTATCATCAGCTGTAGGTGAATAAATGCGATCAGGCTCTTTATACGATCTCTATAAACTGATATTCTAATTTCATTGCCCTGATATATGGATATATAAACAGCGGTTTTTCATGTGGTAATTATATCTTCTCTATAGATTGATACACTTATTCCCTTGCCCTGATATATAGGTATATGAGTACGTTAGGTCTTTTTTGTGGAAAATAAATGTGTGTATCAGAGCAACAATGAAATTCAACTTCAAGTGATAGATTTCTTGTGAATCTTATCTAAATCATTATTTTCAAAACAGCTGTTTTTCGTTACCACCTTCCCCTACGATAAGCTTCCCAAATGAGTTTCCCTTTCCAAAGTTAGTTGTTTGCAAGCGAGTTCTCCAGCCCGTTGGGCTCACTAGTTACTAAAGTTGTATTTTATTTATAAAAAACTTATTAACAGTTCATCTCACTCATAGATGAGATCAATTGCCCCAAAGCTGAAAAATTTCATCTTTGAACCCCCATATTTCACAAAATAATTTGGTGAAAAAATCTCTCACAGCAATAGATAACATTTCAAAGCCCTAATAACATCCAGTACAATAAACTTAAAAAAAAAATTATGAACGAAAACCCTGCGCACAGCCTTTAAAGATTCACTTTGATTCAATAAAGTAGCTGGTATGCCAAAATGGGAGTAGGTGAGAGGTTTTTTTTTCATTTTGAAAGTCTGCAAAATGCGTGTTGGAAACTTTTTACATTTTGCACATATGCAAATCATTAAACTAATACACAAATAAAATTTCCATGAACCAATTTTGAAAAGTCAGCATGTAAAATGGAATATAGAAAAGTTCTTGACTTATAACATCTAGTAGGCTATAAAAGTAATTAATTCCGCAGATATGCAGAGTAAAATAATAAATGTTTTACTGATGTTCACGTCCTTTGTAATTACATTCTTGATACTTCAAATAAGAACAGTATATTTTTCTCCCAGGTATATTTGTAATGAATTGCATTTTTACCCAGACAAAAATGGCGCTTTGAGCAGATCATAACCCATTGTGTCTGCACTAGCACAACCCAGTGGCTAATTATTACACTATCATTAAAAAAGCACTTTGAATGATAATTTTGAAAAGAAAATCGGTTTTAAACGTTGTAACATCGTATCCAAAGCAGAAATTGCATTCAAACTTTGCTTTATATTGTAAGCTGCGTTGTGAAAGGGTTGAAAGCCACTTGGAAGAAGTTTAGGGCACTAAACTTCGATAATGCCTTCACAACTCATTTGTGGCTAAGTCAGTCATTTGTCGCACAAACCACTATTATAATATTTTGTTGCTATTTGTTTTAATTTTGGATCACACATGTCTCTAGCATGAGCCAAGTTTGGCTCAATATTCAATATTCTAAGTTGTATATGCCTAATTCAAATTTCGATTTTCCAGTAATAGACTATAATGTGATAATATGTTGCGTAATTGGGGGGATCAGGGGGATAGATCCCCCCAGTGAACTTGAAACAAAAAAATAATAGAATTCTAACAAGCTCCGAGATTTGAGAGCTTGTTTTGAATCGCAGGAAATGTGGCTTTCAAGGGATTATTTTCAATTAATTTGTCCCCCTTTTAAATGAGCAAGCTAAAGTCTTGAATTACTGTTAGTAAACCCTCCTTCTCCTTTTAAGATAATTTTTAAGTATGGTACAACACTGTACCCCAGTCATGTGAGGTGGGGGGATCACAAATAGCAGAGTGAAAATAGTTTTAAGTAGGCCTGCTTTTAAGTTTGGCTACCTGAACAATTAGTTTTCAGCACGAGAGTTCGGATCTCCCACTGACTATAATGCAAAAAAAATCACTATCTTTGACACAAAATTTAGGTTAGAATTGTGTTAGAATGGATGAATTTTTGTTTAGAATCGCTTAAAATATGGTATTAAAGGGATTAGTTTTCAAACATTTCCAGTGGGAAATTCGAACTTACCCACCTCCCTCCTTTGGATAAACTATACATTAACAGCCAGTTGAACGATAGAAAATTAAATTTGACCACCGTAAGATTACGTCATTTGACGGAGCCAGTGCAACGCAACGACTTCCCTATTGAGCTCCGTAAGATGACGTCATTCAATTTTCTTTCGTGCAACTGGCTGTTAATGTGCAGTTTATACAAGAGGGGTGAGTGGAAGGTTCGAATTTCCCCCGGGAAAGACTGTACGAGTCTTTAATTTTATTATTGTTATAGAATCCCTTCTTATCCTCTTATGATGTACTATATAGTAACCCCCACAATTACACCGTTATAGTCATCCTCCCCCAGACTGACCCAGTTAAGCCAATGGTGATCATATAACGTCATTGGTACTGTTGCACTTACAAAAAGATGAATGCATAAATAAATAAACTAATAAAACGGAAAATGAATTTATGATTGATTAAAGTATAAACTCACCTCTGTAGTTGCGAATTGTTCATCTTCTGCACATGCGCAAATATACAGCATTGCTGGTTTCCCATTCTGTATTATAGCTTGAAATGAGTCCTGTTGAAAAGTTCCATCACATCAATAACTTGAAATGAAAATAGTGAATAATTTTAATAAATAGTTATTGTAATATATACCATCGTAACAGGCACAATATATTTGTAGCAGTTATAGCCTGCCAAACTTCCCAAGCTAATGTTATTCCTGTCATAAAAATAAACTTTCATATAAAAATTAAAAAATATGTCTAGATTCACTTGGTTTAAAAAAATGACAAGTTGCTTGTGGCTGTTTTAGGGAGGTGGCGGTGGGAGGGTTGACAAATGTGCTCCAGCCAGGACGGCAAGATTTAGGGGGCCTGTTGGAAAGGTGGTGTTTTTGGAATAAGGTTTCATGTTGAAAATATTTCAAAATAGTTTGAAGAGCATGCCATCGAGTACCAAGTCGCGCACATAACAGAGTGATCGAATGGTAGAAAAAGTAAATATATTCACAAACATTAAATTTTTTAGTACTATATACACAAATTACTTGAATTTTTACAACAAATGCTCAAAATGACTGTCTTGATTAGTACAACATGCATACAATTTATTACAATTGAAAAAATATTTAGTTGATAAAGCTTTTTATAGTGTTCAGTTCCTTTCACATCAAAATTAAGCCTCACCTCAACTAATTGATATGGTACTATGTTTTCTAGTGTATAAGAGTTTAATTGTATCTGACTTGTCTTATACTCCTTAACTGGAGTCTCCAAGACGTAATCTACAAAAAAAATAATTTCTTAGTTTTCTGCTAGTGAGAAAACGAGTTGTTTTAACAAAGCAGTAAATTTGACAATACTATAGATATGATTTAGCCAGTATCCATTTCAATGGCGTCTAGATTTGTTGGGTCAAAACCGCGACAAACCATCCCAACGACAACCTGGTCCTGATTTTCAGGACCAGGTTATCGTGTGCGTGCAGCGTCAACCTGTACCACTCTGGAATGTGGACAAGTCTGTCGGTTGGAGAGTTTGTCGTTCGTTGACCAAAACCGATTAGGACCAGTTTGTCGTCTGCGAGCAGCGTCAGCCTGTATCACTCTGAAATGTGGACCAGTTTGTCGTTGGGACACGTTGTCGTTTGTTGACAGAAACTGATCAGGACCAGTTTGTCATTTGCGTGCAGCGTCAAACTGTACCACTCTGGAATGTGGACCAGCTTGTCGTTGGGTCAATTTGTCGTTCACTGAAGAAGTGTTCAATGTATTTATCTGGCCAAACTATCGATATACCATGGTGCAAGAATTTAAACTCTGATTTAGCGCCTAAAAATACAGCACCTCAAATCTATCGAGAAAAAACTGACATAATAATGTTATTTCCTCCACCAAAGTACTTGGGTAGGCTCACTGAACTAATGAAATGACATTAATACTCTGTGATTTGGAATTAAAGTACGTGTCTTAATGAAATAAAAATATTATTTAGATCATTTTAAGGTTCATTGGATCTCATAATATCAGTTATTCTGATATTGGGGTTAGAAAAATTCTGATATTAGGGGGTGGAGGGGTCGCCAACGGCGTAACCCCCTCCCACCGATCAACAGTCAATCTCACACCACCGTGTGATCGCTCATTTTTCTCAGCTCATTACGTTGATGCAATTCCGATCATAATAAAGGATTTCATTTGAAAGTTTGTTGTCAGCATTATTTTAGAGATAGAGCCCGTAACAATATTGAAACTCAAAGGTATTCCACTCACCCAGTCTTTCACCTGCTCCACTTGTAAGGAATCATGGATGGCCTAAGAATGAAAACATAATCATATTAAAAATATAATTTTATCTACGACCATGTCATAAAATGTATACATTACAGTTTCACAATTGCTGCCAAAACAGCTGTCTTTTCGAAATGCTTTTTGAAACCCGTTGTATAAAGAGCTCATTATAGTACAGGTTCTACATTATAACACGGGTTCTGGACCAATCAGAAGCATTTTTGATGGAATCAATATTGTAATTCAATATTGTGAAACTATCAGCTGATTTTATCAAACTGCTAACTAAGCTGCTAACCTAACAATCTACTATAACTTCTCGTATTTGAGATGAGAGGTTAGGTATCTCTGACAGTCACAGGTAAAATGAAATTGTTTTAATTAAATGTATACTAGTGGTCGTAGATAAAATAGTGTATGCAACGATTTTATTTGGCCATTAAAGCACTCGTGAGATATTTATAACACTCGCATTCGCTCGTGTTATAACTTACATCTAACTCGTGCTTTAATAAGGGTCAAAATAAAATCGTTGCATAAACTACTATCAATCTATGGTTGATCGTTGCATAATATTATTTTTATTTAAAAATCAATAAATAATTTTTCAATATCTTAATAAACTGACTCATTGAAGGATTGGAGAATCTGAGGACCCGAAGCTGATCGGGAGTGGATAAACAACTGTGCTGATAGGCCCATGCACCATATTAATCTCATTATTTATAAACTCCATATGATTTCCAATTCACAATTATCCACATCGGCAGCTCGTGAAACATTGTTTTTGTTTCTTGCTCTTAATTCACAGATTTTTATGAAATTTTCCATTTTTAACCGACTTCCAAAAAGAACAAGGTTCTATATTCGACCTGTTTTTTTTATGTTTGTACATCAATCATTCGAACAATATTGAACCGATTTCGAAGAAGTTTTTACTGTATTCCAGTAAAAGTGAGTGTAAATCACATATTTAATTGAAATACAGTGTTAGCTTTGATATTAGATAGAATTTCTTATCAATCACCGTATTTCAGTAAAAGTGAGTGTAAATCACATATTTAACTGAAATACAGTGTTAGTTTTGATATTAGATAGAATTTTTTATCAATCACTTCCCGGTGGTACGGAACCCACCTGAAACTGTAGGTCCAAATCATCAATCACTATCATCCAACTCATTACCCACGCACAGGTCTCAGACATATGTGGGCTTCATCCTAAAAAAGAATTTATAAAACATTTGGCGCCGACTTCAAAAGATTACTTGTATGAAATTAAAAATTTTCTCAGTTTAAAGTAAATACTTTATTTTAAACTTTTCAGTACGTGAGCATTTTATCATTTCACTGAAGTCGGTTTCTTTTTTTGTCTTAAAATATGTTTTATTTTTGCTTTGCAATTAAAAATTTAGGAAAAGATTCCAACAATAAAAAATAAAAACAGTCACGTTCGCTTTGTGAAAGTAATTGAGGTTGTTGGATATCTGAACACTGCTTATCAATATGACGACGGCCATGATTGTCAAAACGAATCTGGTGCGCAGCAAACTTTGATTTAAAATTTTTTTTGAAAAATTACCACAAACGTGACACCTACTAGTTCTTTTTGTCGTATTACATTATTAAGAACTCGACTTAGCCTTATTGAAATCGTGCCGTTGTCCGTCCGTCCGTGCTCTAGCTCTCAGAAAAGAAGATTCTAGACTCTTCCAATTTGGTATGCAGCTTCCTCGTAGTCCAAGTGAGATCGCTTTTGATTTTGGAGTTTGGGGGTCGAATATAAATATAATTACGATGTAAAACAGATTTCCTTTTCACTATTGGATCTAGGTTAGTTTCGTCTAGTTAGAATCAAAACATTGGACAGCTGGTTCATTCCAAATACAAGAAAACTTTGAAGAATACTACGAAGATTGCTGCTCAGCCCAATTATCCACTTCACTTTTTATTTTAGACTGTGCTGAAATCTTTTCTTAAATTATTTCAAATCGGCGAAGTGAAAAAAAGCAGAGAGAAAATATTAAGGCATTTATATATTATGAGATCTGTTGAACAGTCAGAAAAAAAAAAACTCTTCTACCAATGTGCATTTTTTGTCGATCAAGAATCATATGATGTTTATAAAAATAAAAAAAAGTTAAATGCTGCATATGCCTATCAGCTCACTTGATAATAATAATTATTATTTTATGTAAATTTGTTGGGTCCTTGGATACAATGTATCGTTTTTTATGAATATTATACTTACAAACGCCAAGAGAAAAATGACTATAGTTGATAAGCGGTAGACCATGATTGAAGAAATCGATATATCGTACTCCTGAAAATTAGAAACAGACTACTGCAAGTCCACAGTAGTTTGATGTTCCTACGATCAAAGATCCAATACTTATAGGTAGGCCAATCTATTGTTGTTTCTTGATAAAATACACATGAAATCATCAATCCTTAACAAGCCTTTTGTATTTCAGCCAAGCTGAATAATCACACTAACAAGACTTGCTGATGAGAGACAGAATTAATCTTCTTTTTCTTCTTCTACTTCTTCAATTTCATATTTTTTTAGAAGGATGAAGCCCACATAGGTTTGAGACCTGTGCGTGGGTGATGAGTTGGACCTACAGTTTTACGTGGGTTCCGAACAACCGGGAAGTGATTTTACAACAGAGAACAGAGTCTTTTTGGCTGGCCAATCCAATTGGTTACCGTTACAAAGTGCCCCAGGAGTTTCGTAGCTTATCTCTAAATGAAAGGTACCTTTCTACGGCACTCGGCTACCACTTCCCTACTATATTGATGGATAGTTAGGCTTTTTTCATTTTCTTCTCATAATAATGAAGTTTTTGAATGCTCAGAATTTCATTTTCGGCCTTATCTATTCAAGTAGGCGATGGGCTATTCTCATGAAGAATAGATTAGATTAGATTGAGGATGGAGTGGTTCAGCAAATCATCACCACTGAAATCCCCCCCCCCCCCCCTATAACGGTAAAATAGTAATTATATATCTCCTTATAATGGTGAAACTATTTGCGGTAAAATTTCCTCAATTCACTTGTACCCACATTCTCAACATTACCGTTAACGATGTTATAAAAAAGAGTTTGCGTAAACATATTTTATTGATTGTATTCTAATCAAATTCCTAGGAAGAGCCCATGCAATCTGTTATTATTATTATTCTTTTTATTGACATGGGCTAGGCCCAGAAATCTGACAAGCCGGCCAAGTTGGCAAGGACATGTCAGAAATATATATTAGGTGTTTATTTTATTCATTGAATGATAAGTTGAAACTGCATATTTTTTTAAATTTATTTTTTTTATCTTTATTATTATTATTATTTGTTTGATGTCAAGTACCTTCGGACTATTCTACTAGTATCTAGTATCACAGCCTTTTGCATGCGAAGGTACTCTGTGCTTCGAATCTCCAGCACACTGAGAGACTGCACCAGAGACTTGGGGATCTCACCCATTGCTCCAACTACAACTGGTACCACCGTGACCTCTTTCTGTCCCCAGATCTCCTTCACTTGGTCCGCCAATGCCGCATATTTTGAAATTTTATTGGTATACTTATTTACCATGTTGGAGGCCAGTGGAATTGTAACATCTATGAGAAGAGTTGTATCATTCCTTTTCTCTACTACCACAATGTCTGGTCTGTTGTGATCCACTGGCCTGTCTGTCAGGACAGTTCGATATTATTATTATTATTATTATTATTATTATTATTATTATTATTACTCAGGACTATGTAGCTGATATCACAACCTAATTGGCTGGAAGTAAGTAATTCATACGGGACATTGACCAAGTATGAATTTACTATATTTTAAAGAGATTTTTGTTCTCTAAAACTGATGTGCTCCAATGTTCAAAATTTCACTATTTTTAAATTTACTATTACTATTCTTATTACTTTTTTCCCTTTAAATATTTATAAGTTCACTTTTTCTTCCCATTCTATTAATTTCCACATTACACTCTCTTATCCACTTGCAATTTTTTTATTATTATTATTATTACTATTATTATTATTATTATTATTATCATGATTATTATTATTATTATTATTATTATTATTATTATTATTATGATTATTATGATTATTATTATTATTATTATTATTATTATTATTATTATTATTATTATTATTATTATTATTATTATTATTATCCTGAACAGTATCCCTAACCATCTTAAAAACCTACAAACATATTCCGCAGTAAAACATGAAATCAAAACTTATTATATTACTGAGCAAGGATAACATATTCATCACAGAGGAATAGGATATCGATTATTCATCACATAAAATCCATAATAAAAACCTGATTAAATTTAAAACTTAGCAAATCACCCCAATACAAGCTAAACTTAGCTTCTGGGGTTGCCACCACTAGAATTATTATCATAATAACTATTTATATATTGAATTTTGTTAAATTGTTGTATATTATTTATTAATTGCATGTACTGTTATTTACATTAAATAAAGCTGATAATAAACAAAAATTATTATTATAATCTTCCTCCCAAAGCATCGCCTTTGATCTTGAAGATAGACATCATTGCCCCTGAAGATTGCCCCCTCATGAGTGGAGCTCGGTCACCCAATATCATGAATGAAAAAGCAACCTTGAAAACACGGACACCTGTAGTATACCAATTTTGTCAAATGCAGTGAGAACATGATTTACTCTAGTTATCTGCAATATTGTTATTGTTTATTGTTACATTTCAATTATTGTATGTCAATAATTCTCTTCATTGAGTATTCTGTGAGCTTTTACATGTGTTTAAATGAATAAATAAAATATTCCAGCTAGATTTGCAGATCCGGGTAGCGCAGTTGTTGGAGCGCGTGTCTGTGATTAGATAAGACTCTGGCTACCATTTTACATATCAATAGGATGAGGATGAGATCGACTAAGAGAAAGAGAGATCGGGAGTAGGAGCGAGCAAAAGAGAAAAATAGAATAAAAAGAGACAAGAATAGAGCGACAAAAGAGAAAAATAGAACAAAAAGAGACAAGGGTAGAGGGTGTGTGGGAGTGTGGGATTGCAGACATGGCACTGCACACGTCATGAGCCAATCACGTTGTTATGACAAAATCATAGAAGCGGCAATCTAATCAGCCGAGCTGAGCTTATTTTAGAGACTCACTAATCGAACTCGCTACGCTGGCAATTTTCATTAGAGGTTGATTGGCACCTCTGAGCCAGAGCCAGAACCAGAGCCAGAGCAGGCATCTTGCTTGTCACTGCTAAATGCCTACCTTTCCCCCCACCCGACAACTCCCCCTAAACCTCCCCACCCAAAACTGTCATAATCAAGCGTTTAACGAAACAACTAGATTAGAACCTGGTAAGGATGTGGCTGTCACCACCATCCCCACCTTTCAGGAAATGGAAAATTCAAACTGGTGTTTGGGTCGGAAAAATTGATTAAATATTACACAACTTGAAGGGGAGAGAGTCTTACCTGATAAGTGGGAGTAATTGATTTTGTTCTAATTTGCTAAAAATATTTTATAAGAAAATATTTGAAAGAAAGTTTTTTGTTGGGTAAAAGTAACTTAATTGATTTTTTAATTTGTTGAAAATACTTTTCTATGAGAATATTTGAAAAAAGTTATGCAATGGAAATAGTACTTGGGTAGTTAAATGAAGGAATTTAACACATAAATTCAATAGTTAGAATTACAGTAGCTACATCCAAATTGGTCTATTTTTTACGGTAACCATTAATAATAATTGTTATTGTTACAACATAAAGTTTTATCCATTATGAAATATATTGAATATATATTACCAAACCGTAGCAGGTATCTGTTCAATCAGATAGATAAGCTGCGTTCTCGTAGGTCCTGTTTGTAACGGTGATCGATTAGATTGGCCAGCAAAAAAGACAATGTTCTCTGCTGAAAATAACTTTCCGGTCGTTCGGAACCCACCTAAAACTGTAGGTCCGACTCATCAATCACCATCATCCAACTAATTACCCACGCACAGGTCTCAGACCCATGTGGGCTTCATCCTCAAAAAAAAAAAAAAAAAAACATCGAAGAGATCAGTTATATTGAACAATTATATATAGGCCTACATTAAAGATGTATTTACATATAGATATGGAAATGTATAGATAGTATCGTTCAACATCCAAACATCTTAACAATTATATTGATTGTCATACGATTGTGTTGATTGTATTTGGTTTTGCATTTCGTTTCCCATTACGGCTAATACATACAAGTTGCTAACTATAACAGCAGTGCTAAAAATCGTTAGAAAATTGAAATTTAGCTTATTAAAAACTTATTTTCAATTAAAAGTGCTAAAATTTGACAGAAAAAATTCAATACAGATTTTTTTAAGCATTTTCCTTAAAAAAGTGAATACTCTAGGCACTTATCTTGCTCTAGAATGGTAATAACTCAACCGTCAACAATATTTCTCGTATCTTTCTGTTTTGAATTCACATGTAGAGTTCTTTCCTCTATTTGAAGAGCGTCTTGTTACTGATGTCTGAAAGTGTTTGAACAACTGTGGCGTGCTCAAGACGCCAGAAATGACTCACTTTTTCAGTACATTGTTTCAGCACAGAGCTCGTTTCATAAAGAAACCTTGTACTATATAAAACTGGAAAAATAAGTGGGAAGACATAATATATGTTATATGGAAACACAATAATAATTCATGTACTCCAGAGTGTTACATCCGAAAAATCTTGGTAATCCGTGATATTCCTTCTCTATAAGCAAGTATAGGCTACTAATTCTGTAATAAACTATCAATACACTAGTATTACTTTGCTGTACAGATTGATGTTTCAATCATCCGGCAAGCTCGCTTCTCTCGCCTTAACCTTCTACCTATGACCTTTACATCCTTGACCACCGTGGAATCAAATTTATATAAATCTAGCCAGCTCGCTTCGCTAACCAGGGAAAGGGAAACATTTTTTCCCCCCTATTTGGACACATGAATATATGGGAACGCAAAAATAACACTGGGAGAGCTTAAAACTTGGACTATTTCGGGAAAATTTCAAAGTTGGAATATTATTTATGCCTATTATAACCTTATTACGCTTCTAAATCCAAAGAATAATTTAGGTACATAACAAATTTCATCATTTTTGTATAAGTAGTTCTAAAGAATCTTTTTAAAATGCTAAAAACCGTCAATTTTGGGCGTATTTTTGGGAGCGTTTTAGAACCCACTGTTGGGTATGCGTCTAGGGTCTCCACTAAACATGTGCACCAAATTTTACCTTTTTCGGCCAGGTAGTTTTTGAGAACGCTAAAAAATAGTAAATTACCTTCTCAGGGAGAAGGTTGAACTTTGCGTATTTATGAAAAAAATACAAAAACCTTCACTGATTTTTGATTAAGAGTAAGCTCTTCAATCAAAAAAGTCAAGTAAAAAATCTTAAATCAAAAATCAGTAAACTCTTGAATCAAAAATTACAAAAACATTTCTAAGTAAGCTCTTAAATAATAAAAAACTAGAAATTTTAACTATTTCCAACTTTTTGGCCAATTAGTTCATAAAATCCTCAAAAACTCTAAAAACCGGTCAGTTTTGGGCTTATTCTTGGTAATTTTTCAAAATCCGTTATTAGCAGGCTTCTAAGTCGTTGACGAAACCTGTGTACCGAATTTCAACTTTTCTGGCTGAGTGGTTTGAGAAACGGTTTTTGAGAAACGGTGATGATTGAGTCAATGAGTGGTTGTTATATGGCTTTTACATTCATATAGAACAGTGGTTCCTAACCTGGGGTACGCAGTGTCCTAGTTGGGGGTACGCAAAAAATAATCCATAATGGCGGATGTTCATTGTCTAGTGGAGTCGGCGTAGCCGAGTTGGCTTATCGCTGGTCTGATAAGCCAAAGGTCCTGGGTTCGATCCCAGTTGAGTACAAGATATTTTTCTCTAGCCACTCCCGTGTTTCGGAGGACACGTTAAGCCGTCGGTCCCGGTTGCATATAAAAAAAAGCAGTCGTTAAAAAAACGGCGAGGTGGAACTACCCGTAAGGGTCTCCCCACCACGAAAAGCCATACGAATTTACTAATTGTCTAGTGGCATAGACTAAGGAATGGTTGTTTTATGCTAGTGGTGAGCAGTTTCTGTTGTGCGACTATTCTGTCTATAATGTATTCTATTCTGACACTTCAATGTAGGCTATATTTTACTAGCATTTTGAAATTTAAATCATAATATTCATCTCTAAACATATTACATTTGATGTCCTCAATAAAAGAAATCGGTGTTCAGCAGAAATGATTGTGTTACCTACTATTTTATTTCTTTAGCTGAATTCCCATTCTTAGGCGTTGATATGTTGTTCAAATATTGCAATAAATGGGCATTAAACCCTCTACAATATTGTTATAGTAAAGTAAAAAAGTAGTTAGGACTTTGGGGGTACTATGTCTGTAAAATATGGTCTAAGGGGAACGCAGAAGAAAAAAGGTTGGGAACCGCTGATATAGAATAAAAACATCATGTTTTTCGCCCAATTAAAAATCCATTCACTGAGCCCAGTTTAATAGTTAATCCCATCTCATGCTATAATTTGCCATGATGTTCCAGAAGTCGATGTTCCAGAAGTCGATGTTTCAGAAGTCGATCTTCCTGCACAGCCGAGGTCTCAATTACAAACACTAATTAAAGCCTGATCGATTGGTTGATGTTTAATGAGAAATGTTGTGAAATTATTATGAACTTGCTTAGAAATATAGTAACGAGACGACAGACTCAGTTATGTTGTTAATGAGTTTTGCTGGTTGGTGGGTAACTGGCATTACCAGTGTTGAACTTTGACCTTTCATACAAAGGAAAATGTGTTTGAACATTGAACAGAAGCAGGGAAATAAGCAGCGCGTTTTGTGCTCTCCATGTCATGCATATAAAACATTCAACTCTTGCATTTCCATTGGTTTGGCTAGGAATAAATGTGCTGCAAATTTTTACTGTTTGTATTCTGCAACGTGACGTTCACAACAAAAAGGTTAGGTTATGCTGATGAAGCTTCTTAGAAGCGAAATGCATTCCCTGTATGAGTGAGAAAATCATAATTTAAATATAAATACAGTGGCAGTTTAGAGATGAGAAGGATAAGATGTAGTTTGGAGTCTATTATTGTGGAGAATGGATTTTTTTTGGGGATGAAGCCCACATAGGTCTGAGACCTGTGCGTGGGTAATGAGTTGGATGATGGTGATTGATGAGTTGTACCAACAGTTTTAGGTGGGTTCCGAACCACCGGGAAGTGATTTTATAGAGAACAGTGTCTTTTTTGCTGACCAATCTAATCGGTCACCGTTACAAAGTGGACCCAGGAGAACGCAGCTTATCTCTATCTGATTGAACAGATACCTGCTACGGCTCACGGCTATTTGTCTGTAAAATTCTATTAAAATTATAATGAAAAGTGGCAATTACCATTAAAGCTGACTCATGAATAGGAATAGCAATAACTAGGATACAGACAGGGATGGGAAACTGAAAAAAATTACCAAGATGGAGCATTTTCAAATTTTAATAAAATTATGCGTAACAAACGTAATAAGAAATCTGAAACAAAATTCCTAATTATTTCATGAACTATCTCATTACATGAACTATTTGAAATGTATTATGATCTGTTTCAGTGTTTTGTTAATCTGAACTGTCAAATCAAATCATGCATATAAAACATTCAAATCTTGTATTTCCATTGGTTTGACAACCACTATCATTACCAATTATTCATAAACTAAAAAAAATCGGTAATTGTGTTACAGCATTAATTTATTTAGTGTCAATTAAAATTCTTTTCTGAGAACTGTTTGGGAAGAAATCATGTTTTAGGCTATTGACCTGTTGTATCTTCACATCACATTGTAGTTCAGTCTTGAGGCTGTGCGCAGGGTTTTCAATCATAATTTTTTTTCAAAGTTCATTGTATTAGATATTATTGAGGTATTGAAATGTTAACTATTGCCATGAAAAATTATTTTTTCCATCAAATATTTTATGGAATATAGGAGTTCAAAGTTGAAATTTTTCTGTTTTTGGGGGCAATTGAACTCGCCTATGAGCTATTTTAAACATTTGACAATTATTTTATAACTGAAAGACAACTTTGGGGAAAAGAATGACACATTTTTTATTTTAATTTAACAATTGGGTTTTTCAAATTAATTTTTAAAAAACTGTAAGTTTTTGCATGTTTTAAAAAAATTATTTTGAGAAAACTAATTGTGTTATCGGAATGAAAAATATGTCAATTTATTCCTCAATTTGTCGTTCATTTGAAAAAAAATTATCAAATGATTGAACAATTGCCCCCAAAAACGGAAAAATTTCAACTTTCAATTTCCATACTCCATAAAATATTTTATGAAAAAAATAATTTCTCATGGCAATTAATAGTCAACATTTCAATACCTTAATAATATCCAATACAAACAATAAACTTCGAAAAAAAAATATGACCAAAAACCCTGCGCACAGCCTTAATAAATTAACATAAACCGTATTTCACCTTGTAAGTGTTCCAAGTGTTACAAGTGTTCCTTGTAAGTGTTCTTGTGGAATGTAGATTGCTATTTTAATATTAAAACTCAATTTTCATAGAGTGAATTGAATTTATTTTTGATAAAATTGTTTTTTTTCGATGCACTAGTGCAAGTAGCCTGAGGCAAGCTTCAAAACAGATAAATTTCAAGTAAAAATCAATAAATGCAAGTTTGATGTCTTTCACTCAATATCTTGAGTTATTGAATGTCGGACAGCTCCACAAAAGAAAATCAAATTTAAACACTGTAAGATGACGTCATCTTACGGAGCTCAATACGGAGGTCGTTGCACTGGCTCCGTCAAATGACGTCATCTTACGGTGGTCAAATTGAATTTACTTTCGTGCAACTGGCCTTTATCACAATGGCTTCAACAGCCTTCACGCTCCTTGGAATCCACTCCCACCTGATAAATCCCCCACTCGGGGGATTCAAGGGAAATACAATTGTAATTACTCTCCACAGACTCTGAACTGATAGTTAGTTATCTTCGATTGAATGAAGGTGAGCGCTGCCTGCGCGAATTGTGTCTGGATGTGGAAATTAATCACTAGTTCATCCCAACAATTGCTTATTCCGTCTCATGAGATCCAGAACACAAACGCTCATCTGATGTGATTGCTCGCATAATATAAGCTATGTATAATGGGCGAACTCGATTACACAATAAGATTGCTCCTCAAGTATGTTTAGATAAGGGGGGAAGCCCTCATTTGAATTAGGTAGATTTGTTGTGATGTTAATGCTTCTGTGAACTCAGAATACAGGATAACCCGATTGTAGAATATGGTTAATCCTCATCTTTGTTAAGATATAGGTGGATATTAACGTTCATATGAATTACATATAAGTTCATATTCGTTAAGGGTGGAAACCTTATTTGAATAAGGTGGATTATGATCTTTGTTGTAATGTGAATGCAACTAAACTAAGAGTACAGGGTAACCCGATTGTAGAATATGGTTAATCCTCATCTTTGTTAAGATATAGGTGGATATTAACGTTCATATGAAGTACATATAAGTTAAGGGTGGAAACCTCGTTTGAATAAAGTGGATATTGATCATTGTTTGAGGTTTATGCCTCTATAAATTAAGAATACAGGGTAAACCGTTTGTATAATATGATTAATCCTCATCTTTGTTGAGATATAGGTGGATATTAGCGTTCGTATGAGGTACATATAAGTACATACATGATAACTATCTGATAGGCTCGCCTTGACGACCTCACTGAACCTAATGATAGAGGGGAAGTTCAAACCAAGTTTAAAACATTAAAAAAATTTTCCAGGTCGAACTTTTGAAAGCTTTACTTAGTACTAATCTGGAGTCTTAAAATTAACATAGATAAAAATTGTTATAAATCAGGTGATGGTTGAGGAAAATTTCCCAAAATTAAATTATTAATGGCGGGCCGCTTAGCGCAGTTGGTTAGGGCGTCGCAACCTCTGTCGTTTAAGTGGTCGCGGGTTCGAATCCCGCTCCACCGTCAGGCATTTATGTATAATCATTCACCTCATTACCCACGCACAAGTCTCGGACTCATGTGAGCATCATCAGCAATTAAAAAAAGGGAGTGGGCCATCTTGAACCGACTAAGAAGTGACTGTGCCAGGACTGCAGCAAATAAGTGTAAGTGGGGATACATAGACACCCCGTACTGTGACTGTGGCAATGATGTTCAAACCACCCAACACCTGATTAATGAATGTCCAGTACATAAATTCGATGGAGGGATTGAAGATTTGAATGTTTTGACAACTGAAGCCATTGAATGGCTCAGGCAACTTAATGTAAATCTATGACCATTTATGTATGTAAAATTTGTGTTTGAATGTGTTTTATCATGCTGATGTGCCATACGCATATATATATATAATTAAAAAAATACAGAATACAGCTTGATATGATTACTAGCATAGACCTAGTAGGAGTAGAAGGAGATGGGTTAGTATACTTATAATTAGAGTGACTTTATGTGGACAGTGTGGTGATTGCCTCCTGCTGCCATATATATTGTCTCCAATTTTTATTTGATTGTTTATCTATATAGGCTTGATATTAGTTATATATATTGTAAACAAGTTTTCTACATGACTCCCACTACACAATACGCGTGGAAAACTTAGCGTTCCTGTTAGCGTAGCCTAAATATAATATAATATCATACGGTTCATACTACACTGACTGTAAATAGATAAAGAGATGGTAAAATCACTTCCCGGTGGTTCGGAACCCAACTAAAACTGTAGGTCTAGCTCATCAATCACGATCATCAAACTCACGCACAGGTCTCTCAGATCTATGTGGGCTTCATCCTCCGAAATAAAAGTTCTGTTACTGTAGTTAATACTTAACTTGGACACTAACATCAATAATATTGATGATAATAATGATAATAATAATAATAATAATATGCGTATGGCTTTTATTGGTGGGAGACCCTAACGGTATAGTAGTTCCACTTCGCCGTTTAAGCCATGTTATGGAGACTATGGTGAGCCTACAATTTTAAGTGGGCTCCGAACCACCGGGTAAAATAATTCTCATTTGGATACTGAATAGCGAATTTCAACCACCTGACCGAATTAAACAATCAGAAGCGAAACGTTCAATGGCCACACTGCCTATATAAAATTACCTTACTTATAATAATTGTATAATTATAAAGAAATCGATTTCTATGAATGCTGATTGAGGATTTTTCTACTCTCTCATCCCTGTCTCTTGTTTGTGTGTTTTCAGGTTCACATGGCAGTGCAGATGCCAGGCTTCAAGCGCGTGAAAAGAGGCTACAAGCCACTCAAAGTGGAGAACCTTGTGCCCGACATTGAGCCACAAAGGGATCCCACCGACCCCTACTTTCCCTTTCAATGGTACTTGAAGAACACCGGTCAAAATGGCGGCAAGGCGAAGTTGGACCTGAATGTGGAGGCCGCCTGGGCGCAGGGCGTAACCGGAAAGAATGTCACCACCGCCATTATGGATGATGGTAAGTATCGTAGATCATAAAGCTCTAAAAATATTAAGTTAGTCATAAGACCTTGAAGTAGTTCTTGATATATTGTTTTGGGTAACTATCAGGTGTAACTCTATCCCATGTACTTTTAAACGGTACATTTTGATTCCGAAACTTGTGCGTGGGTAATGACGTGAATTATCACACAAAGATGCCAGACGGAGAAGTGGGACTCGAACCCACGACCACTGAAACGACAGCCAGCTGAAGTTGCAACGCCCCAACCAACTGCGCTAAGCGGCCCGCCACTTTCAAATGTAACTTCATCATTCTCATGTACTTGTAAAGGTACTTTTTGGATTACATTTAAATGTAACTCCATTTACTTGTAATCTTTAGAAAAAACTTGAAGTACTGTCGCCGGCATTCAGTTGCGCGTTCGTAACCTTGAAACAGTCTTATGATGAAGTAAGGTTAGTGGAGAGATATAAATGCTTCCCTGAAAGCATCACACTTCACAGCTAGTGTCTGTTTACAACGAAAAATGTTTGAATGTTTTCAGTACAGGTAGTGTCGTACTCTCATGGCCTTCTGCTGAAGTGCAAAGCTAGATGCCAGCTACTGTAGCTTTAGGAATCTTGTACTGAGTTGCAATTAGAATATTATTCCATTTACCGACATAGGCTACAAGAAGAGAATTAGAGGGAAACAATTGTTGAAATGATAAATTGCACACAGATTGAATTAAATATCTTAATAATTTCATGTATCCATCTACTAATCCTTCCATTTAGAAGAAATACTCATTCATAAGAGTATCACAAGAGAGCTCACTCACATTCGAGCAAAGATACAACATCTGATCTTTTTACAAATTTTCAATTGAAAGATCCAAATTTCAAGTTACGCCCAAGATTGGCTAGAAATTTCACTGTTTTAATTATGACTAGAATAAATAAAAAAATTGTGTTGGGCCTACTCTCGAAGAATTTTCTTTTGTTTTGGAATAATTACCATCACAGTATTTTGAAATTATTTATCAACAACAGAAATACCTATCTTGTTGAATTCCTTCTCCCCTTATGAATTGCAAATAGTAATTGAATTTTCTAGAATTATTTGTTGCATTGCAGACATTTTTATGAGGAAGTAACGATGAGGGTACGATTAAGCGTACTTTTTAGTTTACCATAAATTGGTAAAAGAGACCATCACTTAAACTCACTCATATGAGTGAATAATAATAATAATTATTATTACTCATTTACACCAAGGTCATGAAATATTCCAAAAACTTTGAATGCCTTCCTGGCTACTAAATGCTGCAGTCACAAATAGGTGAATAAGCTCATTTTCATGCACTTGTCGACCAAACAAAGAGAGACGCATTTACTTCTAAACGCGTGTACCAAATTGTATGAAATTTTGCAAAGATCATCCTCTACGAATGACCAGTGAAGTATGTGTAAGGATATTCAAAATTTGATTGAATTTAAAGGATATTCAAATTATAAAAACGAGAAGCATCAAGGTCTTATTCCATAGGATTTTTTAAATGACTTCTCCATCATATGCAATTAGAATCAGATTTCAAGATAGCCCTCAGGTCCTCTTATTTATCTGGTTGAACCTGCATTAACATATTTTTGTTGAGAGAAACAACTCATTTCTACTATTCTAATTGAGTATGTAATGATACAAATTTATTAACTTTTCATGTGAAATTTAACGACTTGCAGTCAATATTAACAACGCAGTTCGTCATGGAACAAGAAATCCAGGAATACAAATTTAATTTATATTGTTCTATTAATTCATACATCAGTCATGTGAAATCTCAACTTTAGCTAACAGCTGTCTGTAAAATATAAACAGCCTTGATGATATGATACAGTGTTACATTGTGGAAAACAGACATGAAATAGACTGCGAAAATTGAACCAAGGGTTAGGTCTGATGCTTGTGTTCAATTTTGCAATGTTAATTATCATTGAGTACATCGAGTAAGATATGTTCCTTCAAGCAAGCACTCATATTCTTGAGCGTGAGGTCTATTGTTCACAGAACTACTAGTGAAATCTCTATTGAGATATTGGAATGGCTCTGAAGTGGATAGTGAGTGGAAATGAGTTATAATCCAAACAGCATGTGCCTTTACTATCAGACACAACTCAAGATCCTGGAGGCTCTTGGCTGGTTACAAATATTCTGATAAAAACTTGATTCTCGATCACTGGCCAAACTGAACCAATCAAGAGGATTTAGTTGCACAAAAGACAATCAAAAAGAGATCGAAACAGTTCCCTGGCATATTTTTGACCGGTAAATTTCTGGGAATAAAACCATTGATCCCCGATCATATTTATGCATTCTAGCTCCGCTCATCGTAATCACACGCCTTTTGAAACATTAGTCCCAAACGCGTGTTTACAATAAATTATTGGAATAACTTTCAACTTAGATTTGAAATAACTCTATGATGTCATAGAACTGGGCCAAAAAGAAGAAGGATGAGAAGGAAAAGCAAAAACCAATTGAAATAACTCCATAAAGTCATAGAACTGGGTTGTGAATTCTTGACCTACGACGATCTTTCTTTTATTAGATTTCTCTTACACAGCCTGCGTCATAAATATATGATGCACTGTAGAGGTCACATATTAAGGAGTAACACTGCATTATGCATATAGTTGGAAATGAAGGCGTCCTATCTGCAAACCCGCCAAACTGCTGTCCAGCAAAGCTATTTCGGTTGGAATCTCTACTAATTTTCGTCAAATAATACCCCACATGACATCAGCTATGGTAGCGAAACAAGGACGGGATTCGTATTCATGAATGTGGGAGAAATGAGACAAATAACATGCAAGACTGCTTATGCTAGTCATATGGAACATGCACTTGATTGATGACGCTATATTGTTCTGTGAAACTGTGGGATTGCGACATTTTAGGATTGGTGACGTCATATTGTTCTGGGAAACTGTTGGATTGTGACATTTAGGAGTGGTTTCGATCCAGTAGATGTCAAATTGTCGGTAACGTCAAAGTTTTATGATGAATCAAACTATCGAAATTGCAATTCAATGGTATGAATGAATGGGCCGAACAATCCTTTACTTGAGAATTCAACCTATTACTGTATTATTTCAGAGTATAAATCAGTTTCAAATTAAAAGAGAATTTATTTATTTATTTATTTACTTATTTATTTATTTATTTATTTATTTATTTATTTATTTAATTATTTATTTATTTATTTATTTATTTATTTATTTATTTATTTATTTATTTATTTATTTATTTATTTATTTATTTATTTATTTATTTATTTATTTATTTATTTATTTATTTATTTATTTATTTATTTATTTATTTATTTATTTATTTATTTATTTATTTATTTATTTATTTATTTATTTATTTATTTATTTATTTATTTATTTATTTATTTATTTATTTATTTATTTATTTATTTATTTATTTATTTATTTATTTATTTATTTATTTATTTATTTATTTATTTATTTATTTATTTATTTATTTATTTATTTATTTATTTATTTATTTATTTATTTATTTATTTATTTATTTATTTATTTATTTATTTATTTATTTATTTATTTATTTGTTTGTTTATTTGTTTATTTATTTATTTATTTATTTATTTATTTATTTATTTATTTATTTGTTTATTTATTTATTTATTTATTTATTTATTTATTTATTTATTTATTTATTTATTTATTTATTTATTTATTTATTTATTTATTTATTTATTTATTTATTTATTTATTTATTTATCTATTTATTTATTTATTGAACAACGAATGTGAAGGCGCAACAGACTCAAGTCCAAAACTGCTCCCTTCACAAATTTTGAATAAATATGTTACATTGTCCAAAGCATTGAGGTTAACACATAAAAATTTAAGATCTTTTTAAACCTTCACTTAAAAATTAGCTAAATGAATCTTCCACTTAATCACTATTAATTTAAAAGTTTACTTCAAACGAAATTGATTATGAATCGATTAAATGTAATGGATTATGATAAAATGGTAGAGAAACATAGTATAGGAAAGAAAGTGTGGATTCTTCCACTTCCAAGCCTGTATAATCTTGAAGCCATCTGCTTTATTGAAAAAATAAGGATAGATTCAAAACAGGTTCTTTCACTATTATGAAATCAGGTACATACAAGACTCACGAGATGACTTACATCGAACAATATTCTATGAAAGGGGAGTAGAGAGTGCAGGGTTTTTTAAAGAGGCAATCACAGGCGATGAATTTATAATTAAAATGAATGAAGAGTTATTATGAGCAATGAGCATAGTCAAATGAGTGCATACAATCCACTATAGAACCCACTATAAAACTAACCTAACCTAACAGCGCGTTTAGAGGTAATCGCAGGCGATGAATTTATAATTAAAATGAATGAAGAGTTATTTAATATATTGTGCATACTCAAATTTCAGCCTCATTATGACATGCAAAACAGATAGCAGAGTTTTATTTTAATGACTTGAATTTCTCGACAAATCTATACACCCCTTTACAGGTGGTTAGTTGATGAAAATAAATGATAAAATGAGTAATTTATTTTGAAAAACTCAATATCCGCCCTGTAATCATGGAATGTTGAAATGCTTTTAATCGGATTTTGGGAAGCATAGTACAGATTCCAGAGACGTTATGGAGACTATAAAATCACTACAGGACACTGCAGAGTTAACGTCAGGCTTCAACGAAATCAGCAACATTGTGTGATTTACTGTTGGTGAGCTACTGACGTGAATTTGACGATATTCAATGTCAGATATCTGAAGACTATAGAGGCATTATCGTACAGACTGCAGAAAATACGTTACCCAATTAAATGAAATTGATAACACTGTGTAAACTTCGTGAACTACTAACATGAATTTGTCGATATTCAAAGTCAAATATCTAGGTAGCAGCATCACAATTATAGTCACTCACTTTATAAGATGACTGTTCCTACAGACAGGAATGTGAAAGGTTTTATTTAATTACATTTTAGCACATTTCAAAATCTTCAATTCTAAAATGCAGACGACATTTTATTTAATGGTTTTCTAATAACGAAATCCTTTTCGTGAAGAATAATAATTCTTCAAAATTAATTCAATCGAAATTATTTTGATTGAGATTATTCCAAAATACCTACACACTTCTAAGAATGACTTCCAAAAAGAAAAAATCTTTCAGGTAAAGATTTTTGTGGTGTCATTAAGATTGAAATATTTTTTTGGAGAATGGAGCCCACGTAAGTCTGAGAACAGTAAGCGGATAATCAGTTGGATGAAGGTGATTGATGAGCTGGACCTACAATTTTAGGTGGGCTCCAAACAACGGGGAATTGGTTTTACAGCAGAAAACAATCTTTTTTGCTGGATAATGCAATTTGTCACCCTTACAAAGAGGACCCAGGAGTTTGTGGCTTACCTTTATTTGACTTAATTGATACTTGGTACGGCTCACGTCTCTCATTTCCCATAGACAACTTCTCATAATCTCTCAAGAGCGAATTGTTGACCTTTTCAAGCTACAGATTCGGTTATGCAAAATTTTAATATAGTACTTGATTATTCTCTACAAATTAAAGTTTTTTAAAGACTTCACAAATTTATTTTCATAAGAAACCAGCTCCCAATCTTTTCTCAACTTGTTCCACGTCTTACTTGAAAAAGAACAAATTTTTAGGATGTTGAAAATCCTTCTTGTTTCCACTAGTATTACAACTTTAAAAAACACTTTTACGTTAAAATTGTGACTCATGCTATTCTGTACACTCATTTGTACGGTGTGTACTGTGGGTCGTCTGACGATGCTCATAACAACAGAGTGAAACGGCCGTCACGCCATAACGTAAGTCACAATTTCTACTTGAAAGTGTTTTTTTAGTTTTAAATTTTTTTAGGACTAGACAATGTAGCTTAACAAACCAGTAATCTCCTCTTCTCACCTACTGCAATAATCTAGCATCATGAAATCTACGTAGCTTAAGAAAACAGTAATTTTCTCCTCTTCACAGCTACTAAAAAAATAAATGTTAACAAAAACATTTGCTAAATTCAAGCTCTTCAACAAATGTTTCCAACTCCATGGAAACCTCTCCTTCAACAGAAATGTACCAATAAATCGTCGCACAATTGAAAACCACTCTACATTCCCAAAATTACGAAACAAAGCCTCACATCGTGATACTATTGGCCGAAATCTAATACCATTTAAAATGAGACCCATTCATTCTCCAATCAGACGCCGTCTAGAAGTTGAGTGAGGTTATGTGTGAGGCAGTGAGTGAGGCTGAATGTGAGGTTATTTGAGAGTTTGAGTGTGAGGTTGGTGATCGAATTTCGTTCAACTCAGAGCAGCAATGGGTTTGGTATCGAGAGTAAATCGAAGTGTATGCGAGCTGGAAACGCGGGAGGCCCTTATAACTTTCCAACCTCACCACCATTCTATACATAATCCACTTTTATATCTATCTATGCATCACATATATGCTTATATTGCCCACTTGCCCACATACACGAATCATATATGAAGGCAGAGAGATTATAACAAGAATGGGAGTTATCGATATATATGTGAGATATAGATATACAAATGTGTACGTAGATATGGATAAATATATGTAAATATAGAGATATTGCTCTGGGTACGTTTTCTACTCAGTAAACAAGGATTCGCTTTGAGACGCTGACGCTCCAAGGTAATAACACGCAGACATGGTGGAAGGCGTACGAAAGAGATGTGAGGGAGAGGAAAAGATAATGAGAGAGGGTTGATGAAGAGAGTAGGATTGTGGGAGAGGGGGTAAGAGAGAGAAAGATGGAGTGGAAAATTGGTGAATAGAAATTTGGGAGATTTCATGTTCATGTAGGGGAACGAGCAATGAGAAAGATAGTGGGTAAGAGTGAGAGAGAATGGTAGAGATGGGGTGAGAGGGATAGAATGAAACAGAAATAAATAGAGAGTAAGAATAAGAGAGAAATAAAAAGAGTTGTGGGCAAGAGAGATGAGGTGAGTGAGAGGTAAAATGAAACAGAGATAAATAAGATAGATATAAAGAAACGCAGATAAATAGAGAGTAAGAATAAGAGAGAAATAAAAAGAGTTGTGGGCAAGAGGGATGAGGTGAGTGAGAGGTAAAATGAAACAGAGATAAATAAGATAGATATAAAGAAACGCAGATAAATAGAGAGTAAGAATAAGAGAGAGATAAAAAGAGTGGTGGCCGAGAGAGATGGGGTGAGTGAGAGATAGAATGAAACGGATATAAATAGAAAGAAACAGAGATAAATAGAAAGAAACACAGATAGGTAGAAAGAAACAGAAATAAATAGAGAGTAAGAATAATAGAGAGACCGAAAGAGAGAGTGATAGAAAGGATATGAGTGTATAATGAGAGAGAATGTGTATGAGGTGGGAAGGAAGGGAAATGATAAAAATGAAATGGAAGAGGAATAAAAACAAACAATAGACTGATAAAAGGAAATGGAAATATGGGGGGAAATATGATATAAATATGGGGATTTTGGTTCATATAGGTAGTGTGAGAAAGAGTGTAAGGAAGTTAAAAAAAAGAGAGAGAGAATAGAGAAAATATGAGAGAAAGACTTGAGTTGATGGGACCGAAGGGTTGAAAAAGAGGATAATGAGATCCGTTACTGGAAGGGGAAAGAGAGAGAGGAAAACGCATACAACAAGAAAAAATAGAACAGAAGATATCAAATAAAAATATGAAAATGGGAATAGGCAAGCAGTATGACTTTTAATAGTTGAGATGAGAAAGGAAGAAAAAAATAAAATTAGTGACATAATTGAAGGAGAAACATTGAAGGGAAGAGAAGTGGGAGAGAGAGGATCAGTGTCTATGAATGAGAATAAAAGGTAGAGTGAATGATAGTTACGAAAATAAGAAGAGAAATTAAAGGGGGAAAATTAATGGAAAGAGAAATGGAAGAGAGAGAATCCGTGTCTAAGAATGAGAGAAGAAGAGAGAGAGAGAGAGAATGATGGTAACGAAGATAAGAAGAGAGTTGGATGGCATGAGAAAAAAAATATTAGATACTTGCCTTGTAGAAGAAGGGTGACAAGGTAAAGGATTAGAAATAGCTAGGAAGTAGGAAAGAAAAAAAGGGAGAGAGAAAAGAGAAAGAGAGTAAGGCATGAATAGTGACAGGAAGGGTGAAGAAAGAAGAAGATGACGATTCTGGTTTAGATAAAAAGAGAAGCAGAAACAAAGACAGGGAATAAATAATAGAGAGAAACATTCACTTGAAGGATGGAAAGGCGAAACGGAAAGAGCTTTCTGGTTAGCTTCTACATGGAAAAAGGGAGAAAGAAGAAGAAAATTGGAAGAGACATTTGGATGAAGAGTAGAAAAGGTAGGATGAAAAGAGCAAGATGAGATTTCTGGCTTACACAGAGTGTGCGCGCATTCAGAACCCTTCTCCAGATGATGATTCTCCAGTCACTGGAGAATTTGCGTCATCCACATTCTTTGTTAGCTGCTGGAGCACACACATACATCTACACACACAGAGTACTATACCAAGAAGTACTCAAAGAGTCTTTTCTGCCCATAGCTAGTCCACCATACAAATTTGTTTGCTTCTTCTTCTTTTTTCTTTCATTTTTTCCTACTCGCACTCCCCTTTGTGAATCAAGAATGGTTTTATTTGCCTTGCCCACTTTTTCCACCGTTATCTTTCCACAGAAGCAGCCTTGAGAAAAATTTGAATTTCCATTGCTGCAAGTGATATGAGTTGAGATTTGTTTGTACGACACTTTGCGCTAGTCGCTTGGCGCTATAATAACTTATTTATTCGTTAACTTATGAAAGTTATGAAGATCCAAGTAGAGTTTGGAAGAGACCAATTGGAAATAATAGTTGGCAATCTTGGTCTATTCGGTGAGGTTCTTGTCTAATTGACCGAACGAAGAGAGGTCTCTGTTTCCAGTCGTACGTTTTGCATTTGTCTGCCTGTCTGCCCATGAAATTTTGCATGGATCTTCCAATCATGGGATTCCGATCAATGCATTTTTGGAATTTGCTTGCATTTAAAGAATATTTAAAAGGAAAAAAGTAAGGCTCTCAGGCCTTCTTCTATAGGAACCTATGATTTTTAAAATGACCTTCTCCATCATATGCAATTGGAATCAGATTTAACGATGGCCCTCGGGCCCCCTAATTATCTGGTTGAGCCTTATGAACTAATTATGAGTGGAAAGGGAAAAAACTTGTCATGATTTTCATCACCTACTCGAAACCAAGAATTTTTTTGTAGATTACGTCTTGGAGACTCCAGTTAAAGAATTATAAGTCAAGTCAGATCAACAATATTATACACTATAATTACTATATTATACCATAATTAATTACTATAACAATTAGTTGAGGTGAGGCTTAATTTTGATGTGAAAAGAACTCTTGTACACTATAAAAAGCTTTATCAACTAAATACTTGACTTCTGTTGCTTTTTCGAAGAGGACTAACGGTCCTATAATTGTATTTTAATGTGAAATTTGGAAAACCAAAATTTTTCTGACCTGCAACTCTATAGCTTAAAGACGTGCAGCTTTTTTTAACGATAAAATTTAACAGTGTAAAAATTCGACAAATATCTGGTTCTGATATGGAACTGCAGCCCACAAGCAGGACAAAACGTGCGGTTGACGCCTCATGCCTTTACTAGTAGCTGTAACCACGCGTTAAACGCCGCGGTTGAAGAATAATAACGCTATTAAACGCGCCGTTGAATCAAACCACGCGTTGCATGTGAACAATCCCATTTGCTCCTTGATATGGGCAGCCGCGCTGTTTTTAAAACGCGGCAGTTACCTCCGTCATGTGAACGGCCTGATGAAACACTGCAATTCTGTCCACTGTTAATAACTATCAGACTGACGGATGGTTGCACGAAAGGCAATTGAATAAAGAGTTTAATGTCAGTTACCTAATGTCGTAAGTGTAACGGGTTTATTTCTGTTGCACAAATATCCATTAGTTATTTTTCGTTAACCGAACGGGCACAATCTGGCAACACTGTAATTTAATCAACAGCTGATTCTGAAGTTGAGACAAAATATGAATTAGAATCATTTCATTTTAACTATTTGAACAATAATTATTCAACTAACTCAATATTATTATAATAGATTTTATTCATTTTGAAAGGTTTTAACACCTGCGACCTAATTTGCAGTTCCGTGTCCTGATACAATAAACATAACCTATAAAATGTAACTTGATGGGCATTAGTGAGATTTAATCTTCGGTGATCGGGCGGTTAAATATTTTTTACGCCTGTTAGCCTAATCGGAGTTATCACTTGTAATTATCCTTTGTGCAGCTAAATTCTCTCCATTAATTTGAATCTCTATAGAATGACGTCATTCTATGGGGATTGAATTTAAGTGACTTCTAAATTCAGTGACACTTAAATTCAATCCCCATAGAATGACGTCATTCTACGGAGATTCAGCGGAGGGAATTTAGTTGCACAAAGGATAATTACAAGTGATAACTCCGATTAGGCTAAGTGCAACTGGCCGTGAATCGATGAAATATCTCTCAATGCAATGTAATTTGTCATAAGCGCACTGGGAACAATGGAAATAATTCCACCCTCCCATCAAAATGGCATGCAAGTTGTGAAAAACTTGATTGAAATCATGCTAAGGTGGCTCTTAGTAGAAAAAAATCTGCAGCGGTTCGATTTGTAAGGGCTAAAAAAAAACCAATCTGAATGATAAATGCATAAGGCTTTTGCCAAATTGAAGTTGACAGACCTCTAATAATCAGATAGTATAAGCACAGATTACAGAACAACAGATTACAGATTACAGGTTTGTCTGTGGTATAAGTTAGTCGTAATTTTATGGCTAAACACAGTACACTGGCTCGATCTTACAAAGCTCACCGGACAGGGGGAAAATAAAGTGAAGCAACTATAAAAAACAAGCAATAAAATTCGTATATTGTGCGGAAAAACAGTCTAACAAAAATTAAATGAATATTTACGATAGGAAAATAACTGAAAGTATGATAAGCTTTTATCATCGTTAGAGTTTCATCTATAAATGACAAACAGCATGTAACTTGAACAGAACGTTGTTTTCAACAACAATCAATTCTTGTTTAAACAAAAGTCATAATTCATATTTAAAGGTCACAGTTCAAACTATTCAATGACTCAATAAAACTGGAACAATTTTATATCCAAGGTCAGATCTTTTGATTAGTGTTCATATTAATCTTCATAATACACAGGAACATTACGTTAGGAATATGGCAACATAACACGGCTATATGACCGGAACATTACGGCGCTATATAGGCTACCCGCCTAACATATTATTACTGGAATCTCACTTTGTCATCTAACCAAAAGCCGTAAAAACTCACATTAGAAAGAGATACTATTTATCCAATACAACAGTTCCTATATCACTTATGCCTGGTTTCTCAGTGTTACAGTAAAACATTCAGTTACTATTGATTCAATACCGGCCCTAAGGCTTGTTTCACACATACCTATCAATCGGTGAACCGGTGTTGTAGGGACATTGTAAGTTATAATTGTGCGCTTTGCCCTCACTTAATTTTTGAACTCATACGATACAATTTAATTATGCCGGTCAAACGATACCGGTTATACGGTGGAGACGCACCGGCTTATAAAAATGTTTTTTAAAATGCGGAAAAAGTCAATTTATTTAGATAAGGTGAGTTTTGAGAAGCAATTCACAAATTCAAATTACAATCTACAAGATAAATGACGCCAGATTGTCCAAAATTTATTACATTTAGATGTAGGATGATATACCACATGATGGAAAATGAAGATGGAAAAAGAAGCGACCCATGAATATGTGGATCGATGAGGTGACCGATGAACTGAATAAAGGGAGAAAATAGAGAAAAAGGAAGATGGGTGTACGAGAATGAGAAGAAAAAATATATCAGTGAATAGAGAAGGATGAAGGTATGTTGTGACGTAGACCAGGGCTCGTCTAGGGCTGTAACACAAGCTAAGAGAATAATCAACAAGTACATTTTTTTAAGATTCTGCAGTGACTAAAAAAATAATGATAAGCGTATGGCTTTTAATGGTGGGGAGTTTACCTATATGGGCTTCATCCGCCGAAAAAAAATATATAATTATATAGCACGTCATGATTGAGACCAATATTCGAATTTGTATTCATTTTATATTGATAGTTCATACAAAAATGTAGCACAGTACATTAATCACCATATCTTCTCAATTCAAATCAAAACCATAGTAAAATACTTTCATTAAATTTAGCCTTCATGATTTGTGCTACAAAAGCATTCAGATAGATTACATAACGGATAGCCAGCAGCTTATTTTAGTTCGTTTTAATGTCTTTGGGGTACGTTGAATCAATTATTCTTTTTTGTGGACGTTCCCTTTATTGGATTGAAGGTAATACCACATACCGGATTTAAAATATGTCATGTTCTAAACTGGCCCAGTCGACTGTTATTTTCTTCCACTTATTCGCACTAACGTACAAATTTTGCCTAATAGCTGTCGGTTGCGCCATTTTCATGCACAAATGAAGGAAATTGATTGGTTGATTTCAACATAAGCGTCACTTTCGGTCAAGGTCAAATTTGAACGTCGGTCTCGTAGCTAGGTATCTGGGGCCGGAAAAAAGATCCCTATAGTGTATGATCTTTTTATTCATGTTTAAGCCCTTTGAAGGATACCATGGTTTCGAGGGCCTGGGGGCATTGTACTGGCTTTCCCAGCCTAGCTAAGGACCTTCTGAAGATCAAGTTCAAGAGAAACGGTATTTTCTATTAGACAAATTTTCACAATTATTTACTTCATATGCTTATTCATTCTTCTATTGTGCAAAGGATTTTTAATTATAATATTGCAATTAAAAATAAAATAATTATAGGTAAGACCAAAACAAACGGATGAAATAATCAAGATTTTAAAGCTACCGATAACTGTAACAAACACTAACTCCTATCTTTCATATTGATATTTGTTAAATATTGAGGCTTGATCGAAATATTCTGTTGTTTTGATGAAGTGATATAGAACTGCAGCCAAATAATTACTTACCAAAATAATAATTACCAACTTAATATCAGATCTATCAATATGAAAGTATTTAACAAGAATTAACCTTTAGCATTTATTGCTTTTTTATAACGGCAGATGGAGAATGTTGTCCGAGTTCTTATCAAAGCAAAAGTACTCTGCAAAGTTTTTTGTTTGAAAGGAAGGTCCAATATTTTGAAAGTTCGCTTCAGATAAAAGAAATAACTGGTATTGCCGGTTTCTCGTAACTCTTCTTAAAGTTTGCGTTAGTGCTTTCATCGAATACGAAACAGAAGTTTGTTCGTTAGAAAAGGTAAGAATGGCGAACTGAGTTCAACTTCATTAATCTTTTTAAGTGAAAGGCTACAAGGCTTCAGAAACATTGCAAACTTGGGAATATTTTGCAACTGAAAGTTTCTCCCTTCACAAATACAGCTTAAAATTGTATAATCGTGTTTTCTCTAATAAATTTCAATGAAAGTTTGATGTTTCTTTTGATTAACTTGTTATGAAATGATAGATTCTACCTTAATAGAGCTGGTTAGGTAATTTGAAAATGTCTTGAACACACTTCAGGATTTTTAATATGAATTTACCAAATGGAAATGTCTGTTGAACAATCGTAACTGTCTGAAACATTATCTTAACTGTACACAGAAATTTATCGGGAAAAGTTTACAATTGAAATTTTAAACTATTTCTTCAATAAATACATAGTAATTTGACAGGGATTAAAACTTTTGCAAGAGAATTCCGAGCTTTAATTGTAAATTAAAGTGAAATTGTGAATAATAATATTATAGGATTGTGATTTGTCAAATTATACATTTGATTTGCCAATTATTGAATCTGACGGAACCTAAATAATCAATCCGAAAATATCACTTTCAATGCATTCGTTCTAGCCATTCCTTTATCAATTAAAAAAACTATCAATTTATCAATTTTCTATTGTTTTTATACCATTTGTTCTGATTATATCAATGTTGAATGTGACTGATTATATTTATGTGCTATTGAAAAGATTGACCACCCATTGGTTTCTAAGTGGTGACTTTGAATTTGTTTTTCCATACAAGTTTGAAATTAATTTGTGTTTGTGATTTGAAAAGATAAATTTATTTCTTTCAATTTGATAATTCAATGATTCAAAAAAATTGTAAAATATTCCAAATCAGTCAATGTTAGAATGGATTTCTTCGTAATGCATGACTATAATTACTTGAAATTTCAACAATAACGGTTCAATTAAATTGAAAAGGTTCTGAGAACTGAAAAGAGAACTGAAAAATTCATGTAATTGTTATCAATCCTTATCATTGTGGAATCATCACCATTCTCAATCTTAATCGAATTGGGACTGAAATTTTCAACAACTATTCCACAAGTAGTGATCCTAGAAGCTGTGTGAGCTATTAATGCTATTGTCTGTCTTACAAAATGGGAGCTTCTCATTGGTTAACCTACAAAATGGAAGCCTCTGATTGGCTACCCTTCAAAATGAAAGCATCTGATTAGCTGTACACGAAGGTCTGTCACGCCTGTTGATAAGAATGGGAGGAGTCAACTAATGAAATTCAAAAGTGATCAAAGATAGCCAACAAGTGACAAATTATCAACCCATACAAATTAGAGCGTTTTCAGTCCAACAAAAATATTGTGCTCATAACCTGAGCTGAAATACAACTTGAACTTGAAGTTTTTCACTTCTATGAAGTGAATATTATCACATTTTATTTCAATCTAATAGTGGTGTCATGACTTGCACAAAAATGTATTGCATCCTTACTATTAAATTTTCAATCCTTGTATAATATTCTCTATTTCCATTTTAATCACACACCTGCTAGTTTTATAATAAACTCATTTCATGAAACAAAAATAGCTGCAACTAAATAAATGACTCTCTCAAACTGGTTAAGTGTCAAGTATGGACAAATCTTTGTCCAAAATTCGTCTTTTAATTTAATTGTATCACTTACATTGTCATTACCATAGTTAATATTATCCAGATCATACAAATGAGATCATTGTACATAATATCTTGCACTATAAAAATAGCATTATCTGAGTTTACTATTGTATCCAAGTGATTTTGATAATTTTGTTTTTAACCATTCATATGCATAATTTGTAAATAAATTTACAGGAATAAAGAAAGATAATCTAATCCAATCCTTTATCTAATTGATTTTCCTTTTTTTCAGGTGTGGACTACATGCATCCTGATTTGAAATTCAACTATGTAAGTAGCAAATAAGATATTTATTTTTAAATTTGATCGAATTCGGTATTGTTAATATTTATTAATTATGTGCCATATTCACCCAATACTTTTATCGCTTCCAATAACAAATATTTTATTTTGCTTTCAATTTCGTATTTAATATTCCAGTATTTACATGATGTAACCTTGACTCAATGAAGGTCAAAACCAAATATTTCACTCTTGAAGGTTGTATTATTAGATCATATTATCACCTTTCGAGGCTGGTTCCTCACCATACAAATCACTTTTTTCTCTTCAAATAAATAAATATTGCAAATCTATCATTACAAAAACCTACACTATAATAAGGAGTACAAATTGAATAACAATCAATAAGTCAGCCAACTAACCAAATCAACAAAATGAAAACTAATTCAACGTTTTTCAATTAGAAATATTTCAAAAAATCAGCCTAGTAAAGTTATTTCATAGTTATATAATTGTAAATAATAATATTACGCAGGAGAATCAACTTGTGATTTATTGAATTCATCGAATTTTCTCATACGATAAAAGAAGTTCAGATAAACTACATAACAATGACAAAGCTTACAAGAAATGATTCTGATAGTCAAGTAATGAATGAAAAAATATTACAAAATGAGTTGGATATCCATAATGATTGGAAAATTAGATGATATTATACACCCACTATTATTGAGGTATTTAAGCTATCCTGAGATTGATTACCAACGTATCAAATATTCATATTCATAACAATAATTTATTAACATTACAATTATTATCAACATAAATAATTGGTTTGTAACTGAATGTGACTCTTGAAACTATTAAAATGTCTTCCCCTAGCTCCTAGCATCCATTTTCAATTGGTACCAGTACTGGCCTGGATCGAGTGTTATGATTGGTTAGGTTAGGTGAAATGATCCACTCATCCCTCTCATTTGTTGAAAGCTTAATGTGTTTCCAGTGTTCTGATTGGTTCAAGGTTTAGTGCAAATCCATCAACCTATACCTTTAACGTCAACGTCAAACGTTTAAAGAGTCTCATAAGTAAATCTAGTTTTCAAATTGTATTATTAATTCTTATTGATATTACACATTTCTTTAACAGAAACGAAAAAGGTTCAAATGTAACGTTTTATTTTTCTATTTTTCGAGCTCTTGGTTTTATCTCCCGCATTTTCAATCTCATTTTGTTTTTCTGATGAAATAGTTGAATGAGTTTTAATAAAGTCCTTGGAAGAGCCAAGTCAGTGGATCAATAGTCAAATTCCGTAGTTGAGAGCTGCAAAAATTTCAAAGAGGTGAAAACTACGATATTTTATGAGAAATCCTTGTGAATTCAAACGAGAAAGATGGTTTTTCTAAAAAGGAATAATTATTGCCATCCCACACAAAATCCCTAGTACTTTGTTTCAAGACATTACTCTAGATCCGCTTCGCTAGATCGAACGGGACTGTTTACATTTTTAGTGAAGCTTGAAATGAGTTTTAGAAATGAATTTAAAACTTTACTGTTGATAAGACCCTTTCAGCGTACTTTACTAAGACTTATGAAGATGTTATTAAATTACAACACTGTCTGTAATCTAAATTAATTTATGGACTACTGGAGAGTTCAGCTAAAGTTACCAGTGATTGAGATTAGCTGCTTTACTGGAGTCTTAAGTCAGACTCACTCTGATAAACTTCGTGAAGTACATATCGAATATTAAATAATGTTCAGGAATCATGATTAATCTACTAACGAAAATTTTTCTAAGCTTAGAAGAGAAAAGTGAAGTTATCATTTTGATAAACAAATGAATGGGAAGCCATATGAAGTATCGATGATGATAACGAGTGTCGATGATGATAACGAGTATCGATGATGATAACGAGTATCGATGATGATAACGAGTATCGATGATGATAATGAGTATCGATGTATAAATATCGTCATAATGAGTATCGATGTATGCGTATCGTCATAATGAGTATCGATGATAAACAAATTTTTTTAAAGGTTATCAGAGCTATCTCCTATATGAATACGTTTTATCAGTTCATGATATTGATAAATTGATCAATATCATTGGATAGACTTTGAATTTGAAGCCTCGATTTTCAACTAAGTCGATTCAGACTAGATGGACAGCAGACAGGGCTGGAGTAGACTACTATGATGCTTTTGAGAATAGGAATCTATATCGAAAACATCAATTGCAGTGTATTTCGGCCCTGTCCGTTGTCCATTTAGTTCAAATCCGCGAGTTGGAAACCCATTCCAAGTTCAGTTGATAGTCATTGACGCGTATTTTGGGATTCATTTTTAAATGAATGAATCAAAGTTAGAAGTATGTCGCGAATTTACACCATATTTTCCACATTTACATCTACAAGGCTTTCAATACGTTTATACATTTTCAAGGGACATCGAATAAATTTTATTTTAATAATGGGAGATTATTATTATTATTATTATTTATTTATTTATTTAGGCGATGAAACTGCGATGAAGGAAGACGCTAAGCAATGCTAACTCGCTGTTCTTTTTTCCTTTCTTTGTTGCCAGTGTTGCCTCATTATTTTGCTGAATGCTTGTTTCCTTTCATCAGACCATTTGGGCCGGTATTGTTTCGGTTTGTCTAGCTCTGCTTCAACCTCCTATTTGTTTACCTTGTTTCGGAAAATGTTTCTCTTTCGGATTTCTTCTTGTTTTATGCCTGCTTTTTGGAGATCTTTCTGTGTTTGTATTACCCAATTAGTTGTGCTTTTTAGTGCTGTTTTATGTTGTGTGTCTTTTTTGTCAGTCTTGTTGCTGGTAATCTTTGGATTATTATTGTTATTATTATTATGAAATATTATTATTAGCGTATTGCTTTTTATGGCGGAGAGACCCTTTACAGGTTGTTCCATCTCGCCGTTTAGCCATGTTATAGGAACTTGGTTATCCGTTCAAACAGATTATTTTTTTGGAGAATAACGCCCACATAGGTATCATCTATAGATATACAGAAATGAAATATTCCCTCCATGTTCAAGTTTATTCGATCAATTTTTGAAAAATACTATTATTTTTAAAAAACTAACATTATTTATAATAGTTATTATTCATACGTTTTATAGTAAATATAGTTGTGACAACAATAGTGTCATTTATATTGAATTCCTACCACAATATCACCATCACCAGTACAAGGGAATCGATAAGGTAGAAATAAAGTAAAGAGAAATTAAGCATTTAACGAAAATTAATATCAGTCTACTTATACTGATAACGCATTTTATTAACTCATACAAGAGGGAAATAATAGCTGTTAGCCGTAGTAGGTATTTGTTCAATCAGATTATATAAGCAACGCTCTCGCGGGCCCTCTTTGTAAGGCTGACCATTGGATTGTTCATCAAACAAGACTTGGTTCTCTACTGTAAAATCACTTCTACATGGTCCACCTAAAACTGTAGATCCAACTCATCAAACACCATCATCCAATTCATTAGCTTTATCATCAAAAAAAATTATTCTCTCAATATTTAATAAATATTTCAATATATTCAACCAATCAGTCACATTTCAATTCAATTATTTATTGCCACAACTTTACAATACAATAAATTAAAAGTTAAAAAATTAACATAAAGGAAATAAAAGAAACCATACTAACCACAAATAGGAAACTAAAATTTTGATCCAAGAATCACCAGCAAAAGAAAAGTCTTTGACCGCTAGTGGGAGTCGCAAAAAGTCCGATACAAATGACATTCAAGTTAAGTTAGTTTTCTAGTGTTGAAAGTTTAGCCATTCAACTTACAGAATTAAATAGAGGGTGAACCATTCCTAATCTAATACACTGTATAGATATAATAACAAAAGATAAAAAATTATTTTGAGAGAAAAACAAAACAAAAAACTTTCTGAAAGGAAATACATAAATAAAATAGACATACCAATATAACCGTGCTCAATCAACAAAGAGAGAGTAGAGAGTGAGGCATAAACAGCCAAAAATATATTACATTTATTCTTAGACATTGCCCAATCTTTACTAATGTATTATCTTTTCAGACAATGTGGAAATATTGCACAGTCTCCTCCACAATAAATTAAATTAGGCTCACCTGATATTATGCCATCCATTATTTTCGGAGGAGCCGGGATGTAATGAAATTTTGTTGAATATTGATCAGTTGTGAGTAGCAGACGGGAATCCCTATGTGGGTTGCCGCTGGCATGTTTTGATTGATTGGCCACGAAAAAAGCATCTCTCGCAACGAGGATTTCGCATGAAAGAAACTGTAGAGCCACTTTATGAGAAAAACTGATCAGAAAATGTACGAGCAGCATTTGGATGAGCTTCTTCAAGCTTCACAGTTGCGAATTTCATTCAAAAGAATCCATTCAGTATCTTTTTTCTTCCATGGTCTTGGTCTTTGAATTGGAACGATCGCTCAAATGTTACAAAAAATACTCAATCAGGTTATACAATATACTTGATGGGAAATGCTGCAATCAATATCTGCCCCAAAAAGTGCACTAATTTAAGTTGGTTTTGAAAAAGTTTCAGTGCTTGAGAAGGATTTTTTTCTGAAAGATAAATGGTATTCAATGATATTCTTTTAGATAAATAATGTCAAGTTGGTTCTGGAGGAGCTGGCAAATGTATAGAATATAAGTTATTTATTTCGAATTCCTGAAATTGCTATTAATTATACTTAAGACTTTCGCTATGGCGGATATTGACAGCATAATTGAATAGTTGATGGAAATCGAAACACTACTTTTTTGTGCAGTTGTGTTCATCGATTTCCATCAGCTATTTAATGCTGTTGTCAATTCGCCATTGCAGGAAGTCTTCAGTATAATCAATAGTACTTTGGGGAATAGGAAATTAATAAATTATTTTATAAATAATGATTTCTTGATATGAATAATTTTCTTCTTCTGCTTGATAAATGAGATTTGATCATATTTATGGGATACCTAATGAGTAAATATTATTACACAATTCAGTGGCGAGGCGTCCAGTCATCGTTTGATCCGGCGATGAGTAGAGAAATGGGACTTCTAATATTGAAATAATCTCAACTCTTAAATAATGGACATTTGTAGGCTTCAAAGCCCAGAAATATGTTCAAAAACGTTGAAAATTGTATCAAAAACCAATAAGAATATGACGAGTAGACGCTCAATCTGTATAATGAAGCGCAAAAGCCTTGCGAATCACACCACTCCACTCCCGCGCCTGGCTCGATTCCCCCTGCCATTAATTTTTAAACCATTCAAGTAATGCTTGTGATACATCGCAACCGGCTGCGATGAATAATGCTTCGTGCGTTCTCGGCCACTGTCGTGGGTTTTCGGTAGCTGCCTCCTCATGCTTACTCTTCCCCAGTCCACACACAGCTTCTGAGCTTCAGTTACAGCGTTGTGGAAACAATGGGAATTTCGCGTATGCTATATTATTCAACTTTTACAATAGGCTTATTATTGTTTTGCAATTTAATTAATCTTTTTTTTTAGAGTGTGATCTCTTCTTATAGTCTCCATTCATAATTCAAGATGGTTAAATTTATTTTAATAAATTAAATCGAATGAGTGCATCATATCAGAGCCTATTATTTCGGCTGTTTTTGCGTTTTTTCCTATATTATCCATCGTCGGTCTATAGTATTGGGGAAGATATATATTACGCAAGAGGTGCAATAGGATAAAATACTTTTTAGTTCTTTGCCTTTTGTTAGGCCTATTCAGAGGAGAGATTTCAGATGTTCAAAATCTTCAAAAGTTACCAATTTGCCTCGAATTTTTAAACATTTTCCTGGGAAGGGCCCTTGGATCACTTTGGGCGTTGGTGGGAGAACCCCCCTGCGATGACCGGTGAAGGATTCCACGCCTCGCCACTGACACAATTGACGACAAACGTGGTGTATTGGTGTAATTAGTCAAGTATTATTCACTATGACCTATGCACTCTGTAATACTGCAGAGCATAGTACTATATTTCGTTGGTTTTGGGTTCGCTTCTTTGCTAGAACCAATACTTAGAACTGGTTTCTACCAGTTAGTTTTAGAACTTAGTTTTTGATCTGGAATTTTTGTGCCATTATCCTGTTTTATAATCCATGCATATGCCTCAGTATGCTATATGCTCACTTTTCCATAAGTGCGTCACTCAACTTAAGTTCATAATAATATTTTTATTTATTATTTTTTTTTATTGCTGGTGATGCCCACATGAGTCCGAGACTTGTGCGTGGGTAATGAGGTGGATGAATACATATAAATGCCTGACGGTGGAGCGGGATTCGAACCCACGACCACTTAAACAACAGCAGGCTAAAGTTGCGACACCCCAACCAACTGCGCTAAGCGGCCGTTAATAATGAAATATTATTATTCGTTTGAAAACTAAAATCATAACTTAGATATTAGAAAAAATGCTGTAAATTACAATTAATTAAATTCAATTGAATGCAGTTAAAATGCAATAATGTACAAAAAATATACAGTATAGAACAACAGAACACCAATTATCCGATTAAGCTGCGTTCTCCTGGGAACTCTTTGTAAGGGTGACCGATTAGATTTGCCAGCAAAACAAACACTGTTCTCTGCTGTAAAATTATTTCCCGGTGGTTCGGAACCCACCAAAATCCGTGGATCCAGCTCTTCAATCACCATCATTCAACTAATTATCCACGTGAAGGTCCTAGACCTATGTGGGCTTCATCCTCCAGAAAAAAATAGGAAATTGGCCGATTTAGATATTAAAAAGATAGGATTAAAAAAAGATGTATAGATGTATATGAATTTAATAAAAGTATTAGAGAATTTCATTCATAAAATTGGCACAGTACACAGAATATTGACTTTTTTCAGCACATTTTACCTTTTATTATAATAATTGTTTTTAATAATGTGGTATGGTGCATTATAATACGGATGACCACTTCAACATCACTATCAACAATACAGAAAATATGAGATTAAGAATCATTCAAAATATTATTATTAAGAGAAATGTTAAAGTTGATCATGTTTAAAACTGTTGAATATTTAATTTTAAAATCTTTTTTCAAAACCTACAAAATTATGGTGCTTTTCCTGGGCTGATATTGATTAGAACATTTTCCATTAATGTTCTTTTTATTTTTTTTTTTCAATTTTCTAGATCACGTCCTGGTGACTCCAGTTAAGGAGTATACGACAAGTCAGATCAACAATTATACGATCTTATACACTAGTTACCATAATTACTATACTAATAAGTTGCTAGTAGCTCTTTACATTAAAAAAAATGTATATATATATAATCAAAATTAAAAGATGCTGTATAGAAAAATAAATAGAGTGGTTGAGTGAAATCACTCTAAAGAAAGCGCTAATTTTAGCAAAATCACGCTAAAGATAACGCTAATTTTAGCAAAATCACGGTAAAGAGAACGCTAATTTTTGCAAAATCTCGATAATTATAACGCTTATTTTAACCTAACCCTTGTACGTCCCAGCTTACTCTACAGCATCTTGTATTCAGAGCAGGCAGAGGCATAAAGTGATCAGGTTGGAGTTAGCGTAGATTCTCCCAAACTCTCCATTATCTCACACATGTTAACATATCTTTGTAATCAATAAATCAATAGATGATCATGATTTCGTACACTAACTGCTTATTGTATCAGTTAGCATATAGCACGATCAAAAATAGTACCTCTTCAGACGCAATTAGCTATGAACAAGTTCGATCACGATTTAATTACTAAAACAATTATTGAGTTCATTGGTTAGTAATTGTTCTGACTGTTCAATTAATAATGACGCCCACACACAATCAATGCTTTGCTCTGTCGTTTGCTAGGATGCTGTTTTTATTCGATCCCTATAATGGCGGAGTTAATTAATTGATAAGGCATCGCAAATTTGGTCACTGGCCAGGAAAGCGTATATTCATTAATCGTAATAGCATTCTCTAATTAATTGATATTGCAAATTTGGTCGTTGACCTTGAGAGAATTCATAAATTGAATTTCAATTACTGAAGTTTTTAAGTGGAAAGTTGAGCACTATTGTTGTCGCTATGATTGTGATTTGTCCTCTGTATTTTATAAATACTTATTAAAATGAAATTAATTATGAAATACTGTTGTATCGTCAAAGAACTCTGCGAAGGGATTTTGGGTTATTCATTATTTATTATCTGTATAAATAGTAATGATAAATCCTATGATTATGATTGATATGATTGTATTACCCTTATGATTGATATCGTTGTGGAATGTAAATGTAACATGAGCGGTAGTGAAAAACCGTTCATTCCACGTTATAGGAAAATAAATAATTTGGTAAAATGGTTAATGAATGGACCTCTTCTGAAAATATATTTTAGAAAATCTTCTTATTCTTAAAAAATTTCTACTTCTGTGTTACTTCTATATTTCCTTCCTTACGTTTAATTCTGTTTCTTCAAATCTTAAGAAATCTTATTTCCTTCTTGGTTTCATTTGACTTAATCATTGTCATTCTTACTGCTCATACCTGCGCTCAGGGAAACCTTTGCAGGTATTCCAATTTTCCTCTTTTTTCTTGTTTTCTTTATGTAAATATTATTATTGAATTTGTAATTTTGATTTTGTTAAAAGTGAATTTGTATTATTTAGAGTATAATAAATTGAAATAAAACCATACCAGATTGAAATTTTCTGATAAAAGTTATCTTTCAGAAAACTGCCCAATAACTAGTTCTCCATAAACTTTCAAAAGGGACCTTAACGGATTTCTGGCAGCAAAGGCCTTTTGTAGTATTAATGATAATATGAGGTAATAGTTATCAAGTGTAGGTGCAGTGATAATAGTGCATTGTTCTTAATTTTGTCGTTTTCCTTTGATTTTTGTTATGTCTCTTCAATTGTTGACTTTGATTTATAACCTGACTTGGTCTGTTGTAAATACTTATTGTTTTGGTTCAATAGAATTAATCATAAATTACTGACTTATCGACCAAGAAATCATACCAGAGCGGATTGTGTTCATTTTGATTGCATTATATTATAGACATCATGAAAACTGTTACGACAGTTATGATCCGTCTAAACGTAGACATTTATTTCAATAGAGAGCGTTCTTAGAGCAATCGAAACTCTTTCTACTCGACTTTTGTGCGAGACTGTATTCGTGTAGCACTCTAGATTGCACTTCGTTAGTGGAAACCCGTTCATTTCACGTTACAGATTGCAGATTTCTGATAAAACTTCAAGTTTTTTCAACTGAAGCTTATTAAATACAATAAATTCCTCAATGAATGTCCCGCATTAAATATATTTCTATCGAGCTATTTCTTATTGGCTTATAGTAATAAATTACTTCTTTCAGGCTAGGCTTTGAAATATATTGGAACCTCCTAAGCTGAAGCTATAATATATTTACTCTGTTGAAAAAAAATAATTTGAAATTATCACATTCCAGTTTTTTTAACTTGATTCATGATTGTTTAGGAGGTGTATGTGTTGCTTTTATTGAAATTGAATGGAAATTGAATGGAAATTGAATGGAAATTGAATGGAAATTGAATTGAAATTGAAACTTTTATTGAAATGTCTTATTGGCTTATTAGCTCATAGTAATAAATTACTCCTTCAGGCTAGGCATTGAAATATATTGGAACCTCCTAAGCTGAAGCTATAATATATTTACTCTGTTGAAAAAAAATAATTTGAAATTATCACATTCCAGTTTTTTTAACTTGATTCATGATTGTTTGGGAGCTGTATGTGTAACTTTTATTCATAAATTGAAACGAGAATAATCCTGTATTAATTTTAATATCATTTGAATGGATTCTCAACAAATCAAATATGGTTAAAAAAATAAATCCGCTCTATCATCGAGCACCTAACTTTGCTATGTTGATAGATGAACTTCTCATTTATCAAAACTCTGACATTTCAATGCTGATGGATTAATCAAAAAATGGGAAATAGTCTGAAAAAGTTTATCTGCAATTTTCTCATGTACAAGATTCAATATTATCAGTTTTTATTCTTGTTCATCTTTTCTGTGCAATGCTTTTTAATCATCTTTTTCTTTTTCTTGTAGAATGCGAGAGCCAGCTATGACTTCAGCAGTAATGACGCCTATCCTTATCCAAGATACACAGACGACTGGTTTAATAGGTGAGAAAAACTAAATTTTCTATCTGTGGTGTTTTCCTGGACGAAATACTTGTTGAACAATCTAGTAACAAAACTGACATATTTCTATTCAAATATTATTATTTTACTCACAGGCTATGCGCAGGTTTTTTTGTCATAATTTTTTTCTATGTTTCTTGAATTGTATATCATTAGGGCTTTGGAATTTTATCTATTGCAGTGATGTAAATTTTTTTTCTTCAATTATTTTGTGAAATATGGGTGTTTAAAGTTGAAATCTTTCGGTTTTTGACAGCAATTGATCTATGAGTGATTTTAAACTTTTGATAAATTTTCAATAACTGAAAGACACCTTGAGAAATAAAGAGACATATTTTTCATTTCGATCAAACAATTAGTTTTCTCAGGATAAATCTTTGAAAATTTGGAAACAATTCAAGTTTTTAAAAAAATTATTTTGAAAAAGCCAATTGTTAAATTGAAATAAAAAATGTGCTATGCTATTCCTCAAGGTGTCTTTCAGTTAAAAAAAAATATCAACTGTTTAAAATAGCTCGTAGGTGAGATCAATTGCACCCCAAAACCGAACAATTTCAACTTTGAACCCCATATTTCACAAAATAGTTGGTGAAAAAAGTTTTTCCTCGCAGAAATAGATGAAATTTAAAAGCCCTAATAACATCCAATATACAAAAAATTTCGAAAAAATTATGCCAAAAACCCTGCGCACAGCCTTAACCTAAAGGTTAGTATTATTTTCTAATTTTAAAAATAAATCTCCTTTTGTAGTAATAACCTGAAAAGCACACGCATCCTTGCAAATAACAATAATGTAGATAAGCTGAAATAATTATCTGATTCAATAATAGAGGTCTATTACTATTAAATTTACTGGATTTCGAATCCAATTCCAAAGTAAATTCAAAAATCTTCCAGATAGAAACATTTTAATCAAGCGAAAACATGCCATTATTGTTGATCAAATCGGAAGCCGAAAAGTTTGTTATTAGAAGTAAACACATTGATCTAATTTGTTTGCAATGAAACGAGTAGAATTCTGAACGGTATCAGTTCATGTGTTCGCTGAACAATTAATCTAGAAAGTTAGAATCAGTTTAGAAAAGTTGATTCAACTCACAAATTCAATATCGGATTTGGTGATTGAGATTTCACATAAATCATTGATTAATTCAACGCTGGTAGCTTGCACTAGCGTTCGTTAGTCAACAATAACGTTAAGTTGATCAACAGATACGTTATCTAATATTAAAACTGACACTGTATTTCACTTTTAAATAATGTTTTACTCACATATATTGGAGATGCTTGAGGAATGCATTTCACTTCTGAAAAGAAGCTTCGTCAGTCTTCTTTTCAGAAGTGAAATGCATTCCTCAAGCATCTCCAATATATGTGAGTAAAACATTATTTAAAAGTGAAATACAGTGTCAGTTTTAATATTAGATTGTTCATTAAGTATTTCGTCATGGAAAACATCACAGATACGTTATCATAATGCCATCACCTTCTGATTATAGTGTAACAACATTTTTCGATTATTGATACAATATTGTAAGTAGCAGTTGGACGTGCATTTGTTAGAAATTCACGAAAATGCAATAGTTATAATAGTATATACAACAAGTCTTATTGAATACATTTTTAGACTATTCTTAGATAAATTTAGTATTAATCTATTAGATTTTTAATCACGAGTTTTTACTGATCGGACCACTAAAAAAATACCAATAGGCTAGAGCTACTTCTAAAGAATGAATATTATTAGAAAAAATCATTGAACAGATTACCCACAGAACCTGTTTATCAAATAATATTTTTTAAATTTATTTCCTCAAAATCCAGAGAATTTGGCAACACTTGGAATTAACACTTGAACTTTATTCACACAATAAACTCACAACGCACACTCATCAGTTATTATCACACAAGAAAATCAATAAAGAAATAAACATTTCTTAGAGTAAAAAGCTAATAATGCATATCTCTATATAACAAGATTATTACTGTAGTCAACTGTTAATAGGTAGCCAACTATTGATCTTCAATCATATTATGAAGGATATTAGAAAAGATAAAACCAACTTCGAGCCAAAACAGAGTGACCTTAATAAAACTCATGTTGGTGATGAGAAACAATTGAATTGAATATTGTTTGCCTGAGATGATATTTAATTAATTATGATATAGAAATAAAATGAAGGTTATTAGAGATGATGAAGCCAACTTCAAACTAGAGCCTTTCCTAGTTCGACGTATCTAGAGAGGGTACAGAAAAGAGTCTGAGTGACCGTAATAAAACTTGTAGATAATAAGATTTCTGAGAGAAACTTGAGGGGAGAAGAAAGAGAGAAAAAATGAGGGAGTGAAAAGAGAGCATGACGTCAGGTTGCCAGGAGAAAAGTCCCACTTCACACTGGACAGACCTTGTTAGGAACGTGGAGAACGACCAGTGTTATGTGTCAGGACGAGTTTATGTCGTAAGGTCGGTTCCAGTGAGTCCGCGCCGTGTGTGCGGTCCCCTGGGGAATCGACTGCAAATTGATTTTCACTGCTCGACCCTCGGTTTACGATTACTCTTTGATAGGCTTATCAACAGGCCTGAGCTCTAAAATCACATCCCAGCCATCTCCGCCTTTTCAGGCTCTCTTCTATTGAGATTCTGAATTTGGTACAAGCGGTGATGAGCTTGAAAATCAATAGATGGGTTTTGCCTAGAAGAGGAAGTGATTATGAACGTTATTTCTTCGTTTCCATTGAGATTATAAATCTGGTACAAGCTTATGATGAACATGAAAATCGATTTCGCCTGTAAGATGGTGCAAATTACTAATTATGAACCAGAATGTCTTCGTCTTTGTTTCGATTCTAAATAACATAAAAAATGTGATGAGCTTGGGAATCAATAGATCGGATTTTGTCTATAAACATCTTCAATTCCATTGAGATTCTGTATTTGGTACAAGCGGTCATGAGCTCAAAAATCAATGGATGGTTTTTCTGGATTTCTTGTTCCATGACGATCTGCGTTGTTAATATTAACTTTTCATGTGAAATTTAACGACTTGCAGTCAAATATTTGGTAAGAATAAGTATAATAACTCACTTAATCTGGCCGAGCACTTTCGAATCTATGAGATCCATCTTCAGAGGCGTGGGTTCCTAGATCATCATGTCAGTTTTTTGGTTAGAAGTGTTGTGGTTTTTGTAAAATGTGATCAAAAAGTTTGTGAGATTTAAAATTTAGATGTTCATTGAGAATGATTTGTTTATTGTGTGTGGTGTGTTTGTATATTTCAAATTGTTCCAAGGTGTTGAGTTCGTGTCCTTTAGATTTTATGTGTAGAATGTGTAGGTTGGTACTGATGTTAGTAAAAGTGTGTCCAGTTTGAATGATATGGTCGGCAAAATTCGATTCAGCTTTGGATGTCTGGGCTTGAAAATGTTCCTTGTAACGTTGTTTGAATGTGCGGCCTGTTTGTCCTATGTAGAATTTGTTACAATCAGAGCATTTCAGTTTGTAGATCCCTGGGAGATCGTATTTGTTTGTGTTCAGTGTGGTTTTGAGTGTAAGTGCATTTTTTTTTTTTGTTTTTTGTTCTGAATGAGATGGTGTGGCCGGCTTTTTTGATGGTTTTTGTTTAGAAGAGGCAATATTATACTGCCCTGGTGTAAACAAGAATATCCAGGATTTTATCAACATTCTAAATGTGTTACAAGTGATGGTGAGCTTGAAAATTGATAGATGGGGCTTTGTCTAGAAGAGTGTATGAATTTCTGGTTATGGACGAGAATATCTTCGATTTTATTTTATTAAGTTTCTGGATAGGGCACAAGCTTAACATGGATTCCACCTGGAAGATAGTGAAATTGAAATTGAAATTGAAATTTATTCTTCCAATACAATACAGTACACTTGAGTTTTTTTTATACAGTTGATAACATGGAAAAATATTTTATTATACAACCCCTGAGTTGAGACAGTGTGGGGTCGATCATGTTCCACTATGCATATTATGTAATCTCTTGATACAGTATGGATACAGTTGTATCAAACATTTGTTAATTAAACAATAATAAAGCAGCAGAGCTCCGCATGGAATAAAATGAAATTTAGAAAAGAAAGTGTCCTTTAAAACAAATAAATGTCTGTGAAGATCTAGTTAAACTAAAGCTATAAAAACTATTCAAATAAAAACACTGGAGCAATAACATAATAAAACTAGCTTAATTGAAACTAAAGCTAAAATAATGTTACATGAAAACTTTAACTCTGTAGAGAAAATAGGCTATTTACATGTATTATTTTGCATTTTTCACTCAAATAAAATTTCTTGAAATAAGGTTTCCACTTCGCTCCTCTCCAATAGCCAAACCTTACTCAACTGTTTGAATCTATTCAAGCGCAGTGTACCCTTTATTTCATTCGGCAGAAGGTTGAAGATTCGAGGAGCAACATATAGAAAAAATCTCCTGAATTTCTCTTTCCTTGGTCGAGGGGGAATAAAATACCCTCCTGTACGTAACATAGGGTGTCGTACTTCATAATTAAATTCATTGAGATTCTGGCCGCTTTTTTTGTAAAATAATTCGAGTACTTTGTGAAAATATAAGCATCTTAACGGTAGGATCCTTCTTTCTCTAAATAGAATAAGTGAATGGTGACGAGCTGGTTTTCTACTAATAACACGGATTATAAATTTTTGGCCCACCAGCAAGGGACTGATTGCAGTGATGTATGCTCCTCCCCACATAGTTATGCCATACTGTAGCCTGCTTTCAACAAGTGCATGATACAACATGGTTAAAATGTGGTCAGGACAGAGATTTCTCAAATAATAAAATTTTCTGCATGCTATGACTAAATGTTTTTTTAAATTTTGTATATGTTCGTTCCAGTTCAATTGTGAGTCCAATGTTAAGCCAAGGTATTTGAGGGATTTTACTTCGGTAATTTGTTTACAGTTACAGTCATCCATGACAACACAATTTGGATTATGAAACGGTAGACTGAGAGAAATTGGCTGTGGTCGTAAATTAATCCTGAGTATTTTTGTTTTATCTATATTGAGTTGCAAAGAGTTGGAACGAAGCCATGTATTGATTATTTTCAAGTCTTCAGCTATATATGTTTGTAATTGTCGCTCTGAATCCGCCATATAACATAAAGCAGTATCATCAGCATAAGAGGTGACAGTGCCATTGAAGTTACCATTACAAAGGTCATTAACATATATAAGAAACAGTTCACTTGATAGGGCTGATCCTTGAGGCACACCATTTTTTATGTCAGCTGAGTTACTCAGGGATCCCCCAACATTAACTCTCTGGGAACGTCCCGATAGAAAGCTCTCAAACCAGCTATTACATACACCTCTTATCTCTTATGCCCGCATTATATAGTTTTTTTAACAAAATTCTATGGTTAACACAGTCAAAAGCTTTCCTAATGTCGAGGAATAATCCTGCGACCTTTTTACTTTCATTCACACCAATATAGAATTTCGAAATTACATGTTTCATTGCATCTTCTGTTTTGAGCCCAGCCCTAAAACCAAACTGGTTGCCGCTGTAAAATTTATTAATTTTCAGATAGTTTTGTATTCTGTATTTAATTAGTTTTTCAAAAATCTTTGCAAAGACAGATAACAAAGCTATTGGTCTATAATTATTCATCGACTTGGTGTCGCCTCCTTTGAATATGGTTATTATAACACTTTCTTTGAGCTGACATGGATAAGTCCCTGTTTGGAAACTCAAATTACATATATAAGAAAGAATTTTTGAAAGAGGTATTTTAGCAGCTTTTATTATTGATGTTGTAATTCCATCTTTTCCTGGAGATTTCCTACTTTTCAATTCATTAATTATTCGCTGAATCTCAGATGGAGATGCAGGTGCAAAAAATAGGGAGGATTTGGGTCTGTTTTCTGAGAATCTATTATTATATAAATTGTAATCAGTATCTAATGTAGTAGAATTATGATCTGAGACTACATTTGTGAAAAAGGTATTGAATTCATTGGCTATCTCTGTTTTATCTGTGATAGTTTCGCCTCTAGCATTCATTATTCCCTTAATCTCAGTGGTCTTTTTCTTCATACCGATAAGAGAATCAACAATTCGCCAACTTTCTTTCATATTGTTTTTCAGTTTGTGATAGGTATCTAGATAAAATTTCTCTTTCGTTTCAGTGATTTCTTTTTTCAAATTGTTACGGAAAATATTGTATTCCAATTTTAAATTTTCATTTGTGGGATTCATAAACAGTTTTTTAGAAAGAGCATTTTTCTTTTGAATTTTTCTGAACAAATCATGATTCATCCATACTTTTCGAAATTTAATCCTATTAGATTTTCTTGTTTCATCTTTCGAGGATTCTTCTAAACACACTCTTAATTTATCAATAAAAAAATCAAAAGCCAAATTCACGTTAGTGCATCTATAGACATCAGACCAGTCTGAGTTAACAACTAACTTATTAAACTTATTTTCATCAATTTTTTGATAATATATAGAGTTTGAATTAGTATTCTCTAATAGATTGGTAAATAATTCTAACATTGAATGATCAGATATACCATTATGACAGACTAACCCTTCAAAATTCATTAAGTTTTGTATTTTCGGGCTTGCACGAATAAATAAGTGATCCAAACAAGATATTGACCTTTCTGTAAGGCGTGTGGGTTCGTTTATGTATGAATCAAAACCATGACTATTCAAAAGATACTTATATCTATCCACTATCGTAACAGAACTATTTAAATCAATATTTATATCTCCAGTGTAGATTACGTATTCATTTTCAGTATTGACTAAAATGTTGCTTAAATCGTTTAAAAATAACTCTATCTCAACTCCTGTGAATCTATAAAATGCTAATAAACATACATAAAAATTATTTATATTACAATGCAACTTAATTCCGTCAGCAGAATTGAAGTTAAGCTTCTCATAATCTACTCTTATCTCTTCTTTCACATACACAGCAACTCCACCTGCTCTGTAGGAATTATTGCAGTTCGCATAAGATATATAGCCATCTATTTTATAAAAATCTATTTCATAATCATATATCCAAATTTCGCTCAATACAATAACGTATGGAAGTACACTCAACTGACTCAGCTCCAATAAAAAAGAATCAAAATTTTCTCTCATGCTCCTTATATTTAAGTGCAAGCATAAAAAAGATTTTTTAGCGTCCTCCATTATGAACAACAAGGAAGTGAAAGTTCCATGAAAATAAATATAACAACGTAAGGGAAATGCATATCAACACATGCAGAGCATTGGAGAAATAATATTAAACGTGCGTTATGACAAAACAGTAGATCAAAACTATAACAGTGTAAAAGAAATTGTAAATAAGTAAAGAAAACTATAGTTCTGAAAAACGTAATAAAATGTGTAGAATACGGAAACAAACTATTGATCATTGATAACGATATTTCTACTGCCTGGACTGACAGTCAGCTTGTTCACGTCATGAACGGTTTCTATGACGATTACTGGTTGTCCGTCAGTGCGCCTAGCTAACACCTTGCCATTTCGCACCCACAAGTACTTGAAATTTCCCTCACCTTTCGCCTTCTTCGCCAACGCTAGGAGACGTCTTCTTTCGGGACACAGGCTCTCGTTCACGTATATTGGAGAGATGTTCTTGTGCCCAAGGTGTAGAGTTGAGAAGTCCCTCTTTATTCTTCTTTTATGTAGCAGGGCCTCCTTGTCAAATCTCCTCACAAATTTAACTATAATTGCGGGAGGTCTGTCGCTGTCCTTATTGGATGGAAGTCGGTGACAGTTGTCGATCAGCTTCTCATCGAGGGCATGATCCAACGCTTTGCTCACCGCTAACACTAGGCTTTTAACGTCCTCATTTTTTTCTGTAGGAATTCCTTGAATTTCGACACAGTTAACACGCGAATATTGTTCCAAATCACATAACTGCTTCTGTAGCTTGAGATTTTGATTTTTTAAGATAGCTATTTCTTCGCTTTGTTGGTCCATCTTCTGCAGGTACACGTTCAATTTGCTGTCTTGTTCCTCGATTTTTTTCAATATACTCGCAACATCGTTGTGGCAGAAGTCAATGGATTTGCCCAAATCCTTCTCCAGTCGCTCATAAGAAGACTTCGATTGTTCTTCCATATCGCTGAGTTTTTTCATGATGGAAGATAGGGTGATCTCCTCCTCAGATTTTTTGAGCGGTGAATTGGGCAATACACTCTTTCTTCGTGCGTCCCGACAAGTGAGACATTTCCACGTGTTGTTAGTTTCTTTAAGAAATTTACTGTCAGAGTCTTTGATGTTGACACACTTACAGTGGAACGAAACATTGCAAGTTCCACAACTAATTAGAGGAATGTTTTCGCCTCTCAAAGATTTGCGGCATACACCACACGACATTTTTAGATTCGGTGAAAAATACGAGGAAGAATTAAGCCTTAATAAAGTCACTTTAAGTAGACGGGACGAACACTTTAAGTTTGTACTTGTTGAGAAGTCTAAAAATTCAGAGTTCAATACTAGATCATTTAAACGAAAACGTACCGGCACTATCAAATCAGTTTTAGATAAGCGAGCTCTACTGCAGCGCGTCTGTTCGCAATCACGGCTGAGGCCATACTGGTTATGAACAAGATCTTTATTTATCTTACTTTTTATCTTTATTATTATCTTCATCTTTATTTAAATTCTAAATAAGATACAAGCTATGATAGATAAGCTTGGGAGTTAAATTGGTTTTCACCCAGAAAAAAGTGCAAATTATTAGTTATGGACAAGAATCTTCGTTTTTAGGGATTCTAAATGAGGAATGAGCTGCGATAAGCTTGAAAATCAATAGAAGGACTTTACCTAGAAGATGGTACAAATAACTGGTTATTTACAAGGATATCATCGTACTTCTATTGAGATTTTGAATTTGGTACAAGCAGCAATGAGTTCGAAAATCAATTCAATGGTTTCCGCATAGAAAAAAATGTAAATTTCTAGTTTTGTTCGATAATATCTTCGTCATATTGCTGTTATCTTATATCTTGGATGGGTGACCGTGCTTCAATTACTTGAAGTTATAAGCTTTATTATCACTCACCCGGTGGTTCGGATCCCACCTAAAATAGTAGGTTAACCATGCTCTCCACAACATGGCTTAAACTGCGAGGTGGAACTACCTGTAAGGGTCTCCCCACCATTCGCTTATTATTTATTATTTTATTGGCGCAAATTTTCCCTGAAAATTCCACTGTCCATTCAACTCCTTCATAACATATGTCTTGAAACAATAGGTCTTCTTCCGTCAACTCCAAAAATTAATACAAAGGTTTATCTTGAATTATTCTAGTTTTTCTCCCGTCAGTAAAACAATCTAGTTTTTTGGCAGCATATTGTTAAACTGCTTTGTCTTCACTTGTCAGCCCTTCTCTTCAGCTTGTATTGAAGAGGTGATTTTCATGTTTGAATCTAATCAAAATATGCTAATTCACAGTAAGTTTGTTCGAAGATAATTGGAGTTATTCGAAATAACTAGTTAGTCCGTCGTTTGTGTGACATTGTATGCACAATAGATAGTTTCAGCTTGTTTTAAACTGTGTATTCGTGTGCTCCTCATCTCATACATCAAATTGAGTTTATAGTGAACGTATACATATGGTTATGAACTGATATTAATTAAGGTTAAACTAATATTGGATTTAATTTAGTTTAAAAACTTATTGTACATGTCACATAGTATAGGCTTGTGTTTTCTATACAATATACAATCACAAATAAGCTTTCTTCTGCAATGTTCACTCTTAAAATTCTTCGTTAAAATGTTCACTATATTTTGTACTATATATCGTTCGATTTCTATTCATCAGTTTTTTATGACTGTTGTTAGTGCCTCGTAACAATTATCTCAAAAATGACAAAAATTTGTGTTAATAATAATAGTCTTTATTGAAATGACATATTAACTTGATAACAGTAATAAGGAACTCTATTCAGACAAAATTCAAGCAATAAAGATAAAATTTTAAGCAAAACTTGCCAAATTTTGTCATTCCCCCCCACCCATAGGTTTGACTGAAATGGCCCTTAGTGGAAGAAAAGTCCTTACGGTATTTAAAGCTCTCCGTTCAGCCACATTATGAAAAACATGGTCTAGATGGATTCCGAACCACCAGATTAATTTCTAATACAATGATGAGCAATTAATTACGCTCGCCAGTGTACTGTATACACAACAACTGCAGAAGCAGTAATGTAGCGTATAAAACGTTGGTGTATCTCAGGCAACGCACGTCGAATGAAAAGCCACCGTTTAATTAATGACAAATTAAACATCGCGAGGGCGTTTCAGGCTTAATGAGAGAGGAAGAGAGAGAGAGAGCGTGAGAGTAAGTGCGAGGGAAATAGTGTGTGAGAGAGATAGAGTGGGAGTGAGAGAGAGTGTAAGTGTGAGAGAGAGGGAGTGGATGAGAGATTGAGTGAGTAAGTAAAAGTGTGAGAGTGACAGAGAGATTCGGATAGTTTTATTTGAGAAAAAGTACAATTTATATGACTACTGACTATGACTTACTATGAACGATATCACCTAAATTCATGGAAGATAGATAAAAAAAATCCAAGACGATAAGTTCTCACTGTTTTATAAGTTTGATATCTGACATTAATAAGAATGTTTGCATAATAAATGAGAAGGAGAATCCAAGTGATGCATTTACACAAAAAGGCGGAGTTAGAGCAGAATAGCTCTATCTTACAGGGAGAGAGAGATATTTGATATTTGTTTATTATTTATTTAATTATGAATTAAATAAATAATAAATACGTTGCCAGGTCTAGTAAGACCTATGGCAAACACTAATAAATATAACCAAAAAAAAAATATATATATAGAGAGAGAGAGAAAGAGTGTGTGAGGGTGTGGGAGAAAAAAGGAGAGAGTGATTGAGGGAGAAAAAGAGAGAGCGTGTGTAAGAGGAAGCGGGAAAGCATATCACTTGTGACTAATTGCCGGCTATAATGTTTGCGTCAATGGATACCCATTCCAATTCAGGCCATTTGGAACGTGTCTAAGCCAGAGTAGTCCTAGAACAGCCCCCGTGTGTACAACTGTATGTTAGCATGAGCAAGCAATCAACCACTTGAGCACAGATAAAGCAAACCGTGCCGCGATTGCATGCACTGGTGATTATATTGTGTAAGGTTGATGGATGATTAGTAGGCACGTACACCTGAGCTGCTATGAGCTTCAGTTGGAAATCTCGTCCATTTTCCTAGTTCCACCCCTTCCCTTCCATATCTATGCCCTATCGGTTAGTTGAAATACCCTCCCGAATAGACGGTTGCATCCCTCCCTCATCAGGAACCTATTCCTGAAGCAGCTGAGATATTTCTCATCAATAGCTGAACTCAAGGTTTATAGAACACTGGTAGCTTATAAAGCTTGGCTGGAATGATTCGGGACTGTAGCTAAGTCTCTTTACCATAGGGCCCTATTCACATAGAAACGCAGGTTTGGAATCATGACGCAGGATGGCTTTCTGCGAAAGAGAATGAATTGAACTGAATAAATACATGTGTGAGGTCTAATACATTCATGTGATTCACAAAAGTCACCTTCCGTCACGGCACTAAGACAGTGACACAAGCTCTCAAGCACAAGATAGAATTTACTTCTACCTATAATGTACGTTAAAATGTGAAGGTTTCTGTCTAGAATCGCTGAATATGCGGTTTCAGCAGATTTATTTTTAATTTTTTCCGTGGAAGGACACCCGGACCCCATTCATTTGTGCGAGAGGGTCATTTCCTCAAAATTTTTGGAGGTTATCTTTCTAATATTAAAACTGACACTGTATTTCACTTTTAAATAATGTTTTACTCACATATATTGGAGATGCTTGAGGAATGCATTTCACTTCTGAAAAAAAGCTTCGTCAAGCTTCGAAAAAAATATAAAGTGTTACGATTGTATTCTCTGTAGTATATTTTTACAGAAATTATTTATTAATTATTGTCCCATCAATTTGTTTTTAATTTAGAATAAATTTAGAATGACGGAAACAACCAAAAATTTAGAAGGCGAAACGTGGAAAAAGGAAAACATTTCCTTTCTACACGCTTGTACACCAAAACACCATCAAATACCAATGCATACAAAACCAAGAGGAACTAGGTTACCAAGCCAAATGAAGCGCATGTTTAGGAAACAACCACTCGAAAATATATTCACACCTCATTTAAGCTACCTCAAAATAACCAAATTAAAGAATATACATTGCACTCAACAATACAGCCTAAACTTATAATTATTTCAAGTCTTTAAAATTATGCGCATTTCGAAGATTACTTTAATTAACAAAATTATATCGTCGTTTTCGTTATCCCATTGAATTAATAGTTCCCCACAATTCGTTGCACTCACTTTGATCGAAGCAAGAAATATAATAAATTTGTTACCTCGTTCGATAATCCTTACTACTTCCAAGGTATAGAGTTCATGTTGATCTAATACAGCCTTGGTCTGGAATTCTCGTACTCTCCAATGCTGGAATACTCAAGGCCTCGAAGTTTCGAAGTCTAGACTATTCAGGAAGACTCCAATTCAGGAATGCTGCGACTCGGCAACACTCTGCAATTCGGGAATGACCCCAACTCGGGAATGACTCCAATTCGGGAACGACCCAACTCGGGAATGACCCCAACTCGGGAATGACCCCAACTCGGGAACCGCTGAAATTTCAAATTTTGTAACTTCCTATTTTGATAATGAAACAAACCCTTAACTTGAGATGAACACTACTATGTCCAATTTACTTTCACGACCACAAATCCCAACATTTATGTCGCTTAATTACACATCTACATTACTAAAATTCAAACAATTAAACAAACCTAACCTTTACTTCATAAGTATCACAGCATCGCAGAATTCAAAACAGTTCACATTAATCTATAGCAATAAGGAAGTTGAGTTTCTTAGTTACATCATCAAATTCATAATCTTTTTATCACACTAATATCGGTATGCTAACTTTTACTACTGATTTAAATTGAATATTCAATATCTTCCTTTTTTATACTAAACTCCTTATCCATAGCCTATGAATTCTGACAAACAATTGCTTACATCAATTACGTACATGAGAACAATTAAGCTAGAAATATAAATTCACAAAGTATTTCATATTAAAAAAAATTATTGTTGTTACCTTATAAAGCGGCGACGTACATCACAAATTATCTTCAAATCAAACAAACTAATTCAAACTAAACATGAGGTGAGTGGCGGTTTCCTAATAATTAACTTTTAAATCACATAATTAAAATAAATTTGACATAATAAACATTGCCCAGCACAGGGGCCTAAAACAAAACAATCACGTCACCATAACCTAAAATTTACACTGTAACTTCATCAAAACTAGCGTGGTGTTTGCTCCATGCAATTTCGTAGAGTAGTGAGCCGATCGCTTGCCTACAAACCGAGTTTGCTCTTGGTGGGAATCGATGTTCAGAAATAAAACGGGGATTACAAAACTACGTACTTTTCATCGAATCAAAACTCTAGATTTGCCTGCAGGCCTGCGCAGAACGCCAATTCCGCAAATGAAAAATGAACAGGTAAAGTGAGTGTGAGATAGAGCAAAAGAATGAGAAACGAGCTCTATCCTTTTTTACTAGACTAGCGTGGGATTCAATCCTGCTCGATATTGGAACTCCAAACAATGCTCTACTGTAATACCAATCCCAACATGGAAACCCAATCGATTCAATTACTTTTATTGAAAACGAATAATTAAAATCTAAACTCTCCAATAACTAGCTTAAAATGTCCTAATTCAGAAAACTTTACATAAAAAAATATCTTTAGAATTTAATAACGTTTAAAATGATACCAAACAAGTAAGTTATTCAAGGTAATCTAACAAAAAAAATTTGGGCTACTCCCAAATTCATAACAATTCTCCCCCCCTTTCGCAGTGTGAAACACCGCCTAAGACAATCAACAAATAATAGTATCACAGGTGAACGTAAGTAACTAAATGTGGTAGCAATTCGATAGATGTAGTGATGTGTAATAAAATCAAATCAATCTCCTAAACAACTATAGTGAAGTGGCCGCAACTCTACAGATGCCAAGAGACATAATACATAAACTAAGAGGTCCTAAATAATATATAAGTAAAGATCGAAAGATGGCACCACGCGTATGTGTCAAATCTCTAACTAAAGGTGATGATATAGTGTGAAAACCTAAAGGTGATGTTCAAAAATAATCACAAGTAGTGATTCCCTAAACTATAGTCTCGCAAAATCTACAAAACTATTCTCCTATTAAACTATAATATGAATGTTCCCCAAAATCTGAACTAAATGATTCAACTACGATCCTATACAATACTCTTATCTGAGTTTCCCAAAATTGTCAATTCATTCGCGCGCGGGTATCCACTAATCAATATCAACACTAACTAATACCTATTAATCTCTTAAAAATCTACATGGCACAATTACATGAGGCTTAAATTTCAAAGGCAACGTCCTACAACTCTTATTTACCTATAAATCATATCTACACTCAATATCTATAATATCTTCTTCTCAGTACAGCAAATACTACTACTAACGATTACTTCCTAAATTATCTCACATTTCTAACACTTTACTATTCCATACTAAATTTACGGTTTAACCTACATAATGACAGAAATTTCTACAAAACTTGGCTCTCAATTAAGAAAGATGCGGCAAGATTCTAAACATCACATGATTAAATCTATAAGAAAAATTTATCTATTTCAAGGCATATATTCGAAGAGCATACATTACAACTACAACTACTATGTTACAGCTTGTTTCAATACCAAAAAAAAAATGTAGAGTCTGAGTGTCAATGATGAGACTGCGCGCATAGTCCTTATCAATCATTACAGTACCAAAGCTCTATTAGATGACAACTTATTTACCAAACAACATATTTGGGATTCAAATTCTAAGACAATAACCAACAAGTGTGCAAAGATGTGAAATTCAATCATCAGTGCTAGATACACTAGGGTAAAATCGCTTAACTTGAGACACGTGCGCTTTTTGCACAAAACGACCACTATGTGGGTCACACAATTCAATTGTCACTGGAGTTAAAAATCTCGAGATGACATATGGACCTTTCCAACGGTAACTCAATTTCAACATAATTTTATCTACAGCTTTACTTACTATATGAGTCCTCAACCAAACTAGATCATCAACTTTAAAAGGAACTTCAGCTCTATGCTGATCGTATCTCTGTTTCACTCTAGCATGATTCCTTGTCAAATTCTGTTTAGCTTTTTGCCAAACATTCAGTGTGTCCTCATTACAGCTATTAGGCAAAATTTCCTCTAATCTCCAGGCGTTAATCAACGGATGATTTGGATTATATCTATAAATCAACGAAAAGGGCGTACAATTAGTACTCTCATGTTTTGCTAAATTAAAAGCTAAAGGGAGCCATGATAAACTCTCATCCCATTTTGACTGTGCATTGCCGTGAAAAGCAATTAAAGCACTCCTAAGGTTTCTGTGTACTCTTTCCGCAACGTTTGGACACGGATAGTATGGACTAGTAGTAATATGTTTGATTCCTAACTGGAAACAAAAATTTTTGAAATGAGCTGAGGTGAAGACGGTAGCATTATCAGTTACAATACTCTTTGGAACGGAAAAATTTACAAAAATAGATTTCAATGCTTTAATAGCAGAACTAGTGTTTGCCTTCCTTACTGGGATTAACCAACAGAATTTTGAGAATGAATCTACACAACTGAAAATATGAGTATGACCTTGGGTAGAACGTATAAGAGGACCTACAAAATCGCAATGAAACCTAGCAAGGGGCTCTTCCTCAATTTTAGAAGATAAAAAACCAAAATTGTGCCTTTGAGCAGGTTTGCTCTTACCACATATTTCACAAGATTTTACTAGAAGAGCAATATCTTTTCTTACACCAGGCCAATAAAAATTTTCTAACACTTTATTCATAGTCTTAGCTAAACCTAAATGTCCACCTAGAGACGTCTCATGAAAATATTTGAAGATTACAGGTACAAGAATTTTCGGCACAACAATTTTAAGATTATCATCATTACGTTTTTTAATCACCAGGACTCCTTTTGACAAGCTATACGGGAACTGATCTACATTAGCCTCAATATTTCTAATTTTCTCTGAAATAAAAGCGTCATTCTCTTGATGAGTGCGAATGTCCGTGAAAATTAAAGGAAAATCGGTTAGTTTTAAAGTATTAATAGACTCAAACGTTTTTTCTTCAACTAAAGGCTTTGATTCTTCTGCTTCTTCATTAATTTCGTCCTGAAACATACGGGACAAACAATCTGCCACAACGTTTTCTCTACCTGGTATATGTTTTACCTCAAACTGAAATGAAAGAAGTCTCAATACCCATCGACCAATACGACCTGACTGTTTTGGATGATTCAACACCCATGAAAGAGCGGAATTGTCAGTGTACAATAAGAATTTAGAATGTTGAAGATACAATTTGAATTTCTCTATACCAAATATAGCAGCTAGACACTCGATTTCGTATGTAGAATACTTCCATTCAGCCTGGGTCAGTTTCCTAGAGGCATAAGCTATTGGTTGAAGAATACCATCAACTTCTTGTGAAAGAACGGCGGCGATCGCAGTACCACTGCCATCTGTATGCAAAATAAAAGGCAAATTAAAATTAGCAGTCCTCAAAATGGGTGGATTAATAATTGCATCTTTCAACTTTAGAAATGCTTCTTCATGTTTCTTTTCCCACACAAATTTAATACCTTTTTTCCTCAGCGCATTGATTGGCGCGGCAATTTCTGCAAAATTAGGAATAAATTTATGATAAAACTGAACCATACCTATAAATCTACCAACAGCCTTCTGGTTTTTGGGTGAAGGAAAATTTCTAATACTCTTAGTTCTGTTTGGGTCGACAGACACACCTCTGTGGTCAACTAAGTGTCCAAGAAATGAAATTTGTTCCTGTGCAAAATGAACTTTCTGAGGATTAACAGTAAAACCTGCTTCTCTTAACTTGTTCAAAACTACTGAAATATGTTTCAAATGTGAATTGAAATCCTTGGAATAAATCACAATATCATCCAAATAATTAAATACAAACTTAAATTTTACATCTTCAAACAAGGTGTCAAGAAGAGAAGTTAACGCCTGAGCTCCAATACTAATACCATAGGGAACTCTAAAAAACTGATAAGTATTTTGCATTGTGCAAAACGTTGTAAGGTGACGACTTTCCTTCGCTAAAGGCATCTGATAATATGCTTGATTTAAGTCAAGAACTGAAAAATACTTAGCGCCATTAAACCAATGAAATGAATTTTGCATATCAGGAAGAGGTACGGAATCCAATTGAATACAACGATTCAGAGATCTGTAGTCTATTACCAGTCTCGAAGAACCATCTGATTTAGGTACCAGAAAACATGGACTAGCATAATTAGAAGTAGCCTTTTCAATAATTCCCTCTTTTAACATTTTCTGAACTTTTTCATTTAAAATTTGCATCTTTTTGGGATCGTACTGATAAGGTGCCTGTCTAACTGGCTGTGTTGAAGTTAAACGAATTTTATATTCAGCTAGGTTAGTCTTACCCAATCTGGTAGTAATTACATCCTGAAATCTAGATAATACATCACGTAATTGCTCCTGTTCCTTATTTCCCAAGTGAGCATATTCGGACTGTTCTTCCCCCACGGTGTTAGCATTCCTGGGTAGAAACGTTTGTGAATCCAAATCTAACGTAAATTTAAAACTAGGTCTGAAACCAAAATAGTATCTATTATTAAATAAATCAATGATCATTTGACTATGATTAATGAAATCACAACCTATTATTACTGGTACTGACAAGTTGTCGCAAATAAAAAATTTATGTTTCCAACTAAAATTTTCAATTTTAATTTTCAAGAGTACTGACTCAGTTAGAACAAGTTGCCCTTTGTTCGCGGTGGTACATTTAATCTTTTCTTTCTGCATTTTTAAAGAAGGATTAACAACTAACAGATCTTGTAAAGTCGATTTTGAAATAATACTCCTAACGGCACCAGAATCTAGTAAAGCAGGAAAATTTCTAGCTGGCAAACCTAACTCACAACTAATAAAAGGAATAATTCTATTTGCAACAGGTTTAATTTTATATTTCCCAAATGGTTTATCTGACAATGGCTTTGTTTTATTTGAATTTAATTTAGAGCCTAGTAACCTTTTTGAGACATCCTCTTGTGCGCTATTAATGAAATTTGAAGTATTATTTAACTCTTGTGCCTTAGATTCAATATAATCTCTCTTGAACTGTTTTCCAAAATTACTATTTCGCGCAGATAGTCAACTCTTTTTATTTCTACAGTCACGAGAATAATGACCAAATTTTTGACAACTATAACATTTCACATCGCTAGCTGGCTTTTTTAATAATTGTATTTGCGGCTTTCTTTCAAAACTGGTTGATGCGGCGGCAGTGTCACTAATTTGGGGTCTATTTCTGAAATTGATAGATTGATTAATAGGTGCTGACCTACATACTTTAGCTACATGCCCTATTTTCTGACAATTAAAACATTTTACTGGCACAGATTGTAATGACTTCTGATTTTGTACAGACCTATTATAACTTGTCGCCAATTCCATTTGTTTCCTCTCGAAATCAGCATACCTAACATTCTGGGATTGCACACACATTTCGTTCAAGTCGTCAAAAGTGCGCGGTCTAAATTGAAAAATACATCTTGAGCGTTCCTCAGGATTTAATCCAGAAACTATAGTACCTACTATTTCATGTTCTGATTTCCCCAGTCTCAATAATGCGGCTGACTCTTTTATAGACAAAATATAACTGGACAACGGTTCACCTGAACTTTGAAGCCTATAAAATTTTTCCCTCTCAATCACAGAGATTAATCTTTGTGGAATAAATTGAAATAGCACATCAGCATGAAAATGATCAAAAGTAACATTATTTTGTAAAGCTAACGTTATCCTATCAGCAAGGGGTCCTATCGCAAAAGGCTGAATTAAATGTAACAAATCGGTATCAGGAAGACAAGCGCGTTCTTTAATTTTTAAAGTGACAGAGATAAAATTCAATAAATCCTCAACTACTAATCCGTCCGCACTAGGTATTTCTCTAATTAAACTTTCAATAGGATTAGGTAGTCTATTATAAATGTTAGTCGCGCTAAATGTAGGTGTCTTGGCTAACTGTGATGCGTATGTGTTAACTTGACCTGAAAAATATTTATCTATCACTTGTTGTGATGTTTCTTCTATAATTTCGGGCCTATTGGGCGTGAAATCGAAAGAAGGGTTTGCCCTAGGTAAAGTTAGGCTAGTCGGTATGGGTGACGGTGCTCTACTTCTAGCTATACTCTGTATTTTCAAAATCAACTCATAAATTCGTTTCACATCTTCAAATAATTTCTCTAACTTTTCCACTAAATCTTCATTAACGGCTTCTTTAGCATACACTAATAAATGAGTAATTCTGTTCAAAATATGCAAATATCTGCTAATTCCTTTTATAACCCCACGTTTATCTACAAATTCTTTTTCTTTAGGCAATTCCTGGAGATATCTATCTAAATTGCTCAACTGTTCTAAAATTGCTCCAAAAGCCTCTTCACAATTTTCTGCAGAATATACTATTCTACACATTTTAGGATCTGGTTCTTTAATTGCTAAACGGTATTTAGCCCTCAACTCATCATTACTAGAATTCTTTGTTATACTACTGGGTACCCCTAATGTTTTGAATTCGAAAATTAGCTCATTCTTAGACAAATAATCCGGATTCAAGGTTTGTACAAACAACTTATTTAAATCTACACAAGACTCAACTTGAGCTTTAACATCCCAGTAATTAGCTTTTGTCGGCATAATAGTTGGGGACCTAACTGGTGATCTCATTTCTGATGACTGTAACTTCCTATTTTGATAATGAAACAAACCCTTAACTTGAGATGAACACTACTATGTCCAATTTACTTTCACGACCACAAATCCCAACATTTATGTCGCTTAATTACACATCTACATTACTAAAATTCAAACAATTAAACAAACCTAACCTTTACTTCATAAGTATCACAGCATCGCAGAATTCAAAACAGTTCACATTAATCTATAGCAATAAGGAAGTTGAGTTTCTTAGTTACATCATCAAATTCATAATCTTTTTATCACACTAATATCGGTATGCTAACTTTTACTACTGATTTAAATTGAATATTCAATATCTTCCTTTTTTATACTAAACTCCTTATCCATAGCCTATGAATTCTGACAAACAATTGCTTACATCAATTACGTACATGAGAACAATTAAGCTAGAAATATAAATTCACAAAGTATTTCATATTAAAAAAAATTATTGTTGTTACCTTATAAAGCGGCGACGTACATCACAAATTATCTTCAAATCAAACAAACTAATTCAAACTAAACATGAGGTGAGTGGCGGTTTCCTAATAATTAACTTTTAAATCACATAATTAAAATAAATTTGACATAATAAACATTGCCCAGCACAGGGGCCTAAAACAAAACAATCACGTCACCATAACCTAAAATTTACACTGTAACTTCATCAAAACTAGCGTGGTGTTTGCTCCATGCAATTTCGTAGAGTAGTGAGCCGATCGCTTGCCTACAAACCGAGTTTGCTCTTGGTGGGAATCGATGTTCAGAAATAAAACGGGGATTACAAAACTACGTACTTTTCATCGAATCAAAACTCTAGATTTGCCTGCAGGCCTGCGCAGAACGCCAATTCCGCAAATGAAAAATGAACAGGTAAAGTGAGTGTGAGATAGAGCAAAAGAATGAGAAACGAGCTCTATCCTTTTTTACTAGACTAGCGTGGGATTCAATCCTGCTCGATATTGGAACTCCAAACAATGCTCTACTGTAATACCAATCCCAACATGAAAACCCAATCGATTCAATTACTTTTATTGAAAACGAATAATTAAAATCTAAACTCTCCAATAACTAGCTTAAAATGTCCTAATTCAGAAAACTTTACATAAAAAAATATCTTTAGAATTTAATAACGTTTAAAATGATACCAAACAAGTAAGTTATTCAAGGTAATCTAACAAAAAAAATTTGGGCTACTCCCAAATTCATAACATTATTCTGTGATGTTTTCCATGACGAAATACTTAATGAACAATCTAATATTAAAACTGACAATGTATTTCACTTTTAAATAATGTTTTACTTACATATATTGGAGATGCTTGAGGAATGCATTTCACTTCTGAAAAAAAGCTTCGTCAGCCTCGTCATGGTATTTCGTCATGGAAAACATCAAAAACATCACAGTTATCTTTCTTTTCAAGACTTTCAGGTACAGGCCTACATTTCTGTAAAATTATGTTATAAAGTTCGTCTATCACTGCCAGGGTTGATTTTGCAGAAGTTGTAAAGGAATTAAAATTTCAAGACATTAGATTTCAATATTATTTTTGTAAAAATCATAGATTTTCTTTATTAAGTCACAAATCTTTTAAAGTGTATTTCATTGGTTGAAATCGTAGATGGTGGTGGGGATAGTTTCTAGAATAATAGAGGTAATATCATTGTTGGGGGGAAGGGGTCCGTCAGTCAGACCCGTCACAGAAACTTCCTAAATACGCTTGAGTGACACCATTGGCATTAATATTGAGCCTAGATTAGTGAAGATTCTTTAAATTCTAAGATTCTAGGCGATTCAGTAAAATAAAAAAAAGTCATTTTATGAATTCTCATATCTAGCACCCAAGTTCTATAACTTACTGCCCTTAGAAATAGGCCAATGTGTAGAGGGAACAAAATTCCTAAAGTGTGTCAAGATCTTTTTAATGGAATTTGAGAACGTTGTTATATTTTTCAAATAACTTAGATAAGGTAAATGAAAGTAAGATTGTACCTATGAGTTTCATAACAATATTTTGAATCAGATGTAGAACATAGTCTATATACAAAGCCAAATTGCTAAACTTTCAAGCCTTCAGCACAATACTAACGTGTTTTAATAAATTGGTCGGCCTCAACCCCTATTTTCCACTGAGCGGTAACTTTAATAATTTTGTATTGCCATCTCTCACAGGTTTTTTACCTCGAGATGTATGTTTCCTAACAAAATACTAATATTATTGTAATTCTGTACTTTATTATAATTTTCAATTTAATGTTATAATTGCATATTCAACCAGGGCATTACAATCTTGAATTAATGCTATGATTTCTTTTGATTATTTTTACTCGTAATACAATTTTTAATTTCAAATATTCAATTATTGTACTGCTTGGATGGTTTGTATTTGCTGTATTTGTAAAGGAACAATAAATATTTCAAATTTCAAATTTAGTCCAACACTGTATTTTTCATTCATTTACAGTCATGGAACGAGATGCGCTGGAGAAGTATCAGCTGCTAGAGATAATGGTATCTGCGGAGTGGGCGTTGCCTATGACTCAAAAATTGCAGGTATGTGAGTTTTATAGGACTAATTTCATCTGTGAGATGAGACCATTACATAATTTCACTAATTCCAACACAAAAATTCAGAGACGAAGTATATTTACTACATATACAGTAAAACGAGTGTTCCTGTTTGAAAGTATTCAATTTAATTTTATAGCAATATAATGAATAAATAATTTTATTTCTCAATAAACAACAACGGTACAACAATCTTCAACATCCACAAGTACATAAGAAATACATTGTTATATTCATTGAGAAAGTAGGCACTCCTGAGAATAGCCTATATGGAAGTTGCCATCAAAATATTAAATATCTGATATTTTTAGTGATAACAATAATATACTTAATGAACATAATATACAAGCAACAGAACTCAGAAGTCGAAATAAAAAATAATCCAATATAAATTGAAAATAAAAAATGAACTTAAATAATAAAATGTAATTATTAAATAGAAATATACATTATTAATGCTCAATGTTATAGAGTAATAATACTCGATGTAGCTAAGCCGCATTTATTATCGAAAATTGCAAATATTTGAAGTTTGAAAGACCATTGATGCTGGCTTAAAGAATTAGAAAAGAGGTACATTAACAGCAGTTTACATTGGATTGACAAAGTCTCTAGATGTTTGAAAGTGTTCAATTGAATTTAGCAAAATTTATGTTGCTAAATCACATTAAAAACATTCTCGGCAGTTGCACAATTCTCATACCCGTATTTATGAACATTCATTCACTGTATTTCGTTTCTCGAAATTCCTGCATAAATAATTTACATTTCAAGAGTCCCTCGAGTCCATACATCCATAAATACGGCCCATAATCAGTGTACTAAGAAAACTAGTTTTCAACTGCACGAGCAGAACCACATTAACTTGACCTTGAACTAATCGTAGCCATACCATTGGCGTATGCCTCCCTCGGACTGAATGATCGAGTACTGTGATTGGTTGGTGTACGGCGACCTGTCACACCCACTTTTAACAGTGGGAGGAGCTAACAATGAGAAGGAGAATCATAAGTGAATTACTTTTTTCTCTTCTACTTTCAAAATGGTTTGAATAATTTATAATAACGAATTTTTCTGTAAATTTCGTCTTGGAGAAGACTCCGGTTAAAAAGTAACTTGAAAGAGTCTTGAAAATATAGAAATATTTAAAAAATAATTTAGTTAATAGAGCTTTTTATAGTGTACAAGAGTTCCTTTCATATTAAAATTGAGCCTCATCTCAACTAATTTATATGGTAATTATTAGTGTATAAGATTGTATAATTGTTCATTGTTAAGAGAAGTCAGATTAACAATAATTATACAATCTTATACACTAATCACCATATGAATAAGTTGAGGTAAGGCTTAATTTTTATATGAAAGGCACTCTTGTACACTATAAAAAGCGTTAACTAAATATTTTTACAATTGCTTTTTAAATATTTGTATATTTTTAAGACTCTTTAAAGACTGCGGTAGCTTGTTGTAGAGTTTCCTACCAATATAACTAAGTTTTTGTTTTAATAAGCTACAACTGTTGTGACTACCAAGTGATAATCTCCTCGGCTTCTTGTGTTATAATCGAATAATAATGTGCTATAATTAGAATACTGATTAATATATAATGATGCCATGGAACCCTTCATGATAAAAATAAAAAATTTATTAATAGCGAATTTATACGTTCGAACTGTATGCCTATGCATTGTTCTTTGACACGAAACGTGTTTATGTTACTTAATTGATCAGTTTTATTTTCAGTCAACTCAATTTTTTATCTTCAATTCGACCGAAGACACGTACAATTTTTAATGTCTAATGTTTCTTGACTTGTCTTATACTCCATAAACGGAGTCTTCAAGACGTAATCTTCAAAAAAAATTGAGCACCTGTGAAAAAATGTTCTTGTTACTTAGTTTATGCGCATGGTCTGTGATGTTACAAACTAAAAGCTTTTATTGTGTTGGAATCCAGAACTGCAGTTTTAGGAAAAATATTGTATGCAATTCGCGCGTGAAGCTTCTTTATCGCTCTCGCAAAATGTTTATGTAGTTTATCAGCTCAATTATCAGTAAACTCAATTTTGTTTTTTGTTAAATTCGATCTAAGCCATGTCCAATTTCTGATCATATTATAATTCAATATTATTTTATTTCAACAGAACTTCTGTTAATAATTTTTGGTCATACTCCCACTATCTTGAAATAATGACCACAGAGTTTATCTTAAAATAATAGTCACTTCGGTTAAAAATTCCTGGTGTGAAAGAGAGTTTAATTATATCATTGAATGGTCTTTTGAAAGGATTCACTGTTAATAGGCTCGACCATCGCATTTAAGTTTAAAACTAAGTTCATGGCAGCGTTTACTCGAATTCAATTAAAGCCGATCATAAAACTGGCATTTTATGGCAGACAGCCCGGCATCTGCCATGAACGGTTTTATGACAGGGAGACAAGTATTAGTTGAACTTGAAGTGAATAAACGCCATGAAACGATTTATGGAGAGCATCTTCCACTTCTCTATTTCCAAGAGAATGCTTTAAGGCTAAGTAATTTCAGCTGGTGCACAACTTCGAAGCCTTTGTGTTAGGGATTTAATGTAAGATTTGAAAGTTTATAAATTGAAAATAGTTTAGAAATACGGATCGCAATGTTTATATTATTAATGATGACTTAGACGCAGGGTGTTCTAGATAGTATACACACTCACAACCCTGCCAGACTCTGTGTAAAGGTGTGAGTGGACTGTTGAGCATAGGTTCAGAATTTGTTTCGATGGGCTTGACATAGATACAACTCTGTTAGCTCAGTGATGAAAGTAATCGCAACCTACATCATTCCTCGTTTGTGTAGTACGTTCTTTGGACGTGATTCATATGATGTACTACGTATTTCATATTGCTCATGTGTAATGAAGGGGTTCGCTTTATTGAAGTGCTTGCACGGTGGAGCATCAAGAGAAAGTAAAATAACCTACGTTTGTAGGTGACTCTCCAGACGAGTAGCGCAATTAGAGTTGACTTTTGGGGGGGGGGGGGGGGAGATCAACCACTCGTACATATTACTCCCGTCAAAAGAATTTCTCAGGAAATAGATATAACAAATATTATACAATACTCATGTAGCTTCAAATTAAATGAATAATAACCTTTCAAATTTTTTGTTTACAAATTATTTCTTAAATTTTTTTTAATTTCTCTCAAACAATGGGGGTTTACGGTTCAAATAACCCCCCCTCGTTACACCTATGCTCCAGTCCCAACATTATGTTTCTTCTAAAGATGTAAATATTACATGAGCAGTAAAAATTACTTTGAAACGCTCAAAACATCATTATAAAATTGATTCATTATAAAAATTTCCGGGACCCCTGGACCCTCCATCAACTGATAATCTAATTCCCCCCCACACCCCCTGGTTTCTCCGAAGTTCAATCCTGGCTTCACCACTGCTAATACTGATCTGTCATGATCTTGTCGTGAACTAGGTTAGGTTGGGTTAGGTTAGGTCAGGCTAGGTAAGGTTAGGTTATGTTGGGTTAGGTTAGGTTATGTTGGGTTAGGTTAGGTTACAAGCAAGTGTTTGATTCTGCGATGGTGATTTACATCGAGTATTGAATGTTTCACTGATCAAGCAACCTTGTAATGATGATCATGATTATAATAATTTGATTATATCCGGTGTTTTAATTTTATTGATTATGGCATTTATAAAATATTCATGATGTCTAATGTCGCCCATGATTATCACCTACTATTTGGATGCTCCAGAAATCAAGTACTCTTGTATTGGTGCTCGTGTCTATAATTTTGATTATATACATTGTTTTAATTTACTTGATTATGACATGTATAAAAGAGAATCTCTTGGTTGAATTTGTTAAAACAGGAATACGAATGCTCGACCAGCCTTACATGACTGATTTGATTGAGGCGAACTCTATGGGCCATGAACCCAACCTGATTGATATCTACAGCGCGTCATGGGGTCCAACTGATGATGGAAAAACGGTCGACGGACCTAGAAATGCTACTATGAGAGCGATTGTCAGGGGCGTCAATGAGGTACGAAACATCTCATTAACTTTACTTGTACAAAAATGAAAACAAATGTTGTTTCTGCAATATTTTCTCTGCTTTGATTCAATATCATTTCAATTCTCAGTATTAATGGTTTTGATTAGTCATGTATCATTTTTATGGCGTTGAATAAGTCTCCTATTGTTTTACAAGCTTCATTTCTAATCTTGTCCATATCAGTAATGGAAAATATTTTCAATTTCTGTGGATTATTCCACGTCTTTTCAGTTCTTAACTAGCTTGAGAAAAGCTGCAGAATATGGTGAAGGAAACAATCGAATAAAGAATATCATTGTGATGATATTGTGAATAATTTGTGATGTTTTCATGGCGAAATACTTGATGAACAATCTAATATCAAAACTGACCCTGTATTTCTATTCAATATATGATTTTCACTCACTTTTGCTGAAGATACTAGAGGGATGCACTTAACTTCTAAAGAGAAGCTTCATCAGGCTATTTTTACCTGTTCGGTCAGTTTCGATATCAGAAAATATCATTTTTGGAGAATTCATTCATTCAAAGGATATCATTATAGAAAAACAAAAACAATACATCATGAAAAACAAAGAACGAAAACGTATTCACGGTATAAGAAGTATCTTTACGACACATTTCAATATAAACATGAAATCATCATGTAGTTTCAAATATCGCCAATTTAATTCTCTTGAATCACAACGAAATTCGGTCATTCTTTTGTTTTTTGTTGTTGACATTTTTCTTTCTCACTGTATTTAATTGTGTACTATACTCTACAAGCAGAACAAGAGCTGCCATAAGCATGATGATAATAACAATAATAATAATCTATCATCCAATAAATTCACAATTACCAAATAAATCCATGAAAATAGTAATCTACTTTTAATACGATTCTGTTCTCAATCTAATTTATTTTTTTTTAAATATCAATAAATTCACAATTACCAAACTAATCTACAAAATAGTAATCTACTTTAAATACGATTCTATTCTCAATCTATTTCAATTTTTTATTCTATTTTTTTTCATTTCAACTCAAATATTTCATTGGTTGGAGGATAGAGAATGATTCCTTTTTTTGGAAATATCAACGCTCAAGGTCTCCGTTTTTAATTAATGGAATCTATTCCTATTATAGATTGAGAATGACACTTTAAAAACATGAAGTGGGGATAGTTAGCTAGACAGTCCATTCCATTGAATGACATGCAGTCAATCAAACAATGATTGCTATGTACAGAACTCACTTTTTTCTTGCGGTGAATATTCTCCTGTGTGTAAGCAAACCGAAAAAAAATAGTGGTTTCCAGAGGCAAAACGAACGTGTACGTCATTGATTGCAATGATGAATGAAGGGGAGGTTGGAAAAAGGCTCTATCCAACGCCAGGCTGGTGACATTGTGTGTTGTGTAAAATATTTGCATACGAATTCGATTCGTCGTTTCTGTGGTTCAGTGATTTTGGGTGGGATTCAACTCGATTATTTCATTGGTTGGAGAATGTAGAATGATTCCTTTTTTTCGTGCGCATGCATAATCCTTCCTTACATTTCAAATTTGAATCTGAGTACTCGTAGATCTGTTTATTTTGCTTTTATAATAGTAAACTGGGGATTGTTCGAGTTATTTGGTAATTGTAAATTCAACGAATTACTGTAAAATATTGAATAGATTGTTTTTCGTTTCACGATAAGAGAGATTAACAATTAAATAGATTTCATATTGCTTTTGAAATAATATTTCATATAATGTTTTAAGCTATTTAATTGAGCGTGAGTTATTTTCTATTGTTACTTTGATCTCATGATGAATGGTTTTTTATTGGAAGAGTATCATTCATCGTAATCTGCAGCTCTTCCGTAGCTCTTCAAATCTGCAGCTTTGTACCGTATTAAAGGCTCGATTTTCAACGTGCGGATTAAAATAAAAAACCGGTTATAGCTGGAAAAAGGGCACATATAACTGTGTGCCCTTTTTACGAGGAATCTTGTAACGATATGCTTTCTAGATTTCTGTACTTATCCTCTAAATTTGGTGTCAATATCGTATGTCGTGAAGTTGGTTTGCATGTTTTTGCGACATTATGTTAGCTGCTGATTGAGCTATCAGACGTTACACTGTAATACGGAGGTTTAGAAAGGGATTACAAAAAGAAAGTTTGAGAAATATATTTTGTAATATCTCCCTATTTCTCCGTAATTCATACCAAAAGCCCTACTATTGGCTGGAACTCAATAAACCCATTTTTCTTGGTAGTATCTGACTGAATTACTGACACCAAAGATGAGGCTAAGAACTTACTTCAAAGGACAAGACTTTACTTTTCTTACTTTGTGAGATTTGACAATTTTTACATTAAAGATTCATCAATTTCAATCCAATTATTGTTGAAAACTTGAATAATGAAATTTAATTGAAGAAATATATTGTAATGTTATGTGTTTCAATGGGGCAAAATGTTTTCATCATTCATTTTGTAAAAATATGAGGGTTCAAGGTTGGTTTTAGTATTTTTGTTTTTTTGGGAAATTGATCTCTTCTAGGAATTATTTTCAAATTTTGGTCATTTTTTATAACTGAAATAAAACAAAAAAAATTTATTTTGATCAATTCATTAGTTTTTCAAACGGATTTTTTTAAATTTATTTGTTTATTAATTTATTACAAAAACAAAATCAAGTAAAGATACAACAAGTACAGCCCAGTACTGCTTTCTTTACTCATTTTTATCTTTAAAAAATCCAAATTTTAAATTATGTCCAAGTTGAACTAGAAATATTTCAGTTTGAAGTACAATTACTTATTCTTTCCAAAACATGAATATTAATTTAGATGCTCACTTGAAAAACAAAGCACTGGAAAATTCTTTTTTTCATGGCAGTAATTTCATTTTAATACTTAAATAATATCCAATACATGAAACTCCGAAAAAATATGATCAAAAACCCAAGGCAATGCTTAAAGGTACGTACAGCAGAAAATTATTGTATTAAACTTCCTGTACAATAGTACTTCCAGAAGAACCTTCCAGCAGGACTTCCCTGTACATTCTATCATTAATTATTGATTTATTGATTGTTTTATTGATTCACCTGACTCATTTAATCAATTTTCCTCTCCTTGAATTCTAATTTCGCAGGGTAGGAACAAGTTGGGTAACATCTACGTGTGGGCATCAGGCGACGGAGGGGAAGACGACGACTGCAACTGCGATGGCTACGCGGCCAGCATGTGGACCATCAGCATCAACAGCGCCATCAACGACGGACAGAACGCACACTACGACGAAAGCTGCTCTTCCACACTCGCATCCACCTTCAGCAACGGCGCCAAGGATCCCAACACTGGAGTGGTCTGTTTGAAAACTTTCTTTATAATTTCCAATTTTTTTTATAAAGGCTTGCTAAGGACAATATTTTTCTTCATCATTCAAGTAATGTTCGCTTCCTTGTTTCTCCTCCAAAACTCCTTCATCCTAATGCTTTGATTGATTCCCGGTGGTTCAGAACCCACCTAAAACTGTAAGTACAACTCATCAATCACCATCATCCAATTCATTACCCATGCACAGGTCTCAGATCTCTTTTCGGCTTCATCCTCCGAAAAAATACGTCTTTCTTCAGAATTTTTAGTTCGTCTAAAGCTGTGTCTCCACCAACCGAACATGTCTGCCGAACATTGTTGGCGAACACAAAAAATGGACAAACATTAAACATATGGGTCACCTAACATGTTCGTGAGTTCAATTGAAATGTTCGGTCTGTGAGCGAACAGTGACGACCAACAACAGGTTCCCGCCACTACCCCCACCACACCGATCATAATGTTCGAGAAGGCGTCCACACCAAACCAACACTAAACAATGTTCGGCGACATCAGATGATTCCAGCGAACACTGTTCGCCGAGCATGTTCGGTTGGTGAAGACGTGGCTTAATAAAACATTATATTCAGTCTATTTCTTAGTTCTACTCTATTTTGCAAATCTGTCATTGCTATACCCAACTGTAGTATATCTTTCTTAGACTCTGTAAAGCCTGATGCACACAGAACGCGGGTGCGGTTGTAATCTTTAAAATTTTATCTTAACGTAGATAAGAGATAGAAATTGTCTGATCGCAAACTCGTTTTCAGCGACTTAAAGTTCTGTCTAAAGGCTAAAGTCCAAAAATATCCGTAATTGAGAAAGTTTGTTTTTGTAGTATGGCAAACAACAGACTTAAATAGTAGACCTATATATTATAATATATATGAATAGAAGCATTAAAGAAATAATAAATGAATGACATAAAACTACTCTAAATTATTCTCGAAATAAATAATACAACACTTTATGGCAGGTGTGAAACCAGCATTTTGAAGTGCAAGCCATTGATTTCTTAATCAAGACTAATATTGCATTTGATTTGGTCTAATTTGGAATTCTCAATCCTATGCCTTGAGGTTTTACGCAAGGCACCTACGTTCATTTTTGATAGATTACAACTCAATAGGTTTCTTATGTTGGCAGTGCCAAAAAGAGAAAAGAAAAAGAGAAAAAAGTTTTGTATTTGATAATGATGTTAAGAAACGTGATTTTATTTATTTTTATTGTATTTGTGTATTATTATCTATACTGTTATTTCATTTTGCACATGTATTTTGTTTTTGGCAATAAATTAAATTCAATTCAATTCAATTCAATTTGTAAAAGAACTGCGATTTTTCTCTAGCAAATCCAAAATATAGGCAAGGTAAATGTAACAAGTATTAATTTGAACTGGTTTACTCATTGAACACTGTGTCAAGCAACTACTGTACGTTGCATAACATAAGTTCATTGGCTTTACCGTTCATAGTGATATGCCAAGTCATTGAAATGATTGAACCAAGAAAATGATGAATTTCATGGATCTGTATGGGTTGCAGATAGCTGAAGTTCTACTAATGCGTAAGAAGAGCTACTCATGCGGCTTTTATTTTGTTACTACGAAAGCAGAGTGCTAGATGAGCTAGAAACCACAATAATCAGCTCTGGTTTACAAAAGTTCTAGCTGGGAAAATAACATTTTTTTGCAGTAATGAATTACAGCATTAATGATAGCTTTATTATAAAGTACGTTTAATTCAATTACATTAATTATTCAGATAAGAGTTCAGCAGTAATGAGGTTACTTCTGTACAATGTCTTTTGTAGCATAACTTTTAAAATAATTCAAACAATACTAAAAAAAAATTACGAGGCATAATGTGTTTATTTCTCGTAGTTATAGGGCTCTAAAATTTGAAAAATCATAAAATCATTGAATTCTATGCTAGAAGGAAAATTCAAGTTGCTAATCTCCCCCATTTACTTTACTAATTCTATGATTCAGCGTCTTCTTCTTAGTCGCTTTAAATCTCTTTTCATCTTTTTCTACGCCTTTCTCTTTTTTCAGCTTCTTTTTCTTTTTCTTGATCATTGTTATTTATTCCACGGTTTGCCGTTCATAATCATACCTCCAGACTTCTTTATTTAAAAAATGATATTAGAGAGAAATCTTTCAAGTACGTGGTTTGCGAAAAAGAAAGTATTTTAAATATAAACCCAATTCCACAAAATTTCTTTTTTTTTTAGAAGATTAATATGGAGGGATTGTAACAGGAGAGAGAATAGAGAAGATCATGATGAAGAAAGAAACTCAAAACAGCTGTTTCTGTTCTAACGCAGGTGGCTTATCAATATTCCGTGACTGATTCATCACAGGAAGTTTCTTTGAAACCATCAATCCAGTACAGGAACACCCCAATGGGGAATTTCACCACCGATCTTCATTCATGATCTGAATAAACAATCATAAATAGACTATCGATTCATTCCGTAGAATCCTTGTCATATTCGAACCTTAATTTGAGTTTGGCCATCTTGGAAACAGTTGAAACCTTTTGCAGTCTACGGGGAATTGATACCCGTTTCGATCTAACTCTGAGAAGCATGAACTCTACTCTCTCTTCGTAGTACTCTATAGAGCAATAGCACTTTGTAGAGTATTGGGATTTAGGTTCATCTTTGATAGATTTCTCGGTCTCTTGTGATTTGTATCTTGTGTGTGATCTTGCAGTTTTGATAGTCTGTGCTCCGCAAATACTTTTAAAAGAAGGCGGCTCTTGGTGAGTAAGTCAATAGCGATGATCTTCATTTCTTGCTTGATTGTCATGATCATCATTTCGCTTGAGATGCTTCGAATCGGGAGCAGCAGAGAGACTTTGATTGGGTGCATTAGGTCGGCTACAGACTGGACAGAAATAAGTGTGGACGGGGCTTCGCTTCTGATGATGATCATGTTGATGATGTTGGTGACGATGATGATGATGTTAGTGATGATGATGATGATGATGCTCGTTTTCACTCAGGGGAATTACTGTTGACGTCAAGACCAGCTCCAATCGACAGTAAAAGCATCCAGCCGTAGAGTTTGCTCACTCTTGAACTTCTTGTAATAGAGAGAGAGTGAGAGAGAGAGAGAGAAAATGAAAGAGTGAGTGAGATGGTAAGTGATAGATACAGAGTGACAGAATGTGTGCGTGGGTGGGGATGTTAGTGAACTAGAGAGAAAGTAGAGCCGGTGAATCGGTAAGTGTTAACGAGAGTACAGTGTACTATGAGAACCAAGAAGAAGAAAAAGTAGAAGAGAAGGAAGAAGAAGAAGAAGAAGACAGGAAAAAAGAAAAAGGAGAAGAAGAGGAAAAAGAAGAAAGCAGGAGAAAAAGTATATTGGTGAAGAAGAAATAGTAAAAAGAATTAAATTACTGGAATATTAGATTAGATTACTTGAAATTCACATAAACAAAGTAATAAATTATCTCATTATTTTTTTTTTTTTTTTATTCTTCTTCAGAATACCAATCAGTTAAGCCTCACCCCAACAAACTGATACAGTAATTTTTGTAACTAGTGTATAAGAGTATAATTGTTGATTTGACTTGTCTTATACTCCTTAACTGGAGTCTCCAAGACTTAATCTAAAACAAAAAAAAAACTAAGTTTTTTCGACTTGCTATCAACATAAATCAATTTCTAGATACAAAATATTAAAAATGAAATGAAATTTGAAAAATTCAAAATGCTGTGTGAATTAGCGATGTTATGTATTGTACAGGCATTATCTTGCATTATCATAGCAGTTGTACACTTTAGAAAACAATCCATTTCTAAAAACGAAATTTTTGAGATGAGGTAAAATTTAAATATTGTGTAAAAAAACAGTTTTGTCTTTTACAGTATTATCTTGTGACTATAGCAGTTGGGCATTTGTATAAACAAATTATTACAATAACTGTCATTCGCATTCCAGGGTGAAGAAAATTTACATTTTTAATGCATTTACATTCGAGGTTAGCTCACGATGTATCTATCCTGTAAAAGATGAATGATAAGCATAGTAATGATTGAAGAGAGAACGAGTCAATAGGGAACAGTTTTGATTAGAGAGGGAACGAATAAAGAAGGAAATCAATGAAGGAAAATACTGGAGAAAACTGACTAAAATACAAAGAAGTGATGGGATACGGTCAAAGACAGAACTAATGAGAAAGAGTTGATTAGAGAGAAATAAAAAAACTGAGAGTTGTGAAATAAAGGAGACAATGAGAGAAAGTTGAGTAAGAGGATAAAATATTTAAGTAAAAAGAATGTAACAGGACAGATGTTAAAGGTTAATAAGAATCTTGTCCTAATAGAGAGACATAGAAAAAGAGATAACGTGGAAATAGAAGAAAAAAAGAGATTGAATAAGGGGGGTTGTAATAAAGGGAGTGAGGGATAGAAAGACTTTGAATGAACGAGAAAATTAAGTATCACTTCACAGAATTTCTACTTCATTGAGTCCTGGATTGGAAAAAAATTAGAACGGTACGAGGATATTAGGAAAATCAGTTTAATGATAAGAAAGGACGAGATTCATCCCTTGTTCCGTGATTATTATGGAAAGAAAAGGTTACTTGTTGTAGTTGTTCAGACTCTTTCGTTTTTTGGGTTACCGTACCGGACAAATTATGATGGCATTCAATTTTTAAAACAGACGAACCGAGCACACGTTTTTCGATAAGAATCTTTTTTTGCCTTTTTTTGTCTGTCTGTCACGGCCCCAATGGCATTGTACGCGGCCTTCTCCTCAAAAACGAGAGCATCGATCGGGATTTTAGTTATTGAACAGTATTGAACACTTTATTGACAATGTCTTTAGCTATAAAAAACTAAATTAACTTTTTTTTAACAGAGTAATAAACGTTTAAAAACCAAGTATTGTGCGATTTTGAATACATTTTATGCGGCCTTCTCCTGAAAAACGAGAGTATCGATAGTAGTATAAAATTACCACTTTTGGAACAAGGTCATGTTCCAAAAGTGGTAATCCCCTTTCAAGGTCACCAAACCTCGCCCGACCGACTTTAACCTAACCTAATTTATTTTTTCTAAGTTTTTTTTTTAGGGGTGTTTTGGGGGGAGGATAGGATAGGTTAGGTTAGAGTCGGTCGGGTTAGGTTGAATGACCTTGAATTAGGTTAGGTTAGAGTCGGTCGGGCGAGGTTTGGTGACCTTGAAAGGGGATTACCACTTTTGGAACATGACCTTGTTCCAAAAGTGGTAATTTTATACTACTATCGATCGGGATTAAAGTTATTTATCAGTATTGAAAACCTTTTTGAAAATGTCTGTAGCTATAAAAAACTAAATTAACTTTTTTTTTAAGAGAATAATAAACGTTTAAAAACCAAGTATTGTGCGATTTTAGATACATTTTTTTAAGTTTTATTACCACATAAGAACAAATCATGTAATTTATCATGATATATAAATCAGCTGTTCTCAAAAAATATTCTCTCTGATACCTGTCACTGAATTGCTTACGTTCTAAGTTGTTTACTAAGGACCTGTTCACACGATACAGTTTTTGTGCGGTACAGTAAATTTGCTGTATCAGTTATTTTGGTGGCTCTACACACTGGTGTCTTAAGACATGTGTCTTAAGGCATCTGTCGTGTTGTACGAAATTGAATAAGACATGGATGTTTTATGCATGTCTTATGTCCTAGTGGCTCTACACACTGGTGTCTTAAGGCATCTGTCATGTCGTATGGAATTGAATAAGACATGGATGTTTTATGCATGACTTATTTCTTACATGCGTTGCAGACGGCTAATTGTTGAGCTCAGTTGTTGACGGCTCACAGCCTCATTGCTCGGGCGATGCGCGCTAGTGAGCAAGTGCCAGGGCGGTTGTCGTAAGTCATGACTTACCAAACACCGACCAACCAGTCTCGTGCAACACATGTCTGAAGCAGGGATGTCGCGGCGCACTGATGTCTCAAGCAGTGTGTAAGTCCTCCATTTAATAACATGGGTTGGTTTTCGATAAAAATGCATCAGACACGACAGATGTCTTAAGACACCAGTGTGTAGAGCCACTTGCAGTGCTTTCATTTGCATGTACATTTCATATTGTATGTTCACACAATACTGTTTCGACTGGATCCAGTAAAAAAGCTGTTCTAGCCGATTTCTACATTCGGTTTTGTCTTCGAAAACTGTTTCGCTAAAATCAGCTGTACCGCAAAATAACTGTATCCGTATCCGGTGGCACAATCATACCTGTAATGGATATGTTCAAACGATATGCTTATTATGCTGGAAGCAGTCTTCAGATCGTCAGCATTGATCTTCTTCATTGATATTCTTCAGCATTGATCTTCTTATTAGTGAATTCCAGTGTCCAGAAATGGAAGATATTAATTGTGAAAATTTATTTTCTCTAATATATGAGAGACCCGCCTTGTGGGACAAAACTTATATTAATATAAAAATAAAGAAAGAAAATTATCAGCGTGGCGAGAAATATGTGGAATATTGAAGAATTTGCATACTTTAATCAAAATTTAAGAGAAACCTCCAGTTAATAACTTATTTTAAAAAATCTTACACAAATAAAAAAAATCCTGGACTGGAATAAATAAAACTGAACTGGAAGCGCAATGGAAGAAGGAGGAGAGCACAGCAATAAGCAGCAAAGCCGGACCATGTGAAAATCACAGTACAGTTGACGCCGTACAGTAAAAAAACCGTACCGCAAAAAAACTGTATCGTCTGAACGGGGCCTAAGCTGCTAACAACTTTATGATCGTTGCTATCAAAAAAGCCGAAACATATTTAGTCTTATTTCTAAACATAATCCGTACGAAGGACGGGCACAATAGCTAGTTCATATGAAAAAACATAACAATTGGTCAAGGCGTTTGTCCGTTATCGTGAGACAGACAGACAGCAGTGGCGAGGCATGAATTCCTTCACCGGTCATTGCAGAGGGGCTCTCCCACCACCACCCAAAGGGGTCCAAGGTCCCCAGGAAAATGTTTAAAAATTCGAGGCAAATTGGTGACTTTTGAAGCTTTTTGAGCATCTGAAATCTCTCCTCTGACTGGCTTAACTCACATTCAAAGGCAGAGAACTAAAAAGTATTTTCTCCAATTACACCTCTTATTGTATAATATATATCTTCCCCACTGCCATAGACCGATGATGAATAATATAGAAAAAATCGCAAAAACCGACAAAATGGGGACTGATATGATGCACTCACTCGATCAAATTGAGGGCATACATTTGAAAATCAAAATAAATTTAACCATCCAATGAATAATAAATGGTATAATAAAAACTGACCAAATACTAAAAATCGAAAAAACCAAAAAGAAGAATCATTAGGACATGCATAAACAAAAGTTACCAAAAAGAAGGTGCCAGGAGAATTGCTGCAAATAAAACAGTTTTCAGTAATATAGAAAGCGTCAATTATCAGCCTCGTGAAAAAACGAAGAATTCCCCATTTCTTCCATATACAGTAATCAGGATGCCCGATAACAGAATTTTGAAACAATTAGTCATGAGGAATATTAATAGAAAAACCTACGTTATTTATGTTTCGAGAACTCTAAAGGATCTTCAAGAAATTGTTCTAAAATCAAAACATGCGCCAGATAAAGTAAAAATTAACAAAATTCCACTAACAAATAAGTTTAACATTGAAAGACCAGAAAGACAAAGGAGAATGGAGGTTGCAGATGAGATCAGAAAGCAACAATCTGATAGGATGAAGGAATATTGGAGAAAGTTGGAATCTAAGGTGACACAAAGAAGCAGAAGAGACTGAAATATTGACTGAAGTGGTCCTATGTGGCCTTAAAATCATAAAAAAATGGTATAATAATAAATCACACTCTAGAAATATGAAAACGATTAACTAACTTGCAAAACAATAATTATTGTGAAAGGTGAATAATTTAGCATACGCGAAATGTCCATTGTTTCCACAACGCTGTAACTGAAGCTGGGTGTGGACTGGGGAGTTGGGGAGGACTAGCATGAGGAGGCAGCTACCAGAAACCCACGACAGTGGCCGAGAACGCACGAAGCCTTATTCATCGCAGCCGGTTGCGATGTATCATGAGCATTATTTGAATGGTTTGGAAACACAAGGCAGGGGGCTCCGAGCCAGGCGCGGGAGGGGACTGGAGTGATTCGCAAGCCTCTTGCGCTTCATACCCATATTGAGCGTGTACTCGTCATATTCTTATTGGTTTTTTATACAATTTTCACCGGTTTTGAACATATTTCTGGACTTTGAAGTCTAAAAATGTCCATTATTTAAGAGTTGAGATTATTTCAATATTATCAGTCCAATTTCTCTACTCATCGCCGGATCAAACGATGACCGGACGCCTCGCCACTGACAGACAGAGAGAATTCCGATCGTCTTAAAGTACAGACCTCACTCCGTTCGGTCAACTAAAACGTTTCAATTTTAGTTTATTTTTTGACAAGGTGTTCCGTATTTTACAGGCAACAATAGATTTGTATGGGAAATGCGCCATCACACATTTTTATTCACTTTCTATCCACAGACCCCATTAATACAACTGGTTGGATGAATTAATTATTTCAAAGTCTTAATAAATTTCTGTATATTCATTAATTAATCCATTTTGCACAACTCCATCAATTTATAGCACAATTTCAAGTCTTGATTTTAAGATAAAATATCTTCGTATTTTGCAGGCAACAACTGATCTTTATGGAAAATGCACCACCACGCATTCTGGCACTTCAGCCGCTGCACCTGAAGCAGCCGGTGTATTTGCTCTTGCTTTGGAGGCAAAGTAAGTACAATAAAATATTATATATTTATTAATTTCAACTAAATAATTGATAGGAACAACGACAAACATAAATAATTGTTGAAATTACTTTACTGGTAAATTTTACACTTACTTATTCACATTATTCAATGCTTCCTCAGACCCGGTTGAAGGACAAAATCATTCGGGAGGACAAAATCAATGTTGTTTAATCAATATATTGTCATTGTTTCAAGAAGGCCATTGTTTCACAATAAAGTTTAAAGAAACAACGATAAACATAAATAATTGTTGAAATTACTTCACTGGTAAATTTTACACTTACTTATTCACATTGTTCAATGTTTCCTCAGACATGGTTGGAGTATAAAATCATTCTGGAGGACAAAATCAATGTTGCTTAATCAATATATTGTCATTGTTTCACGCACAATCCAGTTACCGTTAAAGCAAAATAACTAAACTTCATTAGCCTTCTTCCCCCGTGTTGACATTTCAAAGTATCGATAAATAATTATTCCGATATAATTATTATTCATGGCTCAACTCTTGTCTGAAATCAGATTTTCAACAGGGTAATAGACACAAGCAAAATGCTTTCAGAACTCATTAACAAGTCCATCACTGGGATTATTCAATAAAGCCGCCCACTATAATACAGTATTCAATATTGTTGCAAATGGCCTCTGTCATGAAAATATAATTACGCTATTGTGTAACATGATTTCAAGTAGCGAAACAGCCCTTTCTACGTGGAATCTCGTCTGTAATTTGCCTTGTTTGTTAGTGATAAGCTATTATTATCATCCAAAACTTGTTGTGGGATCAATAGTCGTGTTCGTTTTTCCCGTACGACAGTATAATGATTACAAATTTTACTACTAGATAATGAAAATGAAAAGTGAGCACCGCTAATAATATCTGAGTGTAATTAGGTTCCTGACAAACTATTAAGTGCTTTGATATGTTTTCAGGTTTAGTTTTTCTATTAAAGTCGTGTACGGTCTGTGCGAAACTTGATTTTACTACAGTATTTTCATCTATATTTCTAGTATAGTAGCTTGGCTTTGCTTACGTTGTTACCATTTTTATCTCAAGTGTCGAATTTGAATGGTCCTTAATTCCTCAATGAAACGAAATACTGAATCTTCAATCAATCAATAAAATTTCAAAATGTTACAAACATTGTAGGGTCCTGCTAAACCCGTAGGTTTATCAGCAGGTGCATTGATTGTTCTAGAAAATTGTTTTATGTTAGTTAAAAATACTCATTCTGATTATTCGTATTTGAAATGAAATAAATAAAATGATAGAAAAAGAATATACAGGAAATAATCTACATAGGAGATTATTCAAGAAGAGGCAAAGTACTATGTAAAGTCTGAGAATAGATTGAAAGATTTCCTAACAGAAAAAGCTCTCTATAGTGTTGAGTTTTATGAATAATTTCTGGTTTGCGGCATATTTTTGAAACTGTTTATCCATCTGAGGATTTTATATCAATTTAGTTTTATTAAGTTTGTTTTATGTAATTGATCATTCGTTTTAATTTGAGCTATATATTTATTTTATCTATATAATTATTACCTATAGTGACTGTTCACTGTATTAGTGTAGTGACTGTTCACTATTTAATGTATAATGTATATTACATGAATAAAGAAATTTGAATTGAATTGAATAGGAGTAATTCTACAACAATTCTGGTCCTAAGGAGCTTACTACTCATGATGTTTATCTTTCACCAAAGGTATTTTAAAGCTATTTTTCCAATCTTAGATAATACTGGATATACTAGCAGGTTGTCAGATGCAGTTGAATAAGGACTTCTAGAATGTGTGATAACCTATCAACAAATTAAATTTGATAAAATCTTTTTCCTGGAGAAAAGTCATGTATAACGGTACCTTATCTTGACTCAGTATCTGATAAATTAGGGAAAGAATTGAAAAATAACGGTTTTGATGTAGCTTTTCAAGCAAAATCTATTTTAAAGAGCTTGTTTGGATGTAGTAAAGATGGAATTTATATCTGGGATAAAATTGGAGTTTATAAATCGAATTGCGATGCTCGTAATGCCTGTTATGTGGGTCAGACGGGTCGAAGTTTCAAACGTAGAATAAATGAACATATTAGAGATTGGAAAACCAAAAAATAAGACACAAATTTTGCAGAGCATCTCATTACTAATGGACATAAGTTCAAAGCTGAAGATGTTGAATTTCTGCATTTGAATGGCAAAAGCAGACAACTGAAAATATTACAATCTTTGGAGATCACTTTGGTGAAAAACGATTCCAATACTAGTTTAAATGATCAAATTTATTTCCACCAATTCAATACAACCAACTTGGTCTCATAATAATTCTGGCCTACTCTTTAAAAAGGGGACTTTCTTGTTTTTCTTGGTTAACCTTGACTGCATTTCATTTAGCTTCATTTTTTTATTTTATTTTCAATTTAATTGTTTAATTTTAGCCTGCTTGTGTATTGGTTCTTTTCAGTTACTTTTTGGTTCTTGATTTCAACACTGATTATTCCTTGTTGCTCCTCCCACCAGTGGGCGGGTCTTGTTTTGGCCTTCAGCCAATCACAGACCTTCAAAGAAGGTCAGCCTATGAGGGACACTTTCACCCTCAGCCAATAGTTTCATTCTGTGTTTAGTGTAATTAAGCTACTCTGTACTTTAGTTATAGTTTGTTTGAGATTGATAATGGTGTAACAACCGAAACTGTTATCTCACTATTTTCAATAGATGTGGTTTTGCAAACTTGGTCTTATTATTCTTTAGTATATTTCGGCTCACAAGACACTTTATTATGGCGGAGCGAATCTTTCAAAATAATGACCATATAATAGACATACTAATAATATCTACAATAGGTACATCACCCTGTACAACTAACTTGAAAAAAAAAAATAAAAAAGTATCTAAATAGTTTATCTAAGGCTACGTTATAAAGTAGACATAAGAGGTTAGAAAGCGATGTCAATACAACTTTCTTTAGTTTGTTTGAGATTGATAATTTATAATGGTGTAACAGACGAAGCTAGTATCTCACGGTTTTCAATAAATGTTGTGACAACTTCAAGTCAAAGAACATCTAAGAAAAAGTTATATTGCAAATGAATAAATGATGTTTTCTCTCAATTCATGCACATTTATCACTGATTTTGTTTTCTTTTCTGTAGTCGTGAGTTGTCCTGGAGGGACGTGCAGCATTTGACGGTGCTGACGTCGAAGCGGAACTCGCTGTTCGACGCGAAGGGACGCTTCCACTGGACGATGAATGGCGTTGGCCTCGAGTTCAACCACCTGTTCGGATTCGGCGTCCTGGACGCCGGCGCCATGGTCGCCCTCGCCAAGCAGTGGAAGACGGTGCCTGCTCGCTACCACTGTCAAGCCGGATCTTTACAACAGCTAACGTCAGTATCCACACTATTGGTGGAATTATTTTAGTGGTGAACCTCAATATAATTGATAGCTAAGATTTTAAATGATAGCTAAGAGTTCCCTCAATCATTATCTGAAAATCCCAATCAATCTCACCTTGGCAATATGCCCAAAAATCTGAAATGACCGCCGTGATGAGGCCAAAAATTTCTAATGAATAATAAGACGAAATTGTCCCAACCACATTTATTAAAAGTTTGAGAAACTAGTGTTGTTACATCACTATCAATCTCAATCATACTCCAGGATAATGGTGTAACAACCGAAACTAGTTTCTCAATGTTTTAATAAATGTGGTTGTGACAATTTCGTCTTATTATTCATTATGGATACCTTCCACAATATCACCTTCGCCACTACAAAGAAAGTTTCCAAAAATTTCTTCTATTTCAGTCAATATCTTGTAAACAGTTATGTTTTTTGAGAAATTTTATTTTGCAAAACATCCAAACTGACTTGGAAATGATAGAAAGAGTGATGGGAGGGGATTTAATATTTTGGAAAACTTGACTTATCAAATGGTATTAAACATTGCTAGATTATGCAGCGCTCATTTGATGCAAATGCATTTAAAATACTAGGATTAATACTCATTACTGGTAACAATAGATGATCAGAATATCCTAGGGATATTTGGATGAGGTGATTTCCAAAAACAGATACCAAAATAATGTAGCCCTAATACTGAATACTCAAAAATATTGATATCCCTACTTCGAAAAGTATGTGTTCCAATAATATTATTTTGCTTCTTAATCTACAACAAATAGAATTGTTGATAGATTGATTGACAATAAATTGATGCAATCACATTTTGACTAAGTATCTACATCCTGTAGCTAGTGCATCCAGATTATATTGCCGAAACCTAAAGCCACCAAGAACATCAACTTCAATTTAAATTCCACCTGCATTAGCCTACTATTTACTTTTAGAAAATCAATCAATTATGAATAAAAATTTCTCGAACAAATCTTTAGTTGGTCTAGTTCTGATAAACAACCATATACTTACATTGTACACAAGACATGTTTCAAGATGAAGAAAGGAGTCCAAGGGTCTTCCCCCGGAAAATTTTCTAAAAATCTGTGTAATGAAACAGCATATTAAACACACTTATCGAGACTTGAAATTTGAACTTCCCCAAGGTGTATTTTATATAGTGTTTATGTAATTGCCAAAAGGTGGCCCAGACCACCAAACTCCCCCTTGCTACGTCCTTGAGTTTTCCCTATTTTTTTCAAAAGGCTATATTTATGAACGTGCCTTAAGATCTCCTCAACTCAAGACGCACTTGGAGAGCTCTACTTGACCGTATTTTCAAATTTCGTATACATAAACTTCCCTTGAAAGTCGAGGTTCCCTTAAAAGTCGAGGTTCATTGAAAGTCGAGGTTTCATTGAGAGTCGAGGATTATTGAAAGTCGAGGATCCATTGAAAGTCGAAGTTTCATTGTAAGTCAAGGTTCCCTTGAAAGTCGAGGTTCCATTGAAAGTTGAGGTTACCTTGAAAATCAAGGTTTCCTTGACATATATATTTGAATTTTTAAGAATTTCTACTTGATTGAAAATGTATGAACAAATGCAAAATCTCAGTTTCCCCACTTTTGCTTATTCTCAAACATTCGAGCGTATTTATGAACATATTGTTACAGGTTTTATGTCTCAAATAACGCTGGCAACACTTAAATTTATCACTCCCACTTTATTTACACAAATAATAAAGATATTTCAATAAACTGCCAAAAATCAATCACTAAAAGTTAAAAGGCCGATCTAATATTAAATGATAACTGTACAATAAGCTGTCCAGTAATATTCAGAAAGAAACGTCAAGGAACAATTAACTTACATAGCACAAGTCCGTAATACAGTAATACGTAAAAGAATTATCACTATAGAACTGTCAAAAGAATTATCACTACAAACAACAAAAGCTTATTAGATGGTTTGTAATAGCGGCAACGGGATTGCACTGTCTGTATTAACGGGAACTGTCACAGAGAAAGAATTATCACTATATAGGCAGAATATACAGAACTGTCAAAACTTGTTTATCACGACGAACTTCAAACAAGACTGAATTAATTTACAAAAGTCTCCCTCTATTTGTATAATTTTTCAAAATTGAGATATCTCTCGATTTTTCTGTCAACTTCTACCGATTTCTAAAATAAACAATGAAATACCTTCATGCCGTCCACAATATTCGATAAGACTCCATTAATGTCTAATCAAACAACTAGAACATTCTACAAAGTAAAAAGTAAACACCATAAAAGTGTCAAAAGCAGAGTAATTAATTGCTTAGAAGTAAACATTTACATAGCAGATAACACCGAGAACGACTTCTTTCTCTCAATTCTCACTTCAGTATTTTAAGACTTCTCAACTCAAGAGAGACTGGAGAGAATCTCTTGAGTCTAACGTAAATTTTCAGTCCTATCAACATTGTCAATATATCTGTTACAAAGTGAGAAGTGTATCGGTTATCAACATTGTCATTAAATCTGTCATGACATGAGATGTGTATCGGCTATTTGTGTGAAATGTGTTATTGACGTTTGCAGAGAGATTCCGAGCAGCCGTTCAGTGCAGCTGAAGATAAAAACGAACGCGTGTCAGGGCACCGACACTCAAGTTAATTACCTGGAACACGTTCAGGCTGTCATCACACTCAACTCGACTCGGAGGGGTGATGTGGAACTGTTTCTCACGTCGCCCATGGGAACAAGGTCAGTAATAGGACAGTAGTTGCAGCTTCCGACTATAAAAGCTTAAAGTTGGTAACTGTTCCAGACCAAAGTTAGTAACTGTTCCAGGTCAAAGTTAGTAACAGTTCCAGACCGAAGTTTGTAACAGCTCCAGACCAAAGTTTGTAACAGTTCCAGACCAAAGTTTGTAACTGTTCCAGATCAAAGTGAGTAACAAAGTAACTACCTGTTCCAGCTCTATTGATGACAAGGGAATATCGACGTTTCTGTTATATTTGCAAGTGAAATTATTGTGATTTTTATTTAACTTTTGTTCTGTTATTCTTCTATACCAGTACGGGTCTCAAAAAAAATGTTGTTGTTGTTTACAATAGCAACCAAATAATATTTTTCGACTCAAAAGTTTCTATAAAAATTTAATATTATTAACTATTTTTAACTGTTTTTAGTGTTTTGTTTCGAATGAACTTTTAAATTAATAGTGGTCAAGTGAGAAAATTCATTTTATTATTTTTCGAGTGAAGGTTTTCAGCATATTTTAAATTTTTATTCTGTGTTAACCTCAATGTTTTGGACAATGTAACATATCAAAATTTGTGAAGGGAGCAGTTTTGAACCTGAGTCTGTTGCACCTTCACACTCGTTGTAAATTTGTCACAATAAATAAATAAATCAGGCCCAGTGGAAATTGTAAAAATGTAATATTTAATACTGTAGGTAAAATACATTGACACTCATAGGATGATGTTTTCCTAACATATGTGTTTTTACTCCAGAAACATCAAAAGCATATTGCTAATAATAGTCGTCTGTATTTTATTAGGGTACTTCGAATATTTCTTTGCAGATACATTTGCAAGAAAACACTATGAACAAGGGACAGAACCGCTTTCGGGTACATTACATCTACAGACACTGGACAGGCCCGATATGTAAAAGAGCACTAGTAAATCAAGGACAGTTGGATAGTCAGATAAATTAGAAATTGTCTCTATTAAGGGCTGAATTAGGACTCAGGGCCCTCTCTACTCAACCAATAGTATGATGGTGGAGGGGAGGAATAAAGGGAATGTATTTCAACCAACACTGGTTGAAAAAAGCTGTATTATACATTTTATAGAGAAGAGCACTTTTTGAGGTAATATCCCCCCTGAAATATTTTCTTAGCTAATATCCTCCCACCATTGGGGAAGTGATTGCCGTGAGCCGTAGCAGGTATCTGTTCATTAAGATTATATAAGCAACGCTCTCCTGGGCTTTCACTCTAAGATTGGCCAGCAAAAAAGACTAAATTCTCTGCTGTAAAATCGCTTCCCGGTGATTCGGAACCCAGCTAAAACGGTAGGTCGAACTCATCAATCACCATCATCCAACTCATTATCCACACACAGGTCTCAGACCTATGTGGTCTTCATCAATCAGAAAAGAAAAGAAAGAAAAAGAAGAAAGTCTAAACAAATTCTGGATTTGCACTTGGTGATTGATGGTGCGTTTTAACACTTCATGTAAAAAAGCTGTGTACAGTAGAATTAATATGCGATGAAACACTTTGGAGGCGTGGCCCAAGTGGAAGGGAGAAAGAATGGAGTAAAGTGAGGCAAACGGCGGCGCATGCGTATTTGCGCATTGGCCATCAATGTTTCTGCTCATTGACTTACCGATCTGTTTTATCACATAATACTGCACACACTACAGTTTATACTAACTTTGTACATGCTTTTGATGTAGAGTAGTCAATAGTTTTTAGAAAAATGTGTACCTGGCTTGCATTGTATCGTCTGTTACAAACCCCCTCACCATAATAAACAAACTTATCGGTGAAAGGGATAATAATAATAATAAGCGTATGGCTTTTAATGGTGGGGAGACCCAAACGGGTAGTTCCACCTCGCCGTTTGTGCCATGTTACGGGGAACATGGTGGACCACCTATTTTAGGTGGGTTCCGAACCACCGGGTAAGTGATAATAAAGCTTGTAACATCAAGTCATTGAAGCACGGTCACCCATCCAAGCGCAGTCTTGAGCGGTCGTGACTGAACATCACGATCACTTGAACACCACGCTCACCGCATGACCAATCACCACCCAAAGGGATAATGATTATGTGTTTTGTGCTACATTTCGCTGTTCGATGTCAAACTACACTTCTACACCTTTTAACATGTCTTTTATGTAATATTTTGATAAAGAGTAATGTGTATAGTTGTACAAAAGTGTAGAAAATGTTACTCGCCTGTCTTTTTTTCGATGGCAAGAAATCGGTGTCTTGGAAACATCGATGTTAACCATAGGATACATCGAAGCACCGATGTTAACCATATGACACATCCATTGAAGAAAATGTTATTCGCCTGTCTTTTCTTCGATGGCAAGACACGTGTTTCGGAAACATCGATGTTAACCATTCAATACATCGAAGCATCGATGTTTTGGAAAACTTTTCCATTACAAGAAAAATGACATTTGAAGCTCAAAGTGAACAGTTACAGCAGTGAGTTTCAAACAGTTCAAAAGGAACTGTTCCAGCTGCACATTTCACATTTCACAATTCTCTCGAAACACAAAGACAGCAAGCGACAGAAATTCCAATTACTAGTTTCGCTGTGTGCAGTAGTCTGGAAGTAATACACAGATTCCTTCTATGATCTCCACTGTACATTCTTTGAACATGTTTTGGAATGTGTGTGAAATGGTTTGAGTTTGCACGAAAGCTCGCTGAAAAGGAGACATACTCACTAGCGAGGTACAATCAGGCGGAAAAATCGAAATTAATGAGAACACGCTCCAATGATTTTTGTTATAATTGAATATTCTAATATTTATTATTATTGCAATAATTCCATCTCCAAAGTTGGATCTCTTCACTTGAAGGTTTCTTCGTTATCATCATATTTTATGATTATTGATCAATCTACTTCTTCTGCTTCTCTTTCTTCTCCTCTTTCTTCTTCTCTTTCTTCTTCTCTTTCTTCTTCTCTTTCTTCTTCTCTTTCTTCTTCTCTTTCTTCTTCTCTTTCTTCTTCTTTTTCTTCATCTCCTTCCTGCTTCTTGCTTTTTCTTCTTCTCCTTCCTGCTTCTAACTGTTTCTTCTTCTACTTCCTGCGTTCTCTTTTCTCCTTCTTGCTTTTTCTTCTTCTTCTATCTTATTTTTTCATGTTATTGGCTCTTTTTTTTCTTCTCTTATCTTCTTCTTTTTTCTTATTCTTTTCATGTTCATGGTTCATTTTTCTCCTTCTTCCCTTTTTCTTCTTCTTCTCTTTTTTCTTTTCTTTTTTCTCCTTCTTCTTATATTTTTTCTCCTTCTTACTTTTTCTTCTTCTCCCTCTTACTTTTTCTTCTTCTCCTTCTTACTTCTCATTCTTTTTCTCTTTCTTGCTTCTTCTACTTGCTTTTTCTCTTCATCTATCTTCTTTTTTCATGATCTTGGTTTTTTCTCCTCCTCCTTCTTATTTTTCTTCTTCTTCTTCTCCTCCCTGCTTCTTGCTTTATCTTCTTCTCCCTCTTAATTTTACTTCTTCTTCTTCTTCTTACTTTTTCTTCTCCTTCTTGCCTATTCTTTTTCTCCATGCTTCTAATTGCTTTTTCTTCTTCTATCTTCTTTTTCTTTTCATGTTCTTGGTTTTTTCTCCTTCTCCTTCTTCTTCTTCTTCTTGTTCTTCTTCTAGCTTCTGGCTTTTTCTTCTTCTACTTCTCGCTTTTTCATCACTTTCACTTCTTATTCTTCTTACTCCTCTTCTGCTTCTTCTTACTCCTCTTCTGCTTCTTCTTACTCCTCTTCTGCTTCTTCTTACTCCTCTTCTGCTTCTTCTTACTCCTCTTCTGCTTCTTCTTACTCCTCTTCTGCTTCTTCTTACTCCTCTTCTGCTTCTTCTTACTCCTCTTCTGCTTCTTCTTACTCCTCTTCTGCTTCTTCTATCTCCATTTCTTTTCATGGTCTTCGGTATTTTTTCTCTTTCAACTTTCTTTTCTTCTCCTTTTTTTCTTTTCTTCTCCTTTTTTTCTTTTCTTTTCTTCTCCTCCTTTTCCTCCTTCTTCTTCTCTTTTTTCTCCTTCTTTTTCACCTTCTTCTCGCTTAAAACTTCCTCTCCTTCGTTTCTTTCTACTTTTCATTTTTCTCCTCTTCTCGATTTGCTCATGCCCCTTCTTGAGAAAACCGGATCAATAGAGAATTCCTCGTCAGAGAATTAGAATGAGATGTAATTATTATTCGTTCTGATTATAAATGATGATAATTTACCACCCGAATAAATTACTGAAATAATAATTATTACATTGAATTTGATTTTTAGAGCTTTGAAAATATGCCGTTCTTCTGTTTCCAATAAACGATGGAAATTTTCCTTTATTGAGCCATGCTCATTTCTATTCCCTTATTGGTTCCTGAAGTGAAGAGCACCAGTCGATAAAATTATTCATAAATTCGATTAACAATGCAATTTATGAATATTAATTTACCACTGAAAATATTCTGCGTTCCTTCCATTTTGCAAATGATTCGATCATGGAATAATGATTTGCCTAGACGTGACCTTTTCTGTTCATTGTTCTTAGGTTCAGAAAATCATGCAATTACAATAGAGCAGTTACTTCTTCGCAAGATCAATATCATTTGAATGATGTTTTTTCATGGAATGGTGGTACAAATTAATTATTACTGTGCATCCCATCAATATCAACCAATGGTTGTCTATATTTCTCAATATATTTCCTCCATTCACGTTTTACAAGAAACCTAAAATGTTGTGGTGCCATCGAATTGGCTTTACTTATTACTTTCGCTTATTTTGTAGTACACCTGAATTATTATTGTACTTACAAAACAAGTTTGTTCCGTTTTTGAAAATTAGATAAATGGGGATATGACGTATTTCAGTTCAGTAGCATTGAATAACCAATATCATTGCCAGCTGATCAAGATATAGTTAAAAATGTATTATATACAAAAACCTCAGTTTTTTTTTCAAGTGTACAAATAGAGCTGAAATTTGCAAGTTAAGGGGTAATTCTGATGGGGTAATTCATGACTTTTCTATTTCGTTAATTTGAGCGAGTTATGGAACAGCCTTGTTGGAATTAACCTTGCTTACAAAACATGTTATGTTGAATTTTCCATATCATTTCACAATAGGCCTACGCCTGAATGAGGGAAACGAAATGAAACTAAAATTATTATAACATTTTAATGAACGCGCTTGAAATTAATGTGTTGATGATTTAATTTGCAATCTTCGTTTATTAGGTTACTCATAAAATTTCATACAAATTATGTGAAGGATTGACATGCTTTAGGCCCAAACCTGCTTCTTTTACAAAATTTCAATTAGTCCAAAAAATCGTTTTGTGTTAGTTTCTAGTCGAATTCTACTTAGAAGATTTATTACCGTGGTAATAAATTACCTTTATTTTATGGATTTATGTGGATTTCAGTTCTTTTACATTTCAAATACATGGAATTGGAAGCTAAAATTGAACAAATCACTTAGAGGAATTGGAAATATCAAATTTAGTTTAGAATAAGCAGAATTTAGTAGAAAATTTTGAAATATGCGGAAATTTTGTTAGCCAACACGTTCACTAAACTACATTTGACTGTTTTCTGCAATGTTTTGTAGTTTTATGCTTCAAATTCATAGCGCAATACAGAAACGAGTGTTCCCTCTGTGGATTAAAAAATATAGTAACATAGTACATAATTTGATAGTTCTAATTATTAACTACATTAATCAATGTAATTACTACATTTCATAATTTAATGCTCTGCGATTTTACGCTTTAATATGGTTTAATATAAAGTATTTCAAACAAATTATTTTATAAAGTATTCTCGCCATTATTGCAAGTAAAAATATTTATTATATATTTAATATTGCACAAAATATTGATATATTGGACAACAAATATATGGACTAAATATAGTACATCACATTGGAAATCCATAGAATAAATTTATTCAATTCATCTCTCCATATAATATAATAGCATTGATTGGTTGTTTTTTAATGATTGGATGTTGTATGAAGGAGCTTGTTTTTGTCTGTAAGAATAATGATGATGATCATCATCATTTCAAACTCATGTGTTAACAGCTTTTTTAAAACGTTAGGCAAGAAATCTGGAAGTCTTGTTCTTTTTTATTTTTATTGTAACTCTATCCCACGCTCAGACTCAAGTCTTTGTGGGATATTCCACTATTTTATTTTTTGTATCTAATCAAACATTTGTGTTTTTTTTTCTGTGGAAATGAAGTTTTATTTCATTTCAAATACTGAATAAATAATTAATTAAAAATACATTTGTAACAAGTTTGCAATACATGTAAAATGTACATAGTTCAAACTCGAGGAATAAATTGAATATATACGCAATAAAAATAAGTTTAATGTTTTCAGGTCGATGATACTGAGCCGGAGAGTTCACGACGACGACCGCAGGGATGGATTCACCAAGTGGCCATTCATGACCACCCACACGTGGGGCGAATATCCTCAGGGAACGTGGGCACTCGAGGTAAAGTAGCTACTTATTCCACTCTGGGACTGGACAGGAGAGGTTAATAGACTCAATTCGACGCCGAATAGCGAGTACTTTTCCTTGTGGAACGGCTCTACCACATCAGATCAAAGTTAATGTGACCTAGGTCCAGTCCAAGTTTATTCAAAGTATGGTTGTCCATTTTTTGAGAATTGGAAAAATGGTGGAGTATGACGTTTTTCAGTTCAGTGGTATTGAGTGCTGAATAATAAGATGAAATTGTCACAACCACATTTATTAAAAATATTGAAAAACCAGTTTTGATTGTTATACCATTATCAATCAAACTAAAACTAAAGTACATAGTTGCTTAATATATGATACTATTGGCTAAGCGCGAAAGAGGCTGGCCTTCATTGAAGGTTGTGATTGACTGACAAGGCACGCCCCCTGGTGGGAGGAGTAACAAGCAAAAATACGAGTCAAATCAATAACTAAAAACTGTAAACATCTAGAAAGCAACAAAGGAGAACAATGCGCTATTAGGCTAGAATTGAATCATTTTAGAATTAAAAAATAGAAGTTCACTGAAATGCAGTCAATTATTTTATACTAACTATAGTAGAATGAATGAGATTCGTCATTTTTAATAAAATGAAAAATAGCCTCTACATATGCTAATATTTGACAATATTAATTCATGAAAAAATCTCAATTAAAGTGACATTATAAGCTATTTTTGCCAACCTAAGGGTGCTCACACAGTGAATTATACAGAAATCTATGATAATCACCATCGCAAAATCAAACACATGCTTTGTAATGGGGGTTCACACTGCTCCAATCTGTCACGCACCATTTCACGGCATGTGTTTCATTTTGCGATGGTGATTATCATCGAGTATTGGATGTTTTACTCTGTGTGCAAGCACGCCTTGAATCTAGCATTACAACATTATAGAACTCTGACTTCCTTTTACAGCTTTAATAGAAAGAGAAGATATCTGAGAATAAAATTGTAAGAAAGGAAGGAGTAGAAAAGAGAAGAAAAATGAGAAAAAGCAGGAGGATGATAAGATGGGAAATAGCTTATTTGGGCGTAGTAAAGACAAAATTGATATCTGGGATAAAAGTGGGGTATATAAATTGAATTGCGGTGATTGTAATGCTTGTTATGTAGGCCAGACTGGTAGGAGTTTCAAATGTAGGGTAAATGAACATATCAGGGATTGGAAAACCCAAAAAGGAGATTCAAATTTTGCAGAACATCTCATTAATAATGGACACAAGTTCAAGGCTGAAGAAAATGTTGAATTTCTGCATTTGATTGGCAAAGGCAGACAATTGAACATTTTAGAAGCTTTGGAGATAACTAAGTTGGTAAAAAACGATTCCATAACTAATTTAAATGACCAAATTTATTTTAACCAATTCAATACAACTAACTTGGTTTCATTATAATTCCAGCCTATTTGTAAAAAAGCAGTTCTTATGTGTATTTCTCAGTTGACCTTGATTACACTTCAGTGAGCTTCTAATTTTCAAAAAAAAAAATTTTAATTTTAGTTTGATTAAATTCTAGCCTTATTACACTTTTTTGTTACTTTCTTGATTTTCACAGTGTTTAGTTATTGATTTGACTCGTATTTTTGCTTGTTACTCCTCCCACCAGGGGGCGTGACTTGACAACCAATCACAACGTCCGATTAAGGTCAGCCTCTTTCCCTCTTAGTCAATAGTATCATTCCATGTACAGTATATATAAGGCTACTCTGTACTTCAGTTTTCAGTTTGATTGAGATTGATAATGGTGTAACAACCGAAACTAGTTTCTCGAACTTTTAATAAATGTGGTTGTGACAATTTCGTCTTATTATTCATTATGGATACCTTCCACAATATCACCTTCGCCATTACTAAGAAAGGGAACTAGTAAAGTAAATTCGTATGGCTTTTCGTGGTGGGGAGACCCTTACGGGTAGTTCCACCTCGCCGCTTTTTTAACGACTGCTTTTTTTTTTATATGCAACCGGGACCGACGGCTTAACGTGTCCTCCGAAACACGGGAGTGGCTCGAGAAAAATATCTTGTACTCAACTGGGATCGAACCCAGGACCTTTGGCTTATCAGACCAGCGATAAGCCAACTCGGCTACGCCAACTCCAAAAGGGAAATAGAAAGAGGTGGACAATTTATGTAGAAGTAACTGTAAAATAAGGAGAGTGACTAGACGCTTGGTAGCTTGGGTCTTTGAATTTATTTATGGTGCTGATAAGGAATTGCCAGCACAATAATTTGGCAACGTCGCAATCTGCATACTGCCAGCTAAATATGGAACGAACCATAGTCGATTAACGGTGACGTTTTCAATGATTTTCCCCTCCCCAATTTGGTTTTTCTGCATAGCTGTCAGAAGATATTGTGATTTACTCTTTCTTCATTGACTTGCCTACAGATCGAAATGACAATAAATCAATGTTATTTTAAAAAATTCGTTCACCCATACCTTTTTTCAAGTTATCGCTTCAAGGGGGAACAAATATCTGAAATAGATCCGAGAAAGTATTTGCTCCGGATATTAAAGTTGGGGGGTTGGTGGAATGCAATCTAAAATAACTAAATAAAATACAATCTAATTTAACTAGTCGTCAAATTTACAGAGTAGAACCCAATCTGTTGAAATTTCGATGAGCAAACAGAGACAGAGTAATGGGGAATCTTTTCGAGCAAAGTTAGTGGAATCTATCAAAATGGTAAAAAATAGTACAGTTGAAATAAATTTAATAAGAATCAGGCAAATATTTAGGAACTTATTATTTTTTTTTTTTTTTAGGATGAAGCCCACATAGGTCTGAGACCTGTGCGTGGGTAATGAGTTGGATGACGGTGATTGATGAGTTGGACCTACAATTTTAGGTGGGTTCCGAACCACCGGGAAGTGATTTTACAGCAGAGAACAGTGTCTTTTTTGCTGGCCAATCTAATCGGTCAAAAAAGACACTGTTCTCTGCTGTAAAATACAAGCTAGTTTGAAGTGACTGACAATTGAACAAACTGACATATATAGAAACAAACTTTATTAATTTCTAATTTCTTTAATAGCAATAGCAATTCGAAATTAATGAATTCTATTTCTGTAAACTTATTATTATTGATTATTATCGTCAATAATATTTCAGACCAAAATTATTGTTTTGTATACATTAGTTTCTTAGTCGTATGGTTTGTTTGATAGCCTACGTTGTCATGAAATAAAATTTTCCTTATAATTCTGGCCGGTTACACAAACATCAATGAACACTGAACACCGATCACTAACCAAACTAATCTTTTAAGTCAGAAGAATTTCTTAGTGGTAAAGACAAACCTTGGGGTTAAAGGTTTGTCTTTTCCACTAAGAAATTCTTCTGAAAGCGTTAACCCTTAAGCGCCGCGTATAATATGAGCCACACATTAAAACATTAGTCGCTTTTTTTTTTAATTGTAGTTTGATCTCAGCTTTAATGGATGGAATTAAAGCAGAAATAATGTTTTATGATACATTTTCAGTATTTTATATATATCCATGACGAACTGTAAGTAGAATAGTAGTTTATATTTTCACTTGGACGACATGTAGAACTGTTTAAAATAAATGACAAATTGGAATTTTTTTTCCTCACTTGAGGCAAAACGTGTTTTCGGGTAGAGCAAACACTTAGGATGGGCATCCTGCCCGAAAACATTTTCAGTCTCAAGTAAGAACGAAAAAATCCAATTTCTTATTTATTTGAACGGTTCTGTTTATTCCATTTTACTGTAACAATGAATTTTATTAATAAAATGAAATGAAAAATTTTCTTTTGGATTGTTGCAATATATTTTTAAAACGTCGTAATACAGTAGTATATTTCGCACCTATGGCCGAAAATGTGTGTTTGCCGTCTCAAGATCGCGGTTTTCAAGATCGAGACGAAGTCGAGAACTTGAAACGTTTGAGAGCCGGAAAAACATTTTTGCCTGCGTTGCGAACGCAATTTTTCGCCACACCACAAAAAAAACAAACAAAACAACAATGTCAAGTTGGCAATTTTGAAAGCGAAATTTTAAGGCTATGGTACTAGCAAGAATACAATATTGTTGAGGTTATGAAAATATCATCGTGTTCTATTGTGATCAGACACGATCAGCTGTCAAGGTCATTTTCTTTTCCGCCCTAGGGCGGTAAACGTTGCCTGACCACCTCGGAAACTGAACACTTTCGGCTTCCATATGACGCACGAAAAACAGCTCATTAAGTCCTAGTGTGGCGAAAAAGAAATAATGTTTTTTCTCTTTCCAGGTGAGCTTCAATTCGCAGATGCAGCAGTCTGGATTCATCAAGGAGTGGACGCTGATGCTGCATGGAACAAGAGACCCGCCCTACAGCGATCTGCCAGTCTCGGATCCGCACTCAAAATTGGCAATTGTCAAAAAAGCACATGAGGAGAGAAATAAAATGTAATCTACTTTGGAAGGGGAACGGCCTTCTAGGCCTACGGCCAACACTTGTCACTTCTTTACTCACCACTAAAAATCTAATAAAATCTGTTTCATTTCTAAAAGCATCGTAATTTGCAAAGAATTTCAAATTATATTTTTTAAATATTTGATATTATCAAGGAGTAATAATAAGAAGAAGAATAAGGAGAAGTATAAGGAGTATAAAAATAAGTATAAAGAAATACCGTTGTTGAGAATTATAATATTTATATTTTTGTCAAACATTATTTATATTCTTATTCTTATTCTTTTTGTCAACCATTTTTTTTTTTTATTGGCTCTGCTCACTTTTTCTCATCAATCTTTATTCGCCTTCGATTACCTTCCATTGAGCCTTTGTATGGATTGGTTGATGGGTTTTGATTTTTGAAAGTATGTATTGATTTGTTTGATTGTATTGAAATGTTTTGATTTTTGAAAGTATTAAATGATTTATAATGGGAGGATTACATGTCTATTTTCAATTATAATACGATTGGGAGTATAATATGTTCATTTTCCCCATAATATGATTGAAAATATGATGTATCATGTCTAATATTCTCCTTAATAATTAATATTCAGGAGGATGATATGCCAACTTTCCTCCATGATAATAACGATTGGAAGGATGGTATTTTCATTATGGTTGGGAAGATTCTGCCTTCTATAATCAATCCAGATCTAGACAGACCCCATAGTTCATGATCAGTAAAAATTTGTAACTTAAGCTTGAATTTCAATGGAACATAGTTTGGAATTAGGAAATTGATGCTCTATTGAAAATTGATTTCTCTATCAAAACAAGTGTCAAAGCTAGTTAGTTTGATAGTTTACCTCAATATTACCTCAGATGAGTTCATTCCCCAAGAAGCCTCAAAAAACATGGGGAATGGACTCAATCTCAGACATAAAAGTTGTGCTAGTTTAAAGACTTTTTTGAGCTAAGAGAAATAATTATGTAACTATTATGGAAATTCAATGGAATTACAGGGTGAAATAGTGAAATCAGTACATACTTTCAAAATTATTTGTTAAATAGAATAGAATTGATTGGTGAATACAATCGATGGTTGTCAAGCGTTTATAAAACATGATACGGCCTAATATCACGTTATTATGAACGGTATAAACAACCTGCTATCTTTAAAACGTAATAGCAGAAACAAGTGTTCAAAAAGGTACATTCAAAGGCTCAAATATTTGTTGATAATCTAACCTCAATGTTTTGATACAAGTAATGTAAGCCTAAAGAAATTCAGGCCTACAACCCTACATGTACAGTAAGTAATAAAATAAATATTAAATTCTCTGCTTCGGGTAGGACGTGCGCATTTTTTATATGCAGATATTGTATACCTCAGATAAACTTGTATTCTCGAAAGAGAGAGTGATATAAAAAGAGAGAGAATGAGATTGATGTAACCAGCCGGTATTATTGCATTTTATTGTACAGGGAACAGAATTTGATAGCATTTTTCCTCAAGTATATTGAGAAATGCCTCTCTCATATATATAACAAGAATCTGCAACATACTTCTCTTGTTACTCCTAAAAAATAAGTTAATATGAATATATATTTATAAATTCGCCATAAAGATCAAGTAAAGTATTATATATGTACCATTATATTTCCATAAATCCACAAAGGGTTGTTTTCTTTGAATTAGAGATATTTTTCAATTAAAGCTGTAGGCTGTACAGTTTAATAGGTTGAAAATTCAAAGCTTGATATGCCTACAGTAAAGAAATTGAGAATATTTTCTAAACAACCCATCAGATTCTTCGATTAAAGTATTCTATTGATCTTAACCTCAAAGTAAAACATAAAGAATGAGCACATTGATCAAATGTAAATGAAAATTAGAAGAAACTGATCATTTTAGGTATGTACTTTAAAAAACTATAAATTAAAAAACTCTTTACAGGTATTATTTTTCGTGGTGAGTAAAGCTAGTTATAGGAATGTTCTGCAGGAGTGGAAGAAAGCTCCTCATATCTATTCTTTTGCACGCACAAAATTCAATTTGAAATCAATTTTTTCTAGAAATTGTTCTAGACTTTAAGCGTGACCCACAAGTTATCTTTTGAGATATAATAAAAATCAGTATTTCTGGGAAAAATATGATAGCTTGAATAATGTCATGGATTTTTCCACTGCTGTGGATTTTCTACTATAAATGTGAGAAAAACTTCTAAGAGCTTAATATAACTATCAATAAATCAGTTCTTTCTTAAAAAAAGATTGTAGCCTGAATACTTTCATGGATTTTCCCACTTCTGTGAATACACTACTAGGAAGTGTGGAAAACTTTTCAGAGCTCAAATCAATACTTTTGAAAAAATGATAGCTTGAATAATACCATGCATTTTCCCACAACTGTGAATATACTACTATGAACAAGAGAAAAACTTCTTAGAGCTTAATTATTGTCAAGTTTCAACAAAATATTCCAAATCATATCTGGTTCCTTATACAGGTTGTATGGGAAATATTTTATGGGTATATCCCACTTTTCCATTACTTCTTGTTAGTGTAATCCTTGAAAATCCCTCTTTCCAGTTGATAAGAAAGCAGTGGGAATAAAAATAAAAATCTAGTGATTAAAGATTGAAGATCAAGTCTTGATCATGGAGATGATGATGATGATGTTTATTTTTGTATTCAGCTTGAGTAGGGACAATTTTTTAACATTTTTGAATCCAGTAGAAAACATGTGGATTTAAAAGCATGTGACCAACAGTTCAAAATATCTAAATATAATCTGGTCTTACTAGTCAATGTCTTGATACAATTTTCTGCAATTGATACAATTAGCATTTTGTGAGTCATACTCGCTTTTTACCAACCAACAGTCTTCTTAGTGACAAATAAAATTCAATTTTGTTAGAAAATACATTACAAAAATTTGTTTAAAATGTGAGTTGAGTTAGAACTTGTTAAATGAGTTAAAGTTTTAACTCACAAAATAGAAAACAATAAGTTACATTAACAGATTGTTCATTTGTTATCAATATATATCTATGTAAATGGTAGCTGTAGAATAAAATAACTATTTTGCTTCTAATTTATTCTATTTGATTAAAATTTATGCCTTTTTATTGAACATTTTAAATCTTCATGGGGGATTTATTCTTTAGTTTAAAAGACCATTTATTAAATTTATTGAGCGAAGAGCAGCATTATGCTGTTTAGGAGTACATTAGAGTGGTTTTATATGATGAAAGATACTTATGTAAATAAATATATATGCTGATGTAACGATTCCATGTTAATGTATGTTCGTTCACTCCTTAGATTTAATGGATGCTTCAATATGATGAAATTTTTATTGGGGCGTAGTAGTTCATTCTTCAACCAACTGATAGATTTATTCCAGTTAATTTCCATAATGACGCAGGCGTTGTTATAATAATCCCCTAGTGAGAACCAAAAATTAGAAAATCTACATTTTCCATATATATAAATATTAATCTACACTCCGCCCATTATCATGTATACCTATAGACATTCAGTGGAACACATATCTTTCAACAGAAACATAATTTTTTTAACATTTCCAAAAATAATCACTCCAGTAGAGATAATAATTGTATGACCCAATTATTATCCACTTAACCCTCAAATATAGGATATTTGAATATTTATCAATTAGGCTACCTGTGAGCTAATAATCCATCATAATCGAAAATACCAAAATAATAATTATTGTACAAGTAGGTTCAGAACATATTTGTCGTTAATAAATTCCTTCGCAGTGCAAACAGATAGTAGATGATAATTTTCTATCAAATTTATTTTCTTTGTGTACGAATTTATCATAAAATTGATGTTTTGTATATAAAAATTATTAACAAGCATTCGGGAAACGATTGAGTGGACAATTTTGATGCCATCTAAGGAACTCCATAGTGTTGTATTATATTTTTGGTTCTCATTTTAAGCCAATGCGAATGGACCACTAAACGGTGACAGTTACCGTTGAATATATTTATATTGATTGGAATCAAATTGATATGGATGAGTAATATGCATTATTATCATCTAATTGATTAGTGATTAAATACTTCTGTGTATAAAATAGTTGAAGATTATAAAGTGGATATATGAAAAATAAAATTATAGATATTCTGATAGTATTCAAGCGGTGGGTCATTGATTTGTCCCCTATTAGATCCTCAGTAGATTGTTTATCTAGGTATCAGTAGATTATTGTAGCGTACTTGTTAGCTATTGAATTTAGTCGATATCACCTGTCAATTGTTTTTGATGGCAATTTAATTCAAGATGATTAGGCCATTAAAATAATTCTATTATTTTTGTGTTCATAAACAAAACGAATGAATAATAAGACTTGAAGTTGTGACAACCACATTTATTGAAATAATAGTCAGATACTAGTTTTGGTTGTTACACCATTATCTTGTGTTAAAATTTAATAATTATTGGATTCGTTAACTAGGAATTCACGATCAAGCGAGGTTGAGTTAAGGTTGTTAAAAGTAGTGGCCTTATAATACTTAAGTACCATTCCAAAAAAAACAATAAAGGTCTTTTTCGATTTTCAATAGCGAGAATATCCAAATCATCAAAGTTAGCTTTGTTTGGTTCACCTTTGAAAAATGATATTTTTCATTGAAATTCAAGACTGTTTACTTGGCTCAATTTCAAAATTAAGATTTTTTAACAAGCTTTAGTGTTTATTTTCTCAAATGTTGATCTTCAAAATCGAGAACATACTGTTTGGCTTACCTTTGAAAATTAAGGTTTTTCATTAAAATTTGAAGACTGTTCACTTGGCTCAATTTTAAAATTATTTTTTAACAAGCTTTAGTGTTTATTTCTCAAATTTTGATCTTCAAAATCGAGAACATACAGTTTGGCTTACCTTTGAAAATTAAGGTTTTTCATTCCTGGATTTCTTGTTCCATGACGAACTGCGTGTTAATATTAACTTTTCATGTGAAATTTAACGACATGCAGTCAAATATTTGTTAAGAATAAGTATAATAACTCACTTAAACTGGCCGAGTACTTTCGAATCTATGAGATCCATCATCAGAGGCTCATGCCTCTGATGATGGATCTCATAGATTCGAAAGTACTCGGCCAGTTTAAGTGAGTTATTATACTTATTCTTAACAAATATTTGACTGCATGTCGTTAAATTTCACATGAAAAGTTAATAAGGTTTTTCATTAAAATTCAAGACTGTTTACTTGGCGCAATTGAAAATTAATATTAATATTTTATTAATTTTAAAATTAATATTTTCTATCAAACGCTTGTGTTTATTTTCTCGAATTTCGATCCTCTAAATCGAGAATATCCAAATCATCGAAGTTAGCTTTGTTTAGCTTACCTTTCAAAAATAATATTTTTCGTTAACTTGAAGACTGTTTACTTAACTCTATTTAAAATCAAGATTTTCTGCCAAAATTTGTGGTAATTTTATTGAATTTCGATCTTTAAAAGCAAAAATATCTAAATCATTCAAGGTAATAACTTGTTTGGCTGAACTTTCAAAGTTGAGATTTTCTATTAAACTTCAAAACTGTTTATTCAGTTTAATATGTCATAAGAGAAAGTTAATGACATGCAGTCAAATATTTGTTAAGAATAAGTATAATAACTCACTTAAACTGGCCGAGTACTTTCGAATCTATGAGATCCATCATCAGAGGCTCCTAGATCATCATGTCAGTTTTTTGGTTAGAAGTGTTGTGGTTTTTGTAAAATATGATCAAAAAGTTTGTGAGATTTAAAATTTAGTTGTTCATTGAGAATGTTTTGTTTATTGTGTGTGGTGTGTTTGTATATTTCAAATTGTTCCAAGGTGTTGAGTTCGTGTCCTTTAGATTTTATGTGTAGAATGTGTAGGTTGGTATTGATGTCGGTAAAAGTGTGTCCAGTTTGAATGATATGGTCGGCAAAATTCGATTCAGCTTTGGATGTCAGGGCCTGAAAGTGTTCCTTGTAACGTTGTTTGAATGTGCGGCCTGTTTGTCCTATGTAGAATTTGTTACAATCAGAGCAGTTTAGTTTGTAGATCCCTGGGAGATCGTATTTGTTTGTGTTCAGTGTGGTTTTGAGTGTAAGTGCATTTTTTATTTTGTTTTTTGTTCTGAATGAGATGGTGTGGCCGGCTTTTTTGAAGATTTTTGCTAGTCTGTGTGATTGTGGATTAATGTATGTCATTGTGATGTATTTTTTGTCAGTGGTGTTGGTGTTTTGTTTTTTGTTTCTTATTTTATGATTGAGTTTGTCAATTAGGTCGTGTTTGTAGCCGTTTTCTTGTGCTAGGTATTTTATTGTATTTAGTTCAGTGTGGTAATTGTCGGTGGAAAGCGGTGTGTTGTTGAGTCTGTGTAGCATTGACCTGAATGCTGAGTGTTTGTGTTGTGTTGGATGATTGGAGGTGCTGTGTATTAGGGTATCTGTCATTGTTGGTTTTCTGTAGATGTTGAAGCTGTGTTGTTGGTTTGTGTTCTTTGTAATTGAGAGGTCTAGGAAGTTTATTGAATTGTTTTTCTCATATTCAGCTGTGTATTGAATGTTCTTATGTATTTTGTTTATGTATGATCGAAGTTGTTCACATTGTCTTTTGTTTCCTCTGTATAGCAATAGAACATCATCTACGTATCTGTGCCAGTATATTATGTTCTGTGAAAATTTGTTATTAAAGAGTATATGAGTGTTTTCGCAGTGTTGGAGATAGATTTCAGCAAATATGCTTGAGATTGGTGAGCCCATTGGCAGTCCATCAGGTTGTGAGTAGAATTTGTTGTTGAAGGTAAAGTAATTTTGTTGAGTGATGATTTTTAGGATGTCTATTATTTCATTTATATGTTCTGTAGTTGTGTTGTTGTGAATAAGGATGTTCTGTATTATTTCTATTGTTTCATTGACAGGTATGTTGGTGTATAGGTTTGTTATATCGAAAGATGCAAGAGTGGAGTTGTGAGGAATTTGTGTGTCTTTTATTTTTGCGATAAGATCGCTACTGTTTTTTATGTATGTGTTGTTGTTGATATTAATTAGTTTTCTCAGTGTTTGATCTATGTGTTTTGCTAGTTTATAGGCAGGTGCTTCTTGGTAGTTTACAATTGGTCTAATAGGTATGTTGGGTTTGTGAATTTTGGGAAGTGTTTGAAGTGATGGTGCAGAAGGGTGTATTTGTTTCAGTTTTCTTTTTTGTGAATTATTAATTATATGATTTGTCTTGTTGATTATTTGTTTGATTTTTGTTTGGTAAACATTTGTAGGATCGGTGTGTAGTTGTTTAATATTGTTTTTGTTTATGTAGTCAAGTGTTTTTTTGTTGAGCTCTTCATTGTTTATTATAACTGTAGTGTTGCCTTTGTCTGCTTTGATATAGGTGAGATTGTGAGTTAGAGCTTTGTGTTTCAATTCTTTTATGGTGTGGTTTTCTGAATTTATGGGTGGGTGTGGTTGTGAGCTGTTTGTTTTTATTGTGTTGTAGGTTTCTATTCTAAGTTCATCATGTATTTGTGGGTCTGTGCGTTGGATGCTTGTTTCTGTTTCAATGACAATGTTTTTTGATGTGGATTTGTTGTTTTTGTAGTTCAGGTTATGTTTGAGACCTTTGTTCAATAAGTTGAGTTCGGTTTCTGTGAAATCTACGTTTGTTAGGTTAACAGTTTTACTGTAAAAAATGTGAGGTGATTGAATTGTCGTTTTTGGAGGTGTTAGGTTATGTATTTTTTTGTCATGTCTTTGTTTAATTTTGTTAAGTTTTTGTTGTACCCAAGTGTTTGTTGTTTCTGCTAACTCAAGGAAGAAACTGTGTCCATATTTTTGTGTGATAGATAGGTGTAGTTTGAGAAGGTCTAAATTGTGTGAGTCTTTCTGTTTATATAAAAGTTTGATGCTCTCCTTGATGAAGGTAGTTTCTGCTTTATTTTTGGCTATTTGAGCTGGTTTCGATTTGTTGTTGGTTTTGAATTTAGCGTAGTTTGGTGTAATGTTGAGTTTAAGACAGTTTTTATTGAATTGAATGTGTAGATGTTTACTTCTAACCTTAAACACTGTTGATCTGTAGGATAGGATTGTAGCTTGTCTTGCCGAATTAAATTCCTGGATTTCTTGTTCCATGACGAACTGCGTTGTTAATATTAACTTTTCATGTGAAATTTAATGACATGCAGTCAAATATTTGTTAAGAATAAGTATAATAACTCACTTAAACTGGCCGAGTACTTTCGAATCTATGAGATCCATCATCAGAGGCTCCTAGATCATCATGTCAGTTTTTTGGTTAGAAGTGTTGTGGTTTTTGTAAAATATGATCAAAAAGTTTGTGAGATTTAAAATTTAGTTGTTCATTGAGAATGTTTTGTTTATTGTGTGTGGTGTGTTTGTATATTTCAAATTGTTCCAAGGTGTTGAGTTCGTGTCCTTTAGATTTTATGTGTAGAATGTGTAGGTTGGTATTGATGTCGGTAAAAGTGTGTCCAGTTTGAATGATATGGTCGGCAAAATTCGATTCAGCTTTGGATGTCAGGGTCTGAAAGTGTTCCTTGTAACGTTGTTTGAATGTGCGGCCTGTTTGTCCTATGTAGAATTTGTTACAATCAGAGCAGTTTAGTTTGTAGATCCCTGGGAGATCGTATTTGTTTGTGTTCAGTGTGGTTTTGAGTGTAAGTGCATTTTTTATTTTGTTTTTTGTTCTGAATGAGATGGTCTACGCATGAATGAGATGGTCTGAGATGATCCTACGCATGTCCCTAGGATATGACCGTCACATGACAAATTAATGCAACATTTAATGTTTGAATTCTTATTTGACCAATTTCCTTATTAACAAGGTGAAATTAAGATTGTATGGTCATTTTCTACATTACTGTAAACCTTAAACGTTCATGTTGAGATTTTTCTTTTTCAATATCCTGAGGATATCCTAAAGATATCCCAAAATGCCATGTCCCTGTGGGATATTTGGGGATCAGTGTGGGATATCCTGAGGATATTCTGTGCTATGTGGGTAATGTAGTGCTAATTTGTTTTTCATCCAAATTATTTTTATATTATTTGACCCCAAAACCTGCAAATCAATAGAAATCTCACTTAGTGATTACAAGGAACTTACTTTACAAGGAACTTTACTTAGCACAAGAAAACGGCTACAAACACGACCTAATTGACAAACTCAATTATAAAATAAGAAACAAAAAACAAAACACCAACACCACTGACAAAAAATACATCACAATGACATACATTAATCCACAATCACACAGACTAGCAAAAATCTTCAAAAAAGCCGGCCACACCATCTCATTCAGAACAAAAAACAAAATAAAAAATGCACTTACACTCAAAACCACACTGAACACAAACAAATACGATCTCCCAGGGATCTACAAACTAAACTGCTCTGATTGTAACAAATTCTACATAGGACAAACAGGCCGCACATTCAAACAACGTTACAAGGAACACTTTCAGGCCCTGACATCCAAAGCTGAATCGAATTTTGCCGACCATATCATTCAAACTGGACACACTTTTACCGACATCAATACCAACCTACACATTCTACACATAAAATCTAAAGGACACGAACTCAACACCTTGGAACAATTTGAAATATACAAACACACCACACACAATAAACAAAACATTCTCAATGAACAACTAAACTTTAAATCTCACAAACTTTTTGATCATATTTTACAAAAACCACAACACTTCTAACCAAAAAACTGACATGATGATCTAGGAGCCTCTGATGATGGATCTCATAGATTCGAAAGTACTCGGCCAGTTTAAGTGAGTTATTATACTTATTCTTAACAAATATTTGACTGCATGTCATTAAATTTCACATGAAAAGTTAATATTAACAACGCAGTTCGTCATGGAACAAGAAATCCAGGAATAAGAGAAAGATTGATTAAATATGATTCTAATATGTTAATAAGATTGATTCCAGAGTCTACAAATTGAAACGTTTCCAAAACTATGATTGAGAGTTGTCCTATAATTCAAGAGATGAATCTTTAAAACTTTTAAACTTAATATTTTTTATTAGACTAAAACTTTTTACTCAGTTTGATTAGTCATAGAGAAAAAAAAGATATATTATTTCTATCGATTTATAAGATTGATTGCCAAGTCTACCAATAAAACTTGAGAAAAATCATTTGGATTTACAGACTTTTAGCATATTTTATTCGATTTTTCAGCTCTTTTACATATGAATCATTTAATTTACCACCTAATTAAAGGCTCTATAGTTTGAGTTAAATAATGGGGATAGCTGCTAACTTCAGCTATATTTATTTCTGTAACGAAGCGTTCCTAGTCAAATGTTCAAACGAGCTGTTTCTTCATTTCTGTGAGAGGAATTCCTTGGCGCAATAAGGCAGTAAAAAGTAAAGTTATAGTATAATATTTGCGCCAGGAATACACAAATTTTTCAACAAACTTATTGCAGGTGGGTTTGAGTCATTACTAGGAAGGTGGGTTTGAGTCATTTGAGTCATTAGTACAAGGAAGGAAATGTCCTTGTTAATGTAAATGCTAAATTTTTTATGCAACAAACTAATAGCAATGAATACAAACGACAATCGTTTGAGAACGATTCTCGTTTGTATTCATTGCTAATAGTGTGTCTATCACATCAAAAATTAAATATAGATACAAAATAACTTGATGATAATCAAATTTTATAAGCACTGAGCACTCAAAGGAGTTTGTTATGAAAACGAGTTCATAGACCTGGAGCTCAATTTTGAGGAATTAGTTGAAATACTGTCTGATATTCAGAATATTTTTGTATTTGTGGAAATTTTTCAATAGGACTTTGGAGCTTCTGAGAGTTTAATGGGCATAGGCCTAGTAGAAAATTCAAACTTTTTGATAAGTAAAAATTATTTCTGTGCTAATCGCTTTTAAAAAGGATTTCTTCAAACAACAGACATTTTAAAGATTTCCGAGTAATTCAAAAAACATAATATTTTTCAATATTGATCAAATATTATTGTAGCTCAAGAGCCATTCAGTTTAGGTAAAACTGCAAAATATGAAACTATAGCCTGAGTAAACCTTAGTTTGCAGTATTACGCTAATAAGTGACAGTGTTGCCAAGTTGCACAGTAGCCGACCTGCAGAGCAAACCTAAAGATGTATTTTTTCAAAGAACAGCATGTGAGATGTGAGCGACAACATTTAAATGAAAAAATGGCAACAGTGCGTTCAAATTCCCGTATGAAATGGCATTGTCATAAGACTGCACTGAGATCTATTGGGTTTTCAAGGACTTAAGTGAATTAATTGCTCTTTAAATTTAATAAATTTTACAATCCGAGACTTATGAAATGTGTTATTTATGGAAACCCGAAAAACATATTGGTCCCGGGTTCCCTTGGATAACACATTTTTGTTTCAATCTTATATCAAAACTGACGCCGTATTTCTGTTCACATTATGTTTTCTACTCACTTATCTTTTACTCACTGGCTGATGGAGCTTCTCTTTAGAAGTGAAATGCATTCCTACAGTATAAGTTAGTAAAAATCATAATTTAAATATAAATACAGTGTCAGTTTTGATATTAGATTGTTCATTAAGTATTTTTTGTCATGGAAAACATCACACGTATTTGTTTGTTTTGAAAGAGTCGAAAAATGGTTTCTCTTTTATGTTTGAAGGTAATAGTTTCCAGGTGTTACACCATTATTAATTGCAGAGGCTAGATAACTTTCTTTGTAGTGGCGAAGTTGATAATGTGGAAGATATCCATGATGAATAATAAGACATGAAGTTGTCACAACCACATTTATGGATATGAGGAGATACTAGTTTCGGTTGTTACACCATTATCAATCTCAAACAAACTGAAATTAAAGTACAGAGTAGCTTAACATACATACTAAACACAGAATTATACTACTGCCTGAGCGAGATAGTGCTTCTAATAGGCTGACCTTCATTGAAGGTCAATGAATTGAATGGAGGTCAAAACAAGACCCGCCCACTGGTGGGAGGTGCATCAAGCAAAAATAGGAGTCAAAATCAAGAGCAAAAAAACCGTGAAAACAAAAAACAAATTAACTAGTATTGGAATCGTTTAGTATTGAAGAGATGGTAAAAAATTATTCCAATACTGGTTAATGATCAAATTTATTTTAATCAATTCAATGCAACTAACTTGGCCTCATCATAATTCTGGCCTACATTTTAATAGCGGTGCTTTCCTGGTTTTCTCGGTTGACCTTGACTGCATTTCAGTGAGCTTCAATTTGTTTATTTTGAATTTATTTAGTTCTAGCCTGCTTGTGTATTGTTCTTGTTTGTTGCTTTCTAAGTGTTCACGGTTTTCTGGTTCTTGATTTTGACTCAAATTATTGCTTGTTGCTCCTCCCACCAGTGGGCGGGTCTTGTTTTGGCCTTCAGCCAACCACCGACCTTCAATGAAGGTCGGCCTATTAGAGACACTTTCTCTCTCAGCCAATAGTATCGTTCCCTGTGTAGTATATATTAAGCTAATCTGTACTTTAATTTTAGTTAGTTTGAGATTGATAATGGTGTAACAACCGAAACTAGTATCTTACTATTTTCAATAAATGTGGTTGTGACAACTTCGTGACTTATTATTCAAACTAGATAAGAGTCATTTGAAATAACTATTCTTTGTAGAATTTTTAACCTTTCGTAACAGAGTGATTAGACTGAATTGAATTAGATTTGCTGCTTTCAATTTCCTGGGAGGGCGAAGTGAGGGCTCAGCCGGTTCTGAGAGAGAGCGAGTGAGAGAGAACGAGTGAGAGTGTTGCGTAATTCGTTGCATCCTGGCAGTGGTGTGCGTCACAGAGTCTGTTCCCCCAAGCGGACTCCCCTTTGCAGCAGAGTCAAATTTTGGAGCGTCAATCAATTGGGCCTGTATCAGAGTCAGTAGACTCTAACTGCACTGGAGTCATAAGAGTCAACAATATTTGTAAATGCAGTAGAAACTTGGGTTTGCACAGTGAAGGATCAATACTCGATCATAGCTCGTTTGTGCGAAATGAAACACATGCTGTGGAATGGTGGTATTCACGCTGCCCAATCTGGCATGCACCATTCTACAGCTAGTGTTTGATTTTACGTTGGTGATTATCATTTAGCATTGATTCTGCACAGTACAAGCAACCTTTCATCGGAAGCTGTGGTGACCTTAGGTCCGTTTTCACAATATAATTCATCCCTCAGTTCAAACCAATTTTAGAAGATATCTATGGTTTCAACTAAGGAATATCTTGAAAATCGTTTTCTCAGTTCAAGAAGCCCTACTGTGTCTGGAGTTCAGAATCGAGAAAAGTTCAAACTAGCGAAAATGGTGGTTTAAAACTAAGAAAAACTACTAAGAAAACTTCACCTTATTATTATCAAGCAGACACAATACATTACAGAGCAATAAGACAGTGCATTACTGTATAAATTAAAGATGGTAGTTGAATCAATAAAGTACACACTAAATTCAATATAGTACAGTAATTAATCGATTTTTTATGAGAGTACATAAATCTATGGAAAATTAATAGGGAAATTTAAATTATTTGTGGTAACCATATCCACATTCATCTTATGTTTACAGTATACATATTATGTTGCAGTATATATGCATATATATGTTCTATTGGTCATTAAAACATAATTATCTTAGTGGTGTGACCAATTCGACAGGGATACATAATGTATCCGGTCAGCAATGGTAAGCTTCAAATAGACATTTTTTTTAATTCGCTCATATAATACATAAATTACATTGTAGTAAACAATGGGTATACCTTAAAAACTATTTCCCATCACAGATGTATGGTATGTTGATAAATTGGTATTAGTCACTATTTAATCATCTTTGTTGCATTTCGTTCTAGGTCAAGGTATTCCTTGAGCTAAATCAACTAAAAACTGTAGTAGGAATTATTATGGAAGTGTCAGTCTTCCCGGTGGTTTGAAACCCACCTAAAACTGTAGGTCCAACTCATCAATCACCATCATCCAATTCATTACCCACGCACAGGTCTCAAACCTATGTGGTCTTCATTCTCCGAAAAAAAATCAACTCAACTCCAGTCTAAAATATTATTGCAGTTTATTTTTTGGCTTGCTCCTAGCGCTCAAACTTCGGCTTCTGCTAGAGGCACCTAGAATAAATTATCTTTTATTATATTAAAATAAAAATGTATTATCTACGACCGTGTTATAACGCAAACATTACAGTTTCATAATTGAAATCGAAACAGTAGCTTTTTCGAAATGGAATTTGAAACTTGTACTGTAATGACCTCATTACAGTGCAACTTGTACATTATAACACGACCCTAGTTCACTGTTCCAGTTTCGAAATACTGGAACGGAACAAAACAGTATCGCATCTGATAAAAGAACTGTATAGGTTATGTTGCTCATGCGTATGTTTGGCTGAACTGTTGGTGCCGGTACATGATAGATCTACCTGTCCAACTAAACATGAATATAAGTGACAGTGAAAATGAAATTATCTCAACACCCGAAGAAATAACTGAAAGGGCAAATTCGGCATTGAAGAGCCTTTTGCCTGAGAAATCGAAAAGTTTGTATGAAAAAACCTACAGTCAATTCATTGATTGGAAAGAAGCAAATCATGTTGACTCTTTTTCTGAAAATGTTTTTATCGCTGTATATCAGTGGTCGTAGATAAAATAGTGTATGCAACGGTTGTATTTGGCCTTTAAAGCACTCGTGAGATATTTAGAGCACTCGCTTCGCTCGTGCCCTAAGTAACATCTAACTCGTGCTTTAAAGGCTCTCATAATACAACCGTTGCATAAACTACTATTATATAAAAAAAATATTTTTTATTCTCTTTTGCATGTATATGTTCTAAGTTATATTTCTGAAGAACACTATTTGATTTCATATTGAATTTTATTTTGTACTTCCGGAGATTCAAAATATAAAAAGAATTTAAAAGAAGGGAGAATGAAAAATTAAATTTTATTTGTATCACTGTATTCAACTGGCAAAAAGGATTTATTTAATTTTTCACTTATTGCAGCACTTCTGAATAAAAACAAAATGAACAATCAACATTATTAACACTCCAATATCCAATAAATAAATTTAGAGAGCTTCAGCATCAATTTCATAGTTAAATTACTTTTATTTTCAAAATCTGTTAAGTTTAAATGTAGACTTGGCAGGTTTTGGAACCTCTAGTGTATGTTTAGCTTGATCTCAGTGACATAACTAGAGTTGATTTATGGCTAGTGGTCCTTCCCCCCCCCCCCCCCCAACTACCACTCTTACATAATACTCCCTTCAAAAAACATTCTCAGAATACATATGATATATATTTTATACAATACTAGCTGGCTCGACGCGCGTTGCTGCGTTCTCATAAAAATTCTCCTTGATTTTATTATTCGCCACCTCCCGCTGAGGTTACATTTCAAATTAGGAAAGAAGTTAGTCCTAGGGTTCTTCCAGCTGGACATGGAGGCTTCATTGTTTCCTTAATCACCACCTCTGAATAAAGAAACATTTCAAATTTAAACCTCCTACGACTATAAGGGTAGAAGCTAGGTTTTTATTTTATTATTCGCCACCTCCCGCTGATGATGCATTTCAAATTTCTAGCTGCATTGGTTAACAGATGTCATCAAACTGGCATAATTACATTTCATCATACCCAGTCGTATGTTTCCTACATATTTCAAGGCTCTGACTGCACGGTAGCATCTACATGCAAAGTGCAGTCTTTTGCTGTTTAAAGACAGCGTAAATAACGCCGCTAAGGGGCCTGCCATATGATTAAAAACTGTTGACTTCTATCAGCTGTTCCTTTAAGCTGTTTGGCCGGCAAGTTCAGTAGGTGAGGTCTATAAAATGGATTAATTAATGATAATTATTAGCTCCCCTATTGAAATTTATGTTCAGAAACCATCCCCAATATTGACACAAGATATTCCCAAAGTTTCAGGCCGATCTGTCAAGTAGTTTTGAAGTCTTTAGGGAACATACATAAGTTACATACATACATACATACATGCATACATACATACATACATACATACATACAGACAGACATTCATTTTTATATATATATAGATTCATATAGTTTGAAATTAAATAAAAATCTTTCAAATGTTCATCTTTTCAAATTGTTTTACAATTTTTTATATTTTTTCTAAGTTATGGAGTTATCCCCATCGACCCCCAATATATCCCCAATAACCCCCCTCGTTACCCCTATGCTTGCTCTAAAGGTGAATCAAAATTTCAAACATTCAACTTGACTCGCCTCGATTTGACTGGTCTGAACTTGAGTCTTGACTCGACTCTCTCATCTGGTAACGTTGGTACACCTCTACAACTGTTTAGAGTTATTGTTTGAGATTGAGCACGGCCGAGTGAAGCGAAGCGAGGAGTCTATTATCTATTTGCGTTGGCTGAGCGCGGTGTCACCACAAATTCGCTCTAATGGTCGCTCGTCTATTGGATGCGGCGTGGTTGCAGTGTGGTATCCAGTTGTAGATCATTCGACGATATTCGAACCTGGTGAGTTCTACCATAACATATTATTATTGTAGCCTATCTCCCGTTAAACGCAGATCAACTCCTGTTTAACCCAGGTTTGTGAGCATTGTAATAAAACTTTGACGTAAGCGTTGGCGATCCCATTGTCCAATCGAATTATTCTATTGAGATCCCTTATTCATCAGATCCCTTTCTTTCATTTACCTTCTTTCTCACTAAGATTAGGTCTTCAAGTGTGTAACAAGGAATCAATTCCGAAAATCCTGTATAACGCTACACGCTATTCAGAAGACCTCCGCGAACATTGATAACTTAATTAAATACCTAAACAAACAACAACAGCAATAATAATAAAAATAATAATAATGATAATAAGTGAACGGCTTTTATTGGTTTTATTGGTAGGAAGACCTTTACGGGTAGAAGTTTCTTTAATTGTATGCACAGTATTACTTTTGTATCAAATTTTTCAACGTATTATTTTGTATCAAACATTATTATTATCATTATAGTAAGCTTGGGGCTTTTATTGGTGGGAAGACCCTTAAGGGTAATTCCACCTCGTGGTTTAAGCTATGTTATGAGTAGCTATATACTAATTGCAGGGGTGCCCACCCCCCCTGAGCCTTATGACGAACCCCCCCGCAATTTAGCATCAGCCCCCACATAAAAAAGGCACCCCAAAAAAATATTATCTACTCACCCCCTCCCCGTATTCTTTGTAAAACTAAAAGATGATTTATATAGGTATTGAAAAATTCAAACCCAGACGATAATATATAAAATGTATGTATATTTCTTGAGATTCTATGCATAGGTGACATTTTTTGTAAAGGTAAAAAAGAAATTCAACGAAATGAATATATGAGCTTCTGCTCAATAAACTTAATTACAAAATAGTTAAATGTAAGAATGTGATCTATTCCGCGTCCCTCCCTCTTAGCACTCACGTCTCGCTAAGCTTGAATAATAACTTCCTGCACAAATCCTCAACATAACTATTTTAGCTAATTCATATTCAATAGCATAATATTTATAAATCTAATGTCATTAATTGACATTCTATCTGGTGACTTTGTAATTTATTTTTGAATATCGTCAAGTTAAACACGGTTTCAATCAACTTTACCCCCCCTCCAAACTTTTTTTGGAACCCCCTTCCCCAAGAATTTCAATGACGCAGTCCGCGTCATAGCCCCCCCTGTGGGCACCACTGCTAATGAAAATTGGAAAATCTATAAAAATTAGAATTTTTTTTTCTTCAAGTGTGATCGATATTCATGTACATAAAATGTAGCTAGATTCCATTAATACAGATAAATCATTATTTGCTTTACCAATAAGTTCATAGATATTTAGATGTATGATTTGTCTCTATTAAGGGCGGAATTAGTACTCAAAGCCCTCTCTTCCACTCAGTCCGTCACATAATTATCAAATACACAGTCAGACCATAGATGATCGATAAAAATGTTGAAAATATTGTACTTCATCACTCATGCGAGAGATTTATTAATTTAAAAAAAAGCAATCTGATCTAATCCCGATAATTTACTTGAATATGGTTTTCTTTGTTTCGGAGATGAAGCCCATAGATATGAGACCTGTGCGTAGGTAATGAGTTGGATGATGATTGATGAGTTGGAAGTTTTAATTGTGTTCCAAACCCGAAATTGTTCCATTTGTCATTCATTCACCGGAAATTGTTTCATTTACAGCAGAGAACTGAGCATTTTTGCTAGCCAAACCAATCGGTCACCCTTACAGAAAGGGACCTAGCGCTCGTGATTTATATTATCTGACTGAAGGTACCTGGAACGGCTCACTGGATACCTACCAATTCCACCAATTATTCTTATTCTTGCTCATCTATTTCTATTTCCTTTTTTCTCCTTCGTCTTCTTATTTTTCCGCATTTTTTCCATTTTTATTTTTTTCCTTCCTTCACCTTTCCACTCCTTCTTCACATTTCCCAACTCTTAAATCCCTTCCTTCTTCACTACTCCCATCTCTTTAATCCCCTCCTTCTTCAACATCTTTTTTGTCGCTTTCTAAATCTTTTTCATCATTTCTCGTCTCTTTTTTCTTTTCTTTCAGCTTCTCTTCATTCTTCTCCTGCTTCTTCTGAATATAATTATAAATCATCAACTGCTAATTTTGGATTGGATCATGAAAAAATAGAAATCTATAATATCCTAACCCAACCTAACCTATCCTAACAAAATCCTCAACTCCTAACAACCTCCCCGACAAAACTATTACAATCGTAACCTTCCAAAACAAAATAATAACCTTAAAGTTTTCTAATGACTCTGTATCGACATGTATCAAGTTATACAATTATAAGTTCAATCTGACGGAACAGATACCTGGAACGGCTCTAAAAGTTGTATACTTGATAATGGTTGCATTCATGGAAACCGCACCGGTGCGCCGGGTGCACCAAAAACTAGGAGTTTGATTAGTCTATTCAAATTTATGACCGTCTATAAATTTTGATAGGCCAATCAGTCGCCTTTCATCCATGAATGTTTATGAATTCAAATAGACCAATAAGTCACCTCAGTTTCCGGTGCACCGGTAAGCAGTGCGGCTCCCATGAACGCAACCTCTATTAAATTATATTCTAAAAATGCATCCTTTTAGTTACTTCTAACTTGATTAGATGAGCAGGCAATCGGAAATAGTTTACGACTGTTGAACAAAGGCGCTAATCGGGTAGTTGAAGCCGCGCGTGAGCACCTTGCATTTAAACAAATTTCCGCGCATGCGCAATAGAATTCGGCATACGATCGATGAAGTGTCGCTTGTCTCAGTCAGCCCCAGGCGCCGCGATGCTGTGGACGCGCTTTGCTAGTTAAGTGGTAAGTGCCGGACTTAACTCATTTCATTCGAACTTAGTCTAAGTCCTTATGGCCCCATTTGACCCCCATGCCTCTTTAAAAGCTATCCTAACCCCACACTTTTTGCACATCAGAATGATAATCAAGTACTGCGTCACATAACTTCACAAAAGAAACAAAGGAAAATGGAAAACTCGTAAGAAAAATGTGGGAAAATTACTGCTAACTTTTAAAGTTGCCTGTTATGACCATGTGGTTTAAAAAAAAGCATAACACGTCTTCCCCTCAGCCTATTATTGTCGATTTGTTAATATGAGTGTATAATATACACTCAGTCAAACATAGCTTGTTCCCTAACGACGTATTCTATAAAAATGGAATATTATTTCATTTTTATAGAACACTCGTTAGCGAACAAGCTATGCTTGGCTGATGGCGCCAAATAGAAAAGTAACAATTCAAGATATATAAATAATGATTATAATTTTGTTAATATTACCAATGGAAAATTGATTCAAATATTTTTACTGGTATGGGTTTTCCCAAGTTTATAGCGTTCAAGGTTATCTTTCATCTGGTAAAAGACATTTTGAAAAATACTCCAAAGTATTGTTGCAATAAGGTCTGCTACAGTTTTGTGTGGAGCGGTATCATTGGTTATTTTAATCACAACCGTTTTATTTTCTCATTGATAGTTTCTTCTTCAAGTTTACGAGTATACCTACTATTTGATTCTGTTTCATTTAGTAAAAACCGTTTGAAGAGCAATTCCAACTTATTGTTAAAAAACTATATTCAATATTATTGAATAAATATTATCATTATTACTATCATTATCTCCACATATATTAGTACAGTACTATTATTAAAAATTAGTCTATGGATTTTATTTTTGTATATTATTGTATTTTAATAATTTTCATTTTTTGCATGACTTGTATATGTATGTTCATTGTATAAAAATCTCTTATCTTTATTACCATTACTCAAAGTTTCGAAAAACTTACATTTGATAAGTGTAAATGCAATGAATCATTGGAATAATATAATGAACGTTTTTAAAACTAACATGGAACAACTCTAACCTATGAGGATGAACATTAAAAATCTATTTGAATGACTATCGTTTCACTCTGTTGTAAGAGCGTCATCTACTGGTTTCTGACAATGAACTGAATCAAGGTAGCGTATCTACATCATTTAACAAGAGAAAATGACAAAATTCGGAAAAAATGAATAGATTTGAAGCAAATTCCCCTACAAGTCATTTAAAACCTGATTTAAAAGTAAATGACAGCCTTCTCCTGCTTTATTGGTGCAATTTTTCAATCAACATCTCTTTTTCCAACAACCATATACTTGTTTGCCTTACAGCCTTGTCAAAAGTTTGATTTTATATGGGTTTGGTCTAGGGGTGAATCCAGGGGGTATAAAGCGGATGTAGCCCCCGAAATACTCAACCCACACTAATAGAATCTTCATTTGAGTGTTTTATAGGGATGAGGACCTTTTTTTAGGTGATAACCCCTAACAAATTTATTTTTCAGCCGATATCACCACAAAAAAATTTGGATTCACCCCCGGTTTTGTCCAAAATGTCAAGTTGGTTTGAAGTCCTTGAAAGTACTCCAAGGGGGCTGCATGATATATAAGGAGACAAACTTAATAATAATACATAATAATATATTTATTTCGCCAAACGATACAAAAACTTACTTGCAAAAATATATATGGCGAACCTTGATAATTGGTATCCCAAGACTTGGCTAATTGAAATGACTGATTTATACACTTTCGTACGGTCTTACCTGTCAATTTGTTAATAATATGTTCATCTTTGGTACCAATGCCATTTTCATCACAAATAAATAAATTATTGTCATGAAAATTACTTTCTGTAGCGTTCCTTAAGAAAACGACTTAGAACGTGAATAGAAACTGGGAATTTGATGACGGGTGTTTGAAAGAGGATTATTCCCAACAAAACCACTGTAAGGAAAAATATTGGATAATCCGCACGTCAAGCTATTTTATATGGCCTTTAATAAATGAAGAAGAAAATTATTTTTCTTTTTTGTGAATTTTGCATAATTAGTGTGTAGGCCTACCGTTGGAATATAAATAAATAATGAATATAATTTGTTCCACCAGAAAATTTTTCTTTAACATGGCTCAACGACAAGATGAAACTGCCCGTAAGAGCCAACAGAAGTCATACACATATTTTCCAATTTTTTAAAGATATAACATTGTTTTGAAATGAATTATTGTAGGTGCTGACTCATTTTTATTACCCGGGTTGCAGCAGAGACTCCACCGGAAGGTGTGTGTATATCATACAAATAAATCACTGTGACTTGGAATTGGATTTTTGCCCATACTAGTGCTTTCTGCAATATGGCTTCCACTATAACCAAGTTCTTTTCGAAGAAAAAACATTTTTTTGAATTAATTAGAATAATTTAATGAATAATACTCATGTTGTCTCAATCACTCTAATTGATAACACATGAGACGTATAACACGTTAACACGGTACAATAGTTTTGTCTCGATCTCTTAAATAAAATTCCTAGACTTCTTGTTCCATAACGATCTGCGTTGTTAATTTTAATGGTAAATTCAACAACTTGCAGACCATTTGAACTGAAATTTGAATCTCAAATTGTCTGCAATTCGTTGAATTTAACATCAAAAGATAACACTTAAATGAGTAAAGAATGATATACTATAGTTTGGACTAAAACACGTAATTTTCAATCTTAATCAAATTAAAACTAAAATACAGAATAGCTTGATGTTAGATACCGTACATAGACGGATAGGACTGGTACATAAAGTGAGAGCCTCTCATTGGTCGAACCCCACGTTTCAGATCTGTCATTGTTGGTACTAGACACGCCCATTAGTAACAAGAAATGGTCAACCAATAGAAAATAACAATGATGAACAAAAAATAATCAATTGGCCAAACGACCAAACACTAATAAACAATATCATAAGCGTTAACAATATTGAAGGTCAGTAACTGAATTAAGTACAAGTAGCCAGGAAAATATTAAATTAGTTCCAGACATGTTAACTTATCAACAAACGAGGATTTTTTATTGCTGATGATGCCCACATGAGTCCGAAACTTGTGCGTGGGTAATGAGGTGAATGATAACATATAGAGGCCAGACGGAGGAGCGGGACTCGAACCCACAATCGTTTAAACCACTTAAAATTACCCAAATAATGTCAATATTAAGTGAGTGGCTGTGTGCATGGTTTTTGGTCATAATTTTTTCCAAGTTTCTTGTATTGGATATTATTAATGTATTGAAATGTTATTTAATCATGCCATGAAAATTATATTTTCGTCAATTATTTTATGGAATATCAGGGTTCAAAATTGAAATTTTTCGGTTTTTGGGGCGAATTGATATCCCCTTCAAGTTGTGTTAAACTTCTGATAATTCTTCTAACTAAAAGAGACACATTGAAGAATAAATTGACATGTTTTCAACTTCGATCAAACAATTAGTTTTCTCAAAAATCTGTTACTACATATTTGTTGTTACAACATAAAAAATGTTTGAAAATCTGGAAAAAATTTCACTTTTCAATAAAATTATTAAATTGAAATAAAAAATTTGTCATTCTATCATCAAATGTTTATAATAACTCGTAAGTGAAATCAATTGCCCCAAAACAAAAAAAAAACACCTTTGAACCCTCATATTTCTCAAAATAATAATGATGAAAAAACTTTTTCTCACAGCGATTGATAACATTATTTCAAAGCCCTAACTACATCCAATACAATAAACTTCGTAAACGCAGTTTAAACTATGATTACTACAAAAGCCCTGCGACTTTTTTAATTTTTTTAATATTTTCTTTCAATCTTTCAATTTCACCTATTACACGATTGTCTTGTAATTAATAATTTTTCAATTTTTGATAGTTTGATATAATTATAGGTCTGATATTGTTTTATGATTTCTCAGGCTGCTTGACCTTGATTGAGTTATTGTCTTTCAATATTCTTCAAGGTTATTGTGACTTTGAGATTATGCCCGTTCGGTTAGCGAAAAATAACTAATGGATCTTTGTGCAACAGAAATAACCCCATTACACTTACAACAGTTAGTTAACTGACATTAAACTCATTTCGTGCAGCTTTCGTGCAACCGGCCGCCAGTGTCTTGAACAATGGCCTACATGAATCTAATCTATTTACCTGTAAGGGTCTCCCAACCAATAATAGTATATTTCGCACCTAGGGCCGAAAATGTGTGTTTGCCGGCTCGAGATCGTGGTTTTCAAGTTCGAGACGAAGTCGAGAACTTGAAGCGTTTGAGAGCCGGCAAAACATTTTTGCCCGTGTTGCGAACGCTATTTTTCGCCACACTACGAAAAAAAAAACAAAACAACAATGTTAAGATGGAAATTTTGAAAGCGAAATTTTAAGGCTATGGTACTTGCAAGAATACAAGGAACGGCTATCACCTTTTTATCCAACCTACAGCGCTCTGGGTGGGCATTTTGTCAACTACTACAACTGTTCACCAAAAGTTTAGATGGTTAGGTTTTTTGTTGTTATTCCTGTTCCTGATTCGAAACCTGCATAAAACAACCAAAAACCTAACCAACTAACCTTTCTATACCAACAGTAACCTTTACCAACAGTTGCAGTAGTAGTCAAAATTCCTAAAAACAAAAAACCTAACCAACCAACCTTTTGGTGAGAGGTTACCAACATTTGTAATAATTGACAAAATTCCCACCCAGAGCTCTGTAGGTTGAATAAAAAGGTTCTATTGTTTGATATCAAAACTACAAAATAATACATATTAAGTTATAAAAAGTGATCATTTTTGACATTTTAAATACTACGTACATATTAAATTATAAAAAATAAACATTTATTGATGGTTTAAATATTTTTGTTTTACATAAAAGTTGGAAGGATTCATTTTTACAATCATGACTGCTGTATCCAGACACGATCAGCTGTCATTCAAGGTCATTTTCTTTTCCGCCCTAGGGCGGTAAAGGTTTACAGACCTCGACGGAAACCAAACACTTTCGGCCTCCATATGACGCACGAAAAACAGCTCATTACGTCCTAGTGTGGCGAAAAAGTAATTTACTCTTTACTCATACAAGAAACTAACTGAATTTACATCAATAAAATGATTGACAGTAAAAATAAATGGATGTCAGTGAAAATTTCAAGATAAAGGGGTTAATTTTGTTGCAAATTTCAAGATAAAAGGGTAGTGAGAAGCTTGGATCACTTTTTCGGAGCCCTCACACTTCATCAAAACAAAACCTTGATAAAGTGTTCAAGATCCAAAAGAAGCGGTTAGGTGTATAAAAAGAGTAAATAGATTAGATTCATGTAGGCCGTTGTTTAAGAGACTTGGTCTCCTAACTGTACCCTGCTTATATGTGCATGAAGCTACTTTATAAGTAAAAACGAGTGATATTAACCAATATTGGGAAGTGATAGCCGCGAGCCGTAGCAGGTATCTGTTCAATCAGATAGATAAGCTGCGTTCTCGTAGGTCCTGTTTGAAACGGTGACCGATTAGATTGTCCAGCAAAAAAGACACTGTTCTCTGCTGAAAATCACTTCCCGGTGGTTCGGAACCCACCTAAAACTGTAGGTCCAACTCATAAATCACCATCATCCAACTCATTACCCACGCACAGGTCTCAGACCTATGTGGGCTTCATCCTCCAAAAAAAAAAAATATCTTGACGTACCCGATTATAATACAAGAAGCCGAGGAGATTATCACTTGGTGAGTCACAATAGTAGCTTATTCAAACAAGCACTTAGCTATATTGGTAGGAAACTCTACAACAAGCTACCGCAGTTTTTAAAGAGTCTTGGAAATATAGAAATAGCTGGCCCGACGCGCGTTGCTGCGTTATCATAAAAATTCTCCTTGATTTCATTATTCGCCACCTCCCACTGAAGTTACATTTCAAATTAGCAAAGAAGTTAGCCCTAGGGCTCTTCTAGCTGATCATAGAGGCTTCGTTGTTTTCTCAATCACCACCTCTGAATGAAGAAGCATTTCAAATTTAAACCTCCTACGACTATAAGGGTAGAAGCTAGGTTTTTTATTTTATTATTCGCCACCTCCCACTGAGGCTGCATTTCAAATTTCTAGCTGCATTGGTTAACAGATGTCATCAACCTGGCATAATTACATTTCATCATACCCAGTCGTATGTTTCCTACATATTGCAAGGCTCCGACTGATCGGTAGCCTACATGCAAAGTGCAAAGTCGTTTGCTGTTCAAAGACAGCGTTATTAACGCCGTTAAGGGGCCAGCCATATGATTAAAAACTGTTGACTTCTATAAGCTGTTCCTTACCGGTTTGATAGACTTTGTTTTTAGAATGATAATTTGCAAAACACACAAACAGCTTGTCCATCGAAACAGCGTGTACAGCAGATCGAAAAATTTCAAATTATTTTCCATATGATTAAAAGATCCCAGTAAGCTAGCTAGCCATCCATGTACCCGTGCTTTGCATAGCAAAACTTTAACCCCCTAAAAACACCCCTAAAATTGCGAATTTTGAAAAATCCTTTCTTATTGCACGGTGAAATCCTATAAGGATTGTTCATACGAAATTTCAAGTTCATCGGCCTAGTAGTTTTGGCTCTGCGTTGATGAGTGAGTCAGGGTATCATCCTTTTATAGATAGAGATTTAAAAAACAATTGAAAAAATATTTAGTAGATAAAGCTTTTTATAGTGTACAACAGTCTTTCACATCAAAATTGAGCCTCACCCCAACTAATTCATATAGTAATTATGGTAACTAGTGTATAAGAGTATAATTGTTGATCTGACTTGTCTTATACTCCTTAACTGGAGTCTCCAAGACGTAATCTACAAAAAAATATTATATTTTGCATGTCATGATCTCAACAGATCACAAGCCATCAAGAAATAGCTCCTCAACAGGTCTCAGCAGTGATAATCCCGACATAACAACGGCCCTCAAACCATAAGCATCTTCAAATGTGCAAATAATTTATCTGCCAACTTGCCCAAATTCCTCGACAGCAATTTTTTCATCGTCGTACTTTCTTTGGTGAACGATAAAGGTTGAATGCACAGTAGAAGACCATCAGGGGAAAACATCACAGAGCTAGCTGGCATTCAAGGAGGAAAGGGGAGGAGATGATACTGAATACTTCATGATAACATCTCTGTTCCACTTTAGTCGGGTCTGTCTTCCCCTTCTTCTTCTTCTTCTTGTCATTTCCTCTTCTTCTTCTTGTCATTTCCTCTCCTTCCTTCTCTATTCTCTCTTGCTCCTTTTTCTTGCGCCTTCTCCACCTTCTCATCATTCCCTTTCCCTTTTCTTCTCTTTCTTCTTGTACAATATCTTCTACTACTTCTTTTTCCTCCTCTTCTTTTCTGCTTCTAATTCTTCTTCCAGTTCTCTTTCCACTTCTTCTCCTTCTTCTTTCTCCTCTTTTTCTTTTCTTTCTTCTTCTTCATCCACTTCTACCTCCATACTTTTCTTCTTCACATTCTTCTTCTTCTTCACATTCTTCTTCTCCTTCTTCTTCTGCGTCTTTTTCACATTCTTCTTCTCCTTCTTCTTCACATTCTTCTTCTAATAATTTTTCACTTTCTCCTACTCCTTCTTTTTCTCCTTCTTCTTCTTCTTCTCCTTCTTCTTCTCCTTCTTCTTCTTCTCCTTCTTCTTCTTCTCCTTTTTCTTCTCCTTCTTCTTCTCCTTCTTCGTCTTCTCCTTTTTCTTCTCCTTCTCCTTTATCTTCTCCTTCTTCTTCTGCTTCTCCGTCTTTTTCTTTTTTCTTCTTTCCTTTCCTTTCTCCTTTCTTCTATATCCTCTTTTTCTCCTTTTTCCTGTGACTTCTACACCTTCTCATCACTCCCTTTCTTTTCTTCTTCTCTTTCTTCTTGTACAATATTTTCTTCTTCTTCTTTTACTTCTTATTTTTTTCCTCTTCTTTTCTGCTTCTAATTCTACTTCTTCTTCCACTTGTTATCCTTCTTCTTTCTCCTCTTTCCCTTCTCCTTCTTCTTCTCCTTCTTCTTTTCCTGCTTCTTCTTCTTCTTCTTCTTCTTCTTCTTCTTCTTCTTCTCCTTCTTCTTCTTCTTCTTCTTCTTCTTCTTCTTCTTCTTCTTCTTCTTCTTCTCCTTCTCCTTCTCCTTCTTCTTTTCCTTCTTCTTCTTCTCCATCTTCTTCTCCTTCTTCTTGTCCTTCTTCTTCTCCTCCTCCTTCTTCTTCTTATTCTCTTGGTTCTCCGTCTTTTTCTTTTTTTCTCCTTCTCCTCCTCCTCCTCCCTTCTTCTCCACTCTTCTTCTCCTCCCTTCTTCTGTTTTCTTGTTCTTCTTGTAATTTTTCTTCTTCTTGAAGCATAATTCAAGAAATTAAATGTGAATAGATGAAAAGCGTCGACGGAGCAACGGAGAAGAAGGGAGAAAAAGAAAGATAAGATATACAAGAAAATGAGAGAAAAAAAGGAGAAGAGAAGAAAGGGAAAGAGGAGATGCAGGAGATGACGCACGTGGAAGGTGAGAAAGTAAGAAAAGAGAGAATACATGAGAAAAAAGGAGGATATGAAATAAGGAAAAGGGAGAAAAAAGCAAGAAGAAAAGAGTAAAAGAGGGAAGAAAAGAAGAAATAGAAGGAAATGAAGAATAAAAATAAGAAAAAATGAAAAAGAAGGAGAAATGAGAAAGGGAGAGGGGAGAAGCAGGCGATGACGCAAGAAGAACAAGGAGGAGAATAGAAGAGAAGAAGAAACATTAAGAAATAAATAAAGAAGAATAAGGGAAAAATAAGAAGAATAAGAAAAAAAGAAGAAATGCAAAATGAAAATGAAAATGGAGATGAAAAAAAGGGAAAGAGGAAAAGCAGAAGATGACGCAAGTAGAACAAGGAGGTGAAAAAGAGAGCAGAAGAGAGAAGAAAAGAGAAAAGAGAGTAGAAGAAGAGAAGAGAAGAATAATAAGAAGATCAAGAAGATCAAGAAGTAAAAGAAGAAGATGAAGAAGAGAAAGGGAAAGAGGAGAAGAAGATGAAGTCGCAAGAAGAACGAAGTGGAAACGATAGAAGAAAAGAGAAAAAGAGAGTAGAAGAAGAAAAATAAGATCAAGAAGAAGGACAAATCTAGAAGAATAAGGAAAAGAAGGAGAAGAAGATGAAGAAGAAGAAAAATAGAAAAAGAAGAATTTACAAGGGATAAAGAAGAAGGAGAAGACGAAGAAGAAGACGAATTGATAGCTGAAGTGGGAGTGGGAGAATCGTTTTGCTTTGGGATTGGATCGGTGGTGGTCCTCATGTCCCATCCCATTTGGAGAGTGTCTTGTTTCGAGATAGAAGACAGCTTGTCAGTCACTCTGCAGCCCTTAAGGGGAGATCTCAGACATCCTTCTCCTCCTTCTTCTCCTACTCCTCCTCCTACTCCTCCTCCTGCCACCTCTTCATCCTCTACCTCCTTCTCTTCTACCTCCTAATGGAGCTCACCATTTCCTCTTGGTTCCATTAATCAAACTATCCGTTCTCACGCCGAGTTCGCTTTGCAGCCTAGACTTTGCACTTTACTTGCCCGGTGAGGCAATCCATTACTCATGAGATTTCTTTTCGCATTGGATGCGATAGGCACTGTCTGTATCGATTAGTGGGGGCGAGAAAATAATTCAACATGAACAACAACACTCTTGATAATTTATTGTTTTGAGGGACTTATCTTGTTTAACAAAATCAATTATTTATCTTGTTTTGAGAGGCTTATCTTGTTTTGAGGAAGTTATCTTGTTTTTAGGGACTTATCTTATTTTGAAGGACTTGAATTGTTCTAAAAAATAAACTTATCATTTTATGAGGTGCTCATCTTGTTTCAAGAGACTTATCTTGTTTTATAGAATTTAATTATCATGTTTTGAGTGACTCATTTTGGTTTACAAAATCAAATTATCTTGTTTTGAGGGACTTATCATGTTTTGAGGGACTCATCTTGTTTTACAAAATCCAATTATTTTGCTTAGAGACAATTAACTTCTTTTGAGGGACTTATCTTGTTTTACAAAATCAAATGATCTTGTTTTGAAGGACTTATCATGTTCTGAGGGACTTGACTTGTTTTAAAAAATCAACTTATCATTTTATGAGGTGCTTATCTTGTTTCAAGAGACTTATCTTGTTTTATTGTTTCTAATTATCATGTTTTGAGAGACTCATTTTGGTTTACAAAATCAAATTATCTTGTTTTGAGGGACTTATCATGTTTTGAGAGACCCATCTTGTTTTAAAAAATCAAATAATTTTGTTTAGAGACACTTAACTTCTTTTGAGGGACTTATATCTTGTTTTACAAAATCAAATGATCTTGTTTTGAAGGACTTATCATGTTTTGAGGGACTCATCTTGTTTAACAAAATCAATTTTTTGAGGGACTTATCTTTGTTTGAGAGACTTATCTTGTTTTACAAAATCAAATTATTTTGCTTTGAGAGACTCATCTTGTTTTACAAAATCCAATTATTTTGTTTGAAAAACAAAAATTAATTTTCAATTAAATTTCTAATGTCTCTCTCCTTTTAAATTAATAAATACTCAAACATGTATTATCACCAAAATCTATTATCATGTATACTCTTCTATATTTGAACAAGCAAATAATGTTTATTCCAAGCCTAGTCGTCAATTTGAAATATGTATGGGAGCGCTGTATATATGAATAATAACAATGCGTGCCAAGCAATGTTGACCGTTGATGTAATGTGCATGTCGCTGGCCCGGCCATGTCTGAATTTGTAAAAACAAATTATGCCACTATTAAGTACCTATTTCGTACTATTTAGTACCTCCAATAAATATTTTCGTACCTCAACCCTGACCGAGCTATTAACATTCTTAAGTTGCCGGGCCAGTGACATGGTAGCCCGGCCATGTCTGAATTTGAAAAGAAAAATTATGCCAATATTTGGTACCTATTTCGTACTATTTAGTACCTCCAATAGAAATTTTCGTACCTCAAAGGTTGAGGAGATACAGCATAAAATGATATAGGTCAATGACCTTTCAGCCCGGCCATGTCTGAATTTGCATAAACAAAATATGTCATTATTTAGGATATATTTCGTACTATTTAGTACCTTCAAGAAAAAAAATGTTACCTCAATCTTAACTGAGCTATAATTTTTTTTTTAAATTTCACTGGCCTTGTGAAAAAAATCGTTTACTCAGTTAGGGATGAAGTACTAATTTTATTCTTAGAGGTACTAAATAGTACGAAATTGGTACATAATATTGGCATAATTTTTTCATACAAATTCCAACATGGCCGGGCCAGCGACATGGTAGCCCGGCCATGTCTGAATTTGAAAAGAAAAATTATGCCAATATTTGGTTCCTATTTCGTACTATTTAGTACCTCCAATAGAAATTTTCGTACCTCAAAGGTTGAGGAGATACAGCATAAAATGATATAGGTCAATAACCTCTCAGCCCGGCCATGTCTGAATTTGCATAAACAAAATATGTCATTATTTAGGATATATTTCGTACTATTTAGTACCTCCAAGAAAAAAAATGTTACCTCAATCTTAACTGAGCTATAATTTTTTTTTTAAATTTCACTGGCCTTGTGAAAAAAATCGTTTACTCAGTTAGGGATGAAGTACTAATTTTATTCTTAGAGGTACTAAATAGTACGAAATTGGTACTTAATATTGGCATAATTTTTTCATACAAATTCCAACATGGCCGGGCCAGCGACATGGTAGCCCGGCCATGTCTGAATTTGAAAAACAAAATTATGCCAATATCTGGTACCTATTTCGTACTATTTAGTACTTCCAAAAAAAAAATTAGTACTTCAACCCCAACTGCGTAATCGATTTTTTTAGATGTTCACTTTCATGCATCATAGAACAGCTGATTCCCGCCTCTTATTCTTATACAACTGCTGTTTGACGTCACATGCTGCCAGTCATCGATAACAAAACAAAAATTGTGATAATTATTTCCAGTCTGTTGTGAAGGTCTTTCTCATTCACTCTCATACTCTCTCGCTCGCTCGCTCACCCACACTCCTTTCCATTCTTCATCTTTTCATATGTCTCCGTCTTCATCACGGCCAATCCTTTCTCACTTCCTCATCTTGTTCATCGGCTTCGGCACTCTTTTGACACCTTCTCTCACCAAACCTGCACGGAGAAATATTTAGTTGTTTTTTTACACACACCCCCATGCTCTCTTTTTCGCTTGGCGCTCTCACTTTTCTCTCACACACAGACAAGCTTTTTCACGAAAATGTATTGTCCAGGGGTTGGCTACCTTTTTGTACCTGTGGGTTTCATGTTCAACGTATTTTGTATTTTACAAGTAAGGGCTGTGAATATAAAATACTATTAAGGGTTCTCTCTCTAGAATAATACTGGCAACAATTCAAATTAACACTCGCACTTTATTTACACAAATTATCCACAACACGCACTAATCAGTTATATCACACAAAAGAAATCAATCAGAAACAGATAAAACGATAATGTTTAGCTAACAAAGAATTTACTTTGTTACTGTAGAAAAATTAATTACTAACTGTTGAAAGGACCAGCCAATAAAATGTTAAATAATAACTGTTCAATAATTCAAGATGAACCGTCTAAAAATAACAATTGAACACTTATGTATAGAACAGGTCCGTATTACAATAATAGCTAAGAGTATGAGTCCACTTGTATAGAATGTAAAGAATGTCTCACTAATACAGTCACAATATACTGCGTTTAACGTTTGTTTAACACGGTCTGAATAAATTCTCACTGAAGTCTGTCTTGAATTCTCACTGAACTTCAAACCATGAATGAACTAACAGTTTACAGAGCCCCTGCTTCATATACATTTTTGTGATGTTCCAGTAAACACACGATGGTTCTCTATTTTTTGAGATTATTCTATTCAAACAAATAATGTATTCTAGAGGTCTCTAGATGGACCGCAAGGTGTGAGGGGACCGGGGAGAGTAAACAAACATGCCAATTATAGCTTCGACTGGAAGACAATTACACGTCTTTTCTTCCTAGCATTTCATTACAATACCATGAATTCTACAAGCTATTTCCTAATTATAGATCGGTAATGTAAGTGATTCAAATAAAGAACAAAAGGTGACTAAAACTAACTGTATTTTCTGGATTTTTAAGTAACTTCCATAACATACTTGAAAAGCTTCCTTATAACAAATATTGTTCTATCTATCTCTGACAACTTTCCATAATTTTTTCAAGTTGCTAAGATTCAAGATACTGAAATATAACACATTTATAAAAAAATGTGCTACTACAATAAATCAAGAAAATAATTGTGGAACATCATTTGTATTTTAAGTGTATTTCTGTATGTCGAAATGAAATGCGAAAATCGTTTTCAATTGAACAAAATTAATGATCAGATTAGGGCAACTTTTCTATGTCAACCCTACTTACACAGGCTCTGAAAAGTTGGTGTGAATTGTATAAGCTTTCTGTAATCTGTGAGACTAGACCAAGTTGTAGACTTGATGTGTGTTGCATGTTTGGAGAAGGTTTCTCACAAGTATTGGTACTTCAAAAAATTGAGATTTTCTCTCAGTTCTGCGAATAACGCCGGAAGACTAGCATGAAATGCAATATAATTAATTATTCTTCTAGAACACGTCTTTTAAAGTATCATTAGCTTGCAGCTCAATCACCTCCATTTGCAAATTTTATTTTACATTGCTAAAGTCGATTTTCAATATTAAGAAAGTCATTGGCTGCGAGCCTGACTGTTCAGTCAGATAAGGTGAGACACGAACGCTCGGAATGTAGAACGATTTGGATGTCCAGTGAAAATACTCTGTGTGTGGTGTAAAATATCTTGCTGTAAAATTTTGCTGTGGATTGGAACTCGCCAAAAACTTCCGAGTGAACTGTTGCATTAACCAGAAAACTGTGGCCATGGTCTTCAAGTTTATTACAAGCTGAAAATGTGTAAAATCGCTAAGACTTATCAGGGAAAGATTTTTTTGTAAAGAGCAGAGCCATCAATCAACCCTGTTATAGAGTTGCAGCATACGTTGCAACAGACATTGAAATACCTAATGTCACTCATTCAAAACCACTGCAAAATAAAATCTCTTGTTTCAGTACGGCAATTCAAGTGAATTTAAATTGGGATATTAAAGAGAATTATGATTCGAAACTCTTGAAGTTAAATGAAATATGACTTGCGTATACAGAAATATGATTCAAGCTTAGATCCTCCTTAGCCTTTGTTAGACGTCCAAATACCATCATTTTGATGATTAAAATGCCTAGTGTTTTTTCCAGAACTTCAGACAACAAGCTCCTATTCAATTTATTAAAACACGAATGTTGAAATTTTAAAGGATAATTTATTCATAATTGAGATTTCTTTGACAATTACAGGTAAGAATTATTCATAGAAAGATATCCAAACATTTTTTTATTCAAGCATGGTTTCTGCTAACCAATATTTGAGTAGCATATTTATTTGAGGCTTGAGTAGAAGCATAAAATATTATATATATATATATATTTTTTTTAAAGAAAATAATAATTTGTTTATAAGAATTTTTCTCTTTTTTTGATGTGAGGAATGAGCTAGAGTAGCATGACTTATTTCTCTTGAAAGAGACGTATGAGAATAATAAATATTACTTTAATATATTATATTATAAAGCCTTTATTATCCATATCTTTATAATTTGCAAATTTTCTAAAGAGCAGATAATTGCAGATTGATTTTTCTATTACAAGCGATTTTTGATAACGCTTTTAAAAGCTTCTACAATAGAATGATTCAAAACAAAATTGGGTTTGAAACATTTTCGGAGACTAAGATTGTGTCATTCCTTTAGTCTCTGAAAATGTTCTCTTTAATATCCCAATTAAAAATTCACTTGAATTGCTGAACTGAAACCACAAATTTCATGTGCAGTGGTTTTTACTTTAGAGATGTGATTCGGTGAAGAAGTTTCTGATAAGAGTACTGCATTACAGTACTTACTGTAGATCAGTATTTTTACGTAGTGTGTATTGTTAATTTATTTAGCCTTCAACTGCTTCCTGCGGTCACTCAGGGACCACAGTAATTAATAATTTATCTTGGTAAACATCTGATTACAACAAAATTTTGAAATCAAATTTCTACTCTCTCAGCTCTTGTCCCTTAGACACTAATTCTTGTGGGTTTGTGAAAGGTTTTTACAATTTTCTAGCATTTGCAATAATTCATCAATTTGAAACATTTTAGTCTCATTTAAAAGCTTAAGAAATGAGAAAGATTTTCATTATGTTAAGAAAACATCATGATAATAATCATTTTTCATGATGGTTTAGTGAATTTTTGTAAAATATCCCACCAATTTAAAGATTTGGTAATCTCGATTCGCGTTCAGACTGGCATTTTTTGTTCACTTCATTACCAACGCAAAAGTCTCATGTGAGCATCATAAAAATTTATAATAGTGAATCTTGTAGCACGTTTCAAATAAGTTTACACTGATTCAATTTAATTCACACCATCTATATAAAGACTTCAGTCATTTCTGAATGGACGATGGAATAGCTGTAATCTTTCGCCCTCTTTATTTCTGTAACAAAGCGTTCCGGACCTACTTTCATTCTAATTTTTTTATCCCCCCAAACCATCCAAACCAAAAGTCTGGGTGCGCCCCAGAATAAAAATAGGATTTCTCATGGAATTCCTTCCATGATGGATTGGAAATTTCAATCGTTGATGCATTATTGTACTATTGCTAAAGTAGAAGTAGCATGGAAGTCTCAATATTGATACTTTGTGATTAATTTTCCAAGTATAGAATGAGTGACATTGAGTACTTAAATGTAACAGGAATGGTATGCTGCAACTTAGACTTCAATAATGGCTCTGCTCTCTTCACTAAGGATCTTTTCCTTTACACATTTTTCAGCTTGTAATGAATGAACTTAGAGGCTATGGCAACGATTTTCCAGTTGAAAAATGCATCAGTGCACTTGAAGTTTTTTTGTGTGTTCCGATACACACCAAAATTTTATAGCAAGAGATTTGTAAAAGATTTGCGAGATATCTGTGCTGGTCATACAAATCGGTTACAATTCCAAGCGTTCATGTCTCATCTTACTGAACAGATGAAAAAGTTGTGAATTATTTGTGTTAATAAAGTGCGAGTGATAAATTTAAGTGTTGCCAGCGTTATTTTAGACATAGAACCCGTAACAATATGTTACATTGTCCAAAACATTGAGGTTAACACAGACTTAACACAGAATTTAAAATTCGCTAAAAACCTTCTCTCGAAAAATAACAAAGTGCATCTTCTCTCTTAAACACTATTAATTTAAAAGTTCACTTGAAACGAAACACCAAAAACAGTTAAAAATAGTTTATAATATAAATTGTTTATAAAAACTTTTGAGCCGAAAAATATTGCATTTCATGCTAGTCTTCTGGCGTTATTTGCAGAACTGAGAGAAAATCTCAATTTTGGTAGTACCGTACTTATGTACATGTTGTGAGAAAACTTCTCCAAACATGAAACACGCATAAAGTCTTCAACCCGGTCTAGACTCACAGATTACACAAAGTTTTAGACAATTAACACCAACGTTTCAGAACCTGTATAATTGAGGTTTACAGAAAAGTTGCCCTAATCTAATCATTAATTTTGTTCTATTGACATAGACTTTTTCATTCAATTCCGATTTAAAAAATACACAGTACTTACAATACAAATAATGCCCCACAATTATTTTCTTAATTCATTGTAGTAACACATTTTAATATAAATGAGTTCTATTTCAGTATCTTGAAAAATGGATGGAAAGTTGTCAGAGATAGGTAGAACAATATTTGTTATAAGGATGCTTTTCAAGAATGTTATGGAAGTTACTTGAAAAATCCACAAAATACAGTTAGTTATAGTTATAGTCACCTTTTGTACTTTATTGGAATCAGTTACATTACTGATCTAAAAATTGGGAAATAGCTTGTACAATTCATGGTATTGTTATGAAATGCTAGGAAGAAGAAAGAAATATAATAATTATCTGCCTGTGTCAATAAGTCTTACTGTCAAACAATGCAATACAAAATACAACGACATAATCTCAGCATTAAAGTATGAAATGAAAATGAAAAAAAATTCTGATATTTACAGTGAACCTATCACTTCACATTGTTCACTGATAGGCTCTGTTGAACTCATTCTTGGCAATGTGCAGAAACACAATTTGGTAGTGCCGACATGTGGCACAGAATAAGTATAATTTTAACAACTATTTTGGTTAGCTATACACATCATAAAATCCTAAGAAATACGTTATACCAATAAATATATTAAATATTGAAATTTACTACTCAATAAATATAATAACGTTATAACTCAATAAGGCTAATCATATTCAAATTTCAAAATAAATTAGTCTACTTTTTAGTTAATTTACTATATTGTGTATTTGTTCAAAAACATTTTAAATGTCGAGAGTTACAGAATAATAATGCTTTTGCTCAATGTGATATTTCTATTTAATTTAAAATAAATTAGAAAACCTTTCACTGAATCAGAAACTATTTTCAATAACCATTACGTTACTGGGTGTATCTCTACTGTACATGTATGTTTGTTCAAAAAATTATTGATAGACTATCATACGTGATTCTTTGGAAATAAAGGTATAGTATCATTACAAAAATGACTAAAATTATTCTAACTAAAGAAGATTACATTGAACATCAGATCATAATGACTTGATAGAATTTCTGTATTATTTTTTCGGATTACTGACTTTACATTCAATCTTTTTTCATATGTAACTCAAATTTAACTGATGGATTAAGGAAATTAGAGAGGATATGAATGAGCTAGGAGTAGTAACCCTGGGCAATTGGAAAAATTAAACAAAATATAGAGAAGTAGGATTCAATCCTAAAATAGACACCGAGCATGGTGGGAGGGAAGACTCCCTGCCATCATGCAAACAACAAGCCATACAAAAGATATTTACAGCCGAGGACCGACAAAGGAGATCAGAACGAATGTGGCTCTGAAAGAAAATCACAGAGGAAAACAATTCACGATTGACTGAAATGGTCCAATGACCTTAAAAACAAAATAATAATAATTATCATAATAAAGCCATAAAATAATTAAGATTTTTCAATCTTAGTGCACTTTGAAAGACACATATTGCACATATATGCAATTAATATTTACTTTCGATTTGCATTGCCTACTCTACGTTTGTCTTGAGCTTCTAAAATGAAACTTCTTTTCTGATAAAGAAAGGTGGGTCACCAGCTGAAAAAAGGTTGGGAAACACTGTTCTATTCTACTCTTTCTGCCGGCGACTTGCCCTAGCCCTAATCGGTCATTTCTTCAGTTTCTCCCCTCTTTCGTTTGTAGGCTACGTGATGACATTCCACAATAATTGGGAATATGGAAGGGAGCCGCTTGGATACACAAACACACCTCACCACATACAGCAGCCGGCTGTGACGTCATACTACAGATAATCTAGAAAAATCGATTACTCAGTTGCGGTTGAGGTATTAAATTTTTTTTTGAGGGTACTAAATAGTACGAAAAAGGTACTAGATAGTGGCATAATTTGTTTGTATGATTTCAGACATGGCCGGGCCAGCGACATGCATGCCACATGCATGTCACTGGCCCGGCCATGATGGAATTTCTATAAAAAAATCATGCCATTATTAAGTACCAATTTCGTACTATTTAGTACCTCTAAGAATAAAATTAGTACTTCATCCCTAACTGAGTAAACGATTTTTTTCACAAGGCCAGTGAAATTTAAAAAAAAAATTATAGCTCAGTTAAGATTGAGGTAACATTTTTTTTCTTGGAGGTACTAAATAGTACGAAATATATCCTAAATAATGACATATTTTGTTTGTGCAAATTCAGACATGGCCGGGCTGAGAGGTCATTGACCTATATCATTTTATGCTGTATCTCCTCAACCTTTAAGGTACGAAAATTTCTATTGGAGGTACTAAATAGTACGAAATAGGTACCAAATATTGGCATAATTTTTCTTTTCAAATTCAGACATGGCCGGGCTACCATGTCGCTGGCCCGGCCATGTTGGAATTTGTATGAAAAAATTATGCCAATATTAAGTACCAATTTCGTACTATTTAGTACCTCTAAGAATAAAATTAGTACTTCATCCCTAACTGAGTAAACGATTTTTTTCACAAGGCCAGTGAAATTTTAAAAAAAAATTATAGCTCAGTTGGGATTGAGGTAACATTTTTTTTCTTGAAGGTACTAAATAGTACGAAATATATCCTAAATAATGACATATTTTGTTTATGCAAATTCAGACATGGCCGGGCTGAGAGGTCATTGACCTATATCATTTTATGCTGTATCTCCTCAACCTTTGAGGTACGAAAATTTCTATTGGAGGTACTAAATAGTACGAAATAGGTACCAAATATTGGCATAATTTTCCTTTTCAAATTCAGACATGGCCGGGCTACCATGTCACTGGCCCGGCAACTTAAGAATGTTAATAGCTCGGTCAGGGTTGAGGTACGAAAATATTTATTGGAGGTACTAAATAGTACGAAATAGGTACTTAATAGTAGCATATTTTGTTTTTACAAATTCAGACATGGCCGGGCCAGCGACATGCACGTGTTGATGTAACACATGTGAATAATGTGCAAATAACTCTAGAAGAGGAAAAGGCTGTGTAAAGGGGCCCACACACTAGCGAGTTTGGCTCGCGAGTAAGACTCGGCCAGCCGGACTCGGTAGAAAATCACTAGTTAGTGGGCTGTTTTCTCCCGAGCCGAGCCGAGCCGAGCCCAGCCAGACTCGCGCAGGGCTACAAGCGCGGCTGGGCTCGGCTGGGACTCGCTAGTTAGTGGACGTTTTCCGAGCCGAGCCAGGCTCGACACCTCATTATAACATAGCAGATGGTCAGAAAGCAAGTATTTGCACTGTTCACAAGACGTAAAAATAAGTTAATTGAGTTATCTATTTAAGTTTGTATATTTACTATTACTATGACTGAAATAGGTACCGAGTTAAACTAATGTATAAACAGAAAAATAAGAAAGAAACCGTATATTAAAATTTGAATATTCAAGAAAAAATAAAAATGATAATATTGCAGTGCAGAGCTTATTTTTAATAAAATACAAATAAATATTCGAATGTTGTTTTTTCAACAAAAAAATACCTACAGAAACATAAAAAAAAATAAAAAAAAATAATTTCAATAATAATAGCTGCTAACAGATAAATTGTGTATAAAATAAATAAATAATTATTGAATAATAATAATAATAATACATCCCTTTGCATGTAAGTCCAATGCCCATTTTATATTTATTATTATAACATTATCATTATAAATATAACAGTATTTAATAAATTGCAATATAACAATTAATTACTTCGATACAAATGAAAAAAAATGGAAGTAATTAAAAAATAGAAATTGAGTAAAAAATAGATGAAATTAATCCTATATTTCATCTGACCTTTTATGATTCTATGGAATAGGCTTTTACATATTTAATTGTAGATGTTCTTCTTCTTCTGAGGATGAAGCCCACATAGGTCTGAGACCTGTGCGTGGGTAATGAGTTGGATGATGGTGATTGATGAGTTGAACCTAAAGTTTTAGGTGGGTTCCAAACCACCGGGAAGTGATTTTACAGCAGAGAACAGTCTCCTTTTTGCTGGCCAATCTAATCGGTCACCGTTACAAACAGGACCTACGAGAACGCAGCTTATCTCTATCTGATTGAACAGATACCTGCTACGCCTCGCGGCTATCACTTCCCTAATTATAGATCTATATCTATATCTATAATTATGTTATAGATCTATAAGAAAGATACTTGTTGGGAAAATAATTGTTATAAAAAACATTAATCGTGCCTATAAACTCTCTGACATCTTTTTCTCTTATGTCAGAAAAAAATTAGAAGAAATAAAACATTTTTTATTAATAATAATAATCAAATATCAAGAATTATGAAATTTTAGCAAAACCAATACTCTCTCTAGAGCATAAAATGACCTTCCAAATGAGATATTGATTGTAATTTGAAGATTTTGAGATTAGATGAGCTATATGGATCAGAATTAACATGGGCGCACTCCAGCCGACCTTGAAAAGTAGCCGAGCCGGACTCGGGAAGTTCACAACACATTAGTGGTGATTTTCTTCCGAGTCTTACTCGCCGAGCCAGACTCGCGAGTTTGGCTCGCGAGCCTTACTCGCTAGTGTGTGGGCCCCTTAAGAGAGAAAAAGTGAATGAGTGTGAAGGTAAATATGGGGAAGAAAAGGGAAGACAAGATAGAGTGGGAGTGAATGTGAAGTAGGGAAAGAGATTTTTCTCAGATTTTGGAAAAGAAAAAGGGTGTGTGAGAGAAGGTGAATGTGGAGAAGAAATGGAAGATAAATATACACAAAGGGAGAGTGGGACAGACAGGGATTTCGCTTAGATTTTTGAAGAGAAGAAGGAAGTGTAAAAGAGAAAAGGGGAATGTAGAGAAGAGAAGGGAAAGAGAAAGATACTCAAAGGAGAGAGTGTGAGAGAGAATGAGATAGGAATAGAGATCTCGTAGCATCCATAATCAAGGAATATAACAAGTTTGTACAAGTAGAGCTATCTTAGCACCCTTCCGTTATTATTTCCGCTTTGCATAAGAGCAGCGCGCAACTCTAATTAGGCACTCGCCTAATAACGAGACTACTCCCCCTTTACCCCCTTCATCGTCCCCCATCAACGCCCCAACCAGTCCATTTGGCTCCCTGCATCCTCCATCCTAATTAAGTTGGGCTGAAGTTGACAAACATTAAAATTCTTGTGTGGAGTGTTAACTTCTCCCATTTTAAGGTATCCGGGTGAATTATTACTCTCATACAGATTTACATAATTATAAAATATAATTAAATATGAAATATCCTGTGTTACACTCGTAAAGGATGATAATATGGCCTGAAAGAACATTTCATAGAGGCCTGAGATATTCCGACTTATACTTGTCACGTATGATAATTTCTTAGGCCTGGAAAAACAGATATTGCTTTTTAGAAAAACTTATTTTCTTATTTTCCGTTATAAACCTGCATACATCATTCTTATTAAGATGTGATGACGTTTACAAACATTTAAATTCTTGTGCTAGAGTGTTTTATTCACATTTCATCAGGTTCAGAATGAGATTTATCTTGTAGATTTACATAATCACTAAATATATTCTCTCTCCGTCCAGAAATCTCCCACTTTTTGTTCTAGTTACACAAATATCTATTTTTTCTTGTGAACATCAATTTCTAACACCCTGCAAACATCTATTCACCTTGACTATTATTGTCCTATTATCATTATCACCTTCAATTCAATTTTGTAAACTATAATCTTGAAAAAATAAAATCTATTTTCTTACTCTTGAGCCTTTCAATGGAAACGCTAGCTCTCTACTCACTTTTTTCTGAACAATCTACACTTTTTATTTATTTTTTCACTTGCATATCTTCTACATTTGCGTAATTAAAAAATGGATTTTTTCTTCTTCCATACGCAAGGGGGATGATAATTTCTTGGGTATTAAAGAACATAAAAAATTGCCCATGATAGAAACTTCTATCTGCTTTTTCAGCTTTAATTTATTTCCTATTAAATTACAATAATTTTATCACATTGTGAAGACATTTTTTAATTTTTTAATTTTATACATTTCAATCTATTAATTAATTTTATTTAAAACAGAGCACTTTGGTATTTCGGTATTTTTTATTCTCATATTTGTTGAGATACTGATTTGTTGAGGACTGAATTTTTATGATACTGATTCCAGAACTGATAATAGGTAGAAATGATAAAATGATAACAAGTAGATTAAAAAAGAGGTTATGACACGTAACTTGCTGTGACAATGTGACTAGTTTCAATTGATTTTTTGAAAAAAAAATATTTTGTGATTAAGTAAATCTACAAAATAAAAAATAAGAAGAATGAATTAGATAAGTTGAAAAGTAAGGAGAATATTTATAATAATAATAATTATAATATCATTATTATTATTATTATTATTATTATTATTATTATTATTATTATTATTATTATTATTATTATTACTATAACAGTTATTGTTTGTGTCATCTTGGAACTCAATAAACTTTCAAAAAGGCTTCAAGATTGGCCAATTTTTGGCCATAATACAATTTTTATCTATTTTAATGTGGATTTAAAATAGATGAGTGAGTATTCATCATTCATGTAGATCCACAAATTTTCGTATGGGTTATTATTGAAAAAAGAATATAATATGAGCTATATATTTAAATTATTTTTATGAAGGATATGAACAAGGAAATGGTACAAGCAGAAAAACGAGAGAAAAGGAAAAAGAATCGGTAATAAGGAGAAAAAACTAAAGAGGGTGGAGTTGAAGGCAATAAATTTTGTAGAATGTAGATTGTGAGAGTTTAAAATTTAGAAGGAAGCATGAGTAGTGGGGGAGGGGTGAAAGAGAGGTGGATGATGTTCAATAAAAGTTTCAAGAAAGAAGTGGGAAGAAAATATGCAAAGATGAGAGAGAGAGATGCAGAAAGAAAGTTTGTTGAAGGAGAATGATAGAGAAAGAGAAGTAAAGGAGATTGAAAGGAAAAGAAAAGTAAAAGATCACCCACAGTGTAAACTCATCGAATTGATTCCTCCATTCCCCTGAAAAGTGTGTTCCAGAAGAGATACCAAGCAAGGGCACCCGTAAAAGTAAATTACAATTTCGACTGTTCTTTCAAACAGAAAGATATTGCCACTATATTGAAATTCTTTTGAGCATCACTTCTGTCTGTGATTTCGAGTCGTAGACGGTTGTGGAAAAAAAGAGGTGGAAGGAAGAGGAAAAAGATGAGAAGGAGGTGTTGGAGGAGAAGAAAGAAAAGGAGAAGGAAAAGAAGGTGAATAAAGAGGAAGAGGAGGAGGAGGAGTGGGAGGGAAAGGGAGAGAAAGACGAGGAGGAGGAGAAGGAGGAGAAAGGCGAGAAGGAGAAGGAAAAGTGAGAGAAGAAGGAGGAGTGGTGAAGGACGAGGGTGAGGAGAAGGTAAGGAAAGAGGATGAAGATGAGAAGGAGGAAGAGTTGGAGGGAAAGGAAGAGAAGGAGAAGGTGAATAAAGAGGTTGAGGATGAGGAGGAGGCGTAAAGTGAGGAATAGGAGAAGAAAGAAAGAGAAAGACGAAGAGGAGAAGGAAGAGAAAGAGGAGGAGGATGAGGAGAAGGTAAATGTAGAGGATGACGTTGAGGAGGAGGAGGAGTGAGAGGAAAAGGAGGAGAAGCAGAAGGAATAGAAGATGAATAAAGTGGTTTAGGATGAGGAGGAGGCGGAGAGTGAGGAAAAAGAGGAGAAAAAAGGAAGAGAAAGACGAAGAGGAGGAGAAGGGTGAGAAGGAGGAGGAAATGGAAGAGAAGGAGAGGAAGAGGATGACGAGGAGTGGGAGGAGTGGGAGGAGGAGAAAGGCGAAAAGGAGAGAAGAAGGAGCAGGGGAGAAGGACGAGGAAAAGAAGAAGGAAGAGAAAAATGAAAAAGATGAGAAGGAGAAGGAGGAGAAAAATGATAAAAAGAAGGAGTAGGAGGATGAGAAGAAGGATGAGAATGAAAAGAAGAATGAGGATGAGGAGGAGAAGGAGGACAAGAAAGAGAAGAAGTGTAGAAGGAAATGAGAATGGTAGAAAGAGAAGGAGTAGGAATTGTAGGAATCTGAAGGAAAGACAAACAGTCAGAATAAAAGGCAAAAGCTTGCAACTTTATTGGTTGTGTCGAAAGCTTTGAACCTCTAGCAGTTGAGAGATAGGAATGGAAGGGAAAAGTGATGTGATGAAGAAGGTAGAAGGGAAACGAATGGTTGAGGGAAAGGTGGAATATCAATATCCCCCCCCCCCCACAACACCTAACACCCACACAATTTCGTTCACGCTTTGGCCTTCGTCGTTCTTTGGGGAAGTAACCTTTTAGCCCCGCTCCTATTGCGTGGATTTGAAGCTAAGGCAGCGTGGCTCGCCTTTCAGAATGGATTTGGGAAAGATGCATCAAGCACGACCGCTTTTAGAAGGTAGCCGAGTCCTTGGTCAGCCAGTGGAGTCGCATCGATTGTCTCCAAATCGTGGTCACTTGTCAAGACAAGCTGTTCTATTTCTGTTGATAGGAAGTGGGAGTCACTTGGTAAGTGGGATCAAAATTCGTTGTAGGTTACTTTGCCTTTTTTCTACCTATAAAATGAAACTGAAATATATTCTCTTTGTAGTGGTGAAGGTGATATTGTGAAAGATATCCATAATGAATGATAAGACGAAGTTGTCACAACCACATTTGTTGAAAATAGTGAGATACTAGTTTCGGTTGTTAAACCATTATCAATCTCAAACAAACTGAAAGATATTCATTTATTGAATACATACCAAAACTACTTAAACATTCAAAACCAATAGAGGCTTACAGCTTTTGAAGTGTATGATGTTATATGATAATTATAATGTGTATAATACGTGAATAGAAAAATTGAAATTGAAGCTCAACGTTAAATCAACCCTCATTCATCGCAAAAACTGGTCTATGCAATTCAAGAAAAACAAAGAGTCTAATGACATATGCCAAACGTAATGAAGAAGTACTAAAATGTTATAGAATACAGTGATAATAAAAAATAAAGGGATGAAAAAGAGTAAATATATGAAAATTAATGTAAAATATATGAAAATCTAAAATCTAAAATCAATGGAAATGTAAAAAATATGTCAAGAGAAAAGGTAAAAATAGGAGGTATTGTAGTATTGCTGGAAAAAACGTGGCACATTACTTGATATATTCTTTAAATGATTCTTTACTCGAATAATAGGCCAACTGGGAGGTGTCTCACACGCTAGCTGATTTCTATTTCTATCAGAGCGATATTATAATAATTAACATGGACCATAGTTTCCATCATACTCAAGCATTTTATAAAATTGTAATGTCGTGACTGTCAAAACCTAATCTGGAATATTAATTATTTTAGTGGTTGTGACATCTGAATCATTGGGTATTTACTACAATATCTTCATCACCTACTAACATCATCAATACTAATAATATGAAGAAGGAGAAGAAGAAGAAAAAGAACAAGAAAAGAGCAAGAACAAGAAGAGGGAGAAGAACATGAAGAAGGATAAGAACAAGAAAAGAGCAAGAACAAGAAGAGGGAGAAGAACAAGAAGAAGGATAAGAACAAGAACAAGAACAAGAACAACAACAAGAACAAGAACAAGAACAAGAACAAGACAAGAACAAGAACAAGAACGAGAACACGAACACGAACAAGAACAAGAACGAGAACACGAACACGAACACGAACACGAGCAAGAGCAAGAACAAGAAGAAAGGTTGGAGATTTCTCCACCCACACGAAGAAAAAGAAGGAAGAAAACTAAGAAATCAGGAAAGAGAATAGATAACAGTTAAGAACAAATAAGCGAGGAGAAGAAGAAGAAGACGACGATTGAGAGAGAAGAATAAAAATATAAAAAATAAAAAGCAGCAAGGAGAAGAAAGAGAGAGGAAAAAATATGAAAAAGAAAAAGTGGGAAAAGTTGAATTTTTTACCTACACATAGGAAAAGATGGAAAAACTAAGAAAAACGGTAAAAAAATGAAAAAAGTTGAGGAAAAAGAAAAAGAAGATGAAGAAAAAGAAAAGAAGAAGAAAAATAAGTGGACGAGACGAAGAAGAAAAACAACAAGAACAAAAATAACAAGAAGAAGAAGAAGGGTTGGAAGTTCTATCTGAATGAAGAAAATATGGAATAAAGCGAGAAAAAAAGTTGAAGACGAAGAATAAGCGAGAAGAGAAAGAAAAAGAATAAGGAGGAGAATAAGAAAAAGAGAAGGAAGGAAAGGAGAAAAGAAGACGAAGAAGAAGAGGAAGAAGAATAACAAGAAGAAGACGAGGAGGGAGGAGGAGGAGGAGAGGCGACAAAGAAAAGAGGAGTAGGAGAAGCAGAGGAGGATGAAGGAGAAGAAGAACGAAGAAGAAGGAAGAGAAACGAAGAAACAGAAGAAGAAGAAGGAGAATAAGAAAAAGAGAAGGAAGGAAAGGAGAAAAGAAGATGAAGAAGAAGAGGAAGGAAAATAACAAGAGAAAGGAGGGAGGAGGAGGAGTAGAAGACGAAGAAAATAGGAGTAGGAGGAGAATCAGAAGAAGAAGAAGAGGGAGAAGAAGAAGAAGAATAAGAGGAGGAGGAGGAGGAGGAGGAGGAGGAAGGAGAAGAAGAACGAAGATGCAGAAGAAGAAGAAGAAGAAGAAGAAGAAAAAAAAAAGAAATGAAAAATATAAAGAAGAATAAAAGCTAAGCTATCTGCTAGACGAGTGAATAACATGCGTTTGAAACACTGAGAATGAGCTTGCCAATTCGGTTCACGTACGGATCTGGCAGGGGCAGTGTGATCTAAACTGAAGAGCGGCATCCTCTGGCCCTGGACCTGGCCTCTTCACCCGCTTCTCCAGCCGCCAGCCATTAGTAAATCCGGCCTCGAAAAAGAAGAAAAACGTTGGAAAAGTCTTCTCACGTAGCAGATCTAGTGTGCCGTGCCAGGGCGGGATCTCTTTTCACCAACAAGGTCGCTACAAGAAAACTAAAACCTCGCCTCGCGCCAAATCAGCAGACCCCACATATCTATGATGCTCAAATTCACTCATATAATACAAAATTTACTCTTATTCACTAACATTCACTCATATTTACTCATATTCACTCATACTCACAAATATTCACTCAAAACACTCGATTGGCGAGCCGCTTAGCACAGTTGGTTGGGGTGTCACAACTTCAGCTTGCTGTCGTTTCAGCGGTCGTGGGTTCGAATCCCGCTCCTCCGTCTGGCGTGTTATCATTCATCTCATTACCCACGCACAAGTCTCAGACTCATGTGGGCATCATCAGCAATAAAAAAAATGGTTTGACTTCTATATTTTCGATTCTAAAATCTCAAACAAAATTATTCAAAGTTATAAACTAATATCAAAATAATTATAAACTCATATCAAAACTGACACTGTATTTCTATTTAATTTGTGATTTTCACTCACTTTTACTGGAGATACTGAAGGGATGCATTTCACTTCTAAAGAGAAGCTTCATGAGCCTCCTTAGAAGCTTCTCTTTAGAAGTGGAATGCATCTCCCCATTATCTTCTGTAAAAGTGAGTTAAAATCATGTATTCACTTTTCTTGTTTTATATACTTTTGTAAAGAATTTTTACAAAATACTTGATGAACAATCTTATATCAGCGCTGACACTGTATTTCTATTTAATACAGTGTCAGCGCTGTTATTAGATTGTTCATCAAGTATTTTGTAAAAATTCTTTACAAAAGTATATAAAACAATAAAAGTGAATTCAATTCAAAACTGTTTTGATAGAACTCAATGAAATAGATTCTAAAGTACTCGGCCAGTTTAAGTGAGTTATTATACTTATTCTTAACAAATATTTGACTGCATGTCGTTAAATTTCACATGAAAAGTTAATATTAACAACGCAGTTCGTCATGGAACATGAAATCCAGGAATGAAATAGTTCATTGTGGCTTGTGATATTAAATCTGTAATAAATGAAATTAAACAATAAAATAGAACCGATTAAGTGTAACAGAACAAGTTAATGAAAGCTGTAACTATGAAACGGTTGAATGCAAACTATTGTGATTTATATTCTTCTGCAAGTATCGCCATAGATTGTTATTCCATCAGTGATTGCATAACAACGTTGAGCAACTCTTGTTACATTGTTTTCAAATTACATTTAGCCTACTATTGTGGGCTGTTATGGTTTTCATTTTACTGTTATTGCTAGAATAGCTATAGTGTAGCGTAGCCCACAGTGTTATTCCACGAGAAAGAGCTTTTCAAACTCATTTATTCCCAGCTCATTGATGGCTGATAATGTCCAGCATAACATTGTTTAAGTTCAGTAACTAGTTGAAATGTGGACGCCAGCCAACTCGTGTCAACCCCAGTTAAACAATAGCAAGTTTGCATTTCAACAAAGTAGGTCAATTGAAGAGATTCATTATCTTTAATTGGAAGAATCATTCCCATATTGTGGAGTTTGATCAAATTAGTATTGTTATAAACTAATCATAGAATGTAGTCTGCTGTGTTTTTCTACAACTTTGCACATAAACAATCAAGAGCCCAAATGAGGAGGTCAATTGAAGAGATTCATTATCTTTAATTGGAAGAATCATTCCCATATTGTGGAGTTTGATCAAATTAGTATTGTTATAAACTAATCATAGAATGTGGTCTGCTGTGTTTTTCTACAACTTTGCACATAAACAATCAAGTGCCCAAATGAGGAGTCATTTCAAAAAAAATCTTTTAACCGTTTGAAAACTAGTTGAAGCCTCCACCATAACGACATTAAATATTAGGAAGAAACAGTTTAAAATAGGATGGATATTTTTGATCACATTTGATTTTGATACCTGCCAATTTCATATGAGAGAAGTCATCAATAAATTCTGAGTTATTGAGGCTTGTCTAAATGTAAATATTGCGCTAGAGCTAGAGCGCACTTGTAGAGCAATCTATACTATTGCTAACCAAGTGTAGATTTGAGCTCACCTGTAGTGTAGCGAGAGCTTATATTACTCTATGAAGAAGGTGTAATCTATTGAAATTCGTCTAGATGGGTCGCTAGAGGTTAACAAAATCTTTGGATGTTAAAATAATAATAATATAATCTCTACACTCTGCAGATTACATACATTCATAATAATCTTAAGTGTATGCAATCTCTGTAGTCTAGAAATACCAATTGTTGAATATTGTGTTTTCCACAGAATGGCTTTTGAACAACGAAGTAGAACTATCAACTATAAAAGTCTTTGCATCAAATCATACGCCAAATTATCAAATATACATACAATAATAAAAATATAGAATTCAATATTCAATAAAGCTTGAAAATATCTCAAAAGAATAAAGTTTTCCATTCTCGGAAACAGTGGATGCTGGAATTGAATCAGCTTCAGTGAGTGTTCGAGAGAGCATTTTTATAGTCTGGATTTGATGGTGAAAAGATTGGAAATGTGATTTATTTGTTACAAGCAGCGCTTCCATGCTGGTACAGGAAAGTGAGCTGTTCACATCTCTGTTCTTTGAGCCACTCAATTTCAGGCAAACATGTTTTATTTCATTGTATAAACATGTTTCAATCCTTTCGCTCTATCTAACGGTGTGACAAGTGACAATTGAGAGCTCTGGCAGCGTAACATGTTTCTATCTGAGAGCTCTGTTCGAGTTTTGTATTCCCAGAAAATTGAGTCTGTACTCCTGAAAGATTGGAATTTTGTCATTATACAATCATCTGCTTTTACTCTCAGGGTTTATCTATCATGTGTGTGATTTTAAGATAATTACAATTCTGTAAAAGTCATGAGATATCGATCGAGTCTAGTACGAATACAATTGGTGAATGAATTTGGAGAGAAAAACACGTACTAGAAACCGAACGATGTTATTGGTTAACAGAACACAGCTTAGGTTTAAAGGCTGTACTGTGGGCTGTACTATAATGGGATTGGCAATCAGACACATTCACTATTAATGAGGGGAGGAGTCAACAATTAATAGTCGATTATAAAGAACATCAATTGGTACAAATAGCTATTTCTATATTCAATAATGTTTCTATTTGTATTTCCATTAATCATTGTCCCTATTTTCATTGGATTTGGTGAGAAACAACTTTCATTTAAAACTGGAGCATTGTTATTGGTTAACAAAACACAGCTTACTCCTGGAAGGCTTTACTGTGGGCGGAGCTATAATGTGATTGGAGATCAGACAGATTCACTAGTAACGAGGGGAGGAGTCAACAATTACTATGGGTGGAGCTATAATAGGATTGGAGCTTATGCAGGTTTACTAATGACAAGGGGAGGAGTCAACAGTTAACAGGCGATTATGAATAACATTAATTGTTGCAAAGAATTATTTACATTTCTATTTTCAATAATCTTCCTATTTGAATTTTCATTTCCATAACATTTATATATGCATTAAAAAGAAATAAAAGACACTAAAATAATGAAGATGAACAAAGTACAGTAACAAGCATTGAACAAAATGGAGAAAAAATAGCAAGTTCCTATAAACTAAAATATATTTGAAACAAATTAGTAATAAAAACTAGTACATGGTTATTGTCATTTTACCACAGCTATGGCTTATTTCAATAATTTACAAGTGATATAGAATAACAAATTTCTAGAAAAAATATCAGAGCAACAATATAAACCAAAATACATTTGAGGCAACTATTTAATACCAACCAGTGCATGAATATTGCCATTTTTATCAACATACAAGTAATGTCATTTTTTAATGATTTATCAGACCCAAAAATTATGAAATAGTTAATAAATGGTTCTTTTTGAGATAAGTAACGTATCAAATTAAGAAAATACAATCTATAGGGCTATATAATATGTATAATTATGTAAGACTGTGTCAGGGTAATGAATTTTAGTTTTCAGTTTAAATTAACAATCACAATAATTATAAAATCATCAGAACTATGGCATGGCAACAGAACTATGCTACGGTATCTTTGTTGGATCCTATGACACTCCTGTATGCAGACATAATTTTGTAATGAAATTATTTTCATGTAGTATTATCTCTGCAGATATTTTGTGTAACATTTTTTTTTTTTATGGTACATAATATTTAAGTTGAACTAAGTATGTTTTCTTTCTAACTTCTTGTTTTCTGTCCTACGAATTGTCTGTTTTATTTGTATTATTGTTTATCATGTATCATTTTTTCCTGCATGTCTTTGTATTTGCGAAAATAAAGATTATTTTTATTCACATTATTCACTATAGAGTTAATTAAAAACTACTCATTCCACTCGCAAATTGCGAAGTCACCCTTCAACAACTATTTGCAACAACACCCTTTGCAACAACTATTTCCATGACGTCATGCACGTCGTTCGGCTCCCTCTGCCAAGGACTCACTAGGTCCTACAGCGATATATTATAGTGAGGCCTTGCCTCCGCCTTTCGACACTGACCTACTGACTGACATCTTTGACCTTGAGTCGCTCGAGTTACCGTTATCATTCCCGTTACTTGCCCGCCGCCCGGCTTTTGAATAAAAATACTCTCGTTTTTTGATAGGAAGTTACGATTTCTTTGGTTCTGTATGTATTTTGAAGCGCTGAATCCGAATATGGAGTTATTTAATAGCTTTTTTTGACGGATCATTGAGAAAATGGAGAAAAATATTTTTTTCATATGTCTTGCCCAAAACTTGAAATTCGAGAGCTAGAAAACTATAATTTTTAGCAAATAAAATTGATAAGCTTGCTGTAAACGATTTCAAAAATATTTTTCTTCCATAAACTGTACGGATCTCAGGGCTGATCAAAAAATTGCACCTATTCCATCCAGTTAATGATAATTTATATTCCATACTTGTGCCATGACCTTCAGTTCTAACTCCCTCTTTAATAGAGGCAATTTATCTATTTTTCTATCCATCTCTTGAGTTAAGGCTGTGCGCAGGGGGTTTCGTCATTTTGTTTTTCGTAGTATCTTGTATTGGATGTTGTCAAGGTCTCAAAATATTAACCATTGATTGTTGTGGGGGGAAAATTGTCATCAACTATTTTGTGAAATATGGGGGCTGAAAGCTGAAATATTTTGGCTTTTTGGGGCAATTGATCTCCTTTAAAAATTAATTTGAAATTTTGGTATTCTATTTAAAACTATAACACACTTGGAGAAATACAATTACATACTTTTTATTTCAATCAAACCATTAGATTTTCAATAAAGTTTTCGAATTAGTTTTTAAAGTGTTTAATTTTCACAGAAATAAGTATTTTATTGAACTAAAAAAGATGTCACTTCATTTTCTAAGGTATGTTTCAGTTATAGAGAATTACCAAAAGTTTAGGAAGATCAAAATACCCCCCTCCAAAAAAGTTTAGATTTGGCCTTCCATACATAAAAAAATTGATGAAAAAAATTTTCACTCACGGCAACAGATAAAATTTCAATATCTTTACTAAATCCAATACAAGAAGCTTCGAAAAAATATTATGACCAGCCCCTGGTTTCTTATGGAATACTATAACTAGTTTCATTAATATGGACCTTGGTTTTGGTAAATCTATTTAACACCATATTATTTTTAGTATTATTATTATTATTATTATCAGCTTGTTATCTCGCACTTAGTTCTTTATGCAACCTCCATCTCATGACTACTATTATTATTTTGTACATCAAGGGATTGTCGAGTACATTGCAGTATTTGGCGCATTATTATTATTATTTTAATTGAATAAATGAATTAATAACATGCTAATTATATACATGCATCTATATCTCTACAAATATCTTCACTGATTTTTTTTCTCCTATGTGCCTAGGAACTTTTGTGTTATTGAGCATGCGTCCAGTACAATATTGACTTTTGAAGAGCAATGTAGATGTTAGGTAGCAGACCAAGATCAGAGTTAATATTATTATTATTATTATATTATTATTATAATAATAATAATAATAATAATAATTATTATTATTATTATTATTTTCTTTTCATTGTCAATGTTTTATTTATGTCTGTACTTATGACAAGCATGTAATTATGAAAATAATTGATGACAAAATTAAAATGTTGTACTTAGACATAATTGAAAATCACACACATGGTTGACAAGATTTTACGACTAATACACTTGAATATTGAATATTATATCTTCGTCTTATTGTATTGAATATTATTCCTAATGTTTGTTACAGATCAGTATGGAAACCAGCGCTAAACAGACCAACCAGCAAACAACGCAGGAATCATCATCACAGCCCAGGCAGACGCAGAGTCCCCTAGTAAAACAGCAGTCCCTGTCACAACCTGATAAACCCCAGGACCAACAGCCTCAAAACCCCAAACCCCCGCTCACTCAACAGCAGCAGAGACAGCAAACCACTTTCAAACAGCAGGGGTCCATCAGGCAGTTGAACCCGCCACATCATGGGCATCCCCACCATGGACTTGATGGTAATTAATAGAGTAAATTTTGGAAAATATTCAGCAAGTATTATATACATTACAAACAGCATCATTACATATCACAACAATATATTTACAAATAGTATATAAAACTGCCTGTGAGAGACCCATAGGTAGTCCTGTTCGGGGTCCTTCCAAATTAATAATTATAAAATATATGAAAGAAAAAGTTCTTACCAACAAAGTTTTTTGCAAAGTAATAATTTAAATTAAAAAAGAAAGATAATATTAATAAATAAATTAATATCATTGTAAATACATTGTAATTTAAATATAATTGTGAATATTATATAGATGATGATCAATGAAGATGATGATAGCCTGATATTAAAAAGAGACAGTACCTGTAAATATGATTTCTATTTTATGATAGTTAAATTCAGTAATGAATAATAAGACGAAGTTGTCACAACCACAAAAATGAAAAATAGTGAGATACTACTTTCGGTTGTTACACCATTATCAATCTCCGAGTTTGTTTGAGATTGATAATGGTGTAATAAAAAGAGTTTGTTTGAGATTGTTAATGGTGTAACAAACAGAGTTTGTTTGAGATTGGTAACAACCAAAACTAGTATCTCACTATTTTCAATAAATGTGGTTGTGACATTTTCGTCTTATTATACATTATGGATATCTTCCACAATATCACCTTCACCACTACAAAGAAAGATAAATACATGACCTGGTTTTTTTAAATTGTTTAATTTTCTTGTAAAAAGTTTGCAATTTTGATCTTTCTGCTTTCTTATCATTTTTCCGGTGGTTCAAAATCCACCTTAAATTATCCGAGGTTCATCAAATTAACCATATCATAACTTTAAACAACGGTGTCGAACTGATGTGGTAATTATTGAAATTTGGGTAAATCTTGCGCTGCTAACGTTAAACCTGGTGTCGTACTAAACGCGCACAGTACTAAAAGTGCTAAACGTGCTTAAGATGATCTTGAGATTTTTAACTTCTCTGTAGCTCAAAATACCACTTGTTGTTGATCTTGTGACGATTCAATCAATGAAAATCTGTAATGTTTTGGGAGTTATTACAAAGATCATTTTCGGCTTCTCAATGATATTGATAATATTATTGAATATAATATTATAATAATATTAATATGGATGAAACCCCACGCAATCAAATCATAATTTGATATTGTTTAAAAAAATTATGTTACAATTTCCATTCAAAGTATACAGTTTGTTATTACTTATGATTTGATTGATCACTTTGATCACTATAATGATCTAAAAGTGATCAATAATACTTCCGAATCTACTTCCGATTTGCCTTTCTACATGAGCGGCAGTTAAGGTAGCCGAGGCCATTTCTTGACCCTTCAATCAAACTTGTGCGCGTTTAGCACAGAATACCATGGAATTCTAGTTGTGCGCTTCAAATTCCATGGAATTTCAGTGCGTTTAGCACTGTGCGCGTTTAGTATGTAACCCTTGCAAAAGTTACATGCGAGTAGAGTTTTAAAGATTATCTCTAATTTTTCTCTCTTAAAAATAGTATCTGATCATGAATTTTGTTTTCCACTTGAGGATTGAAAGTTTATTATTAGGTTTAAGGGCTATTGTGAATGAAGTTTTTGTGGAAGGGGCAGTATTGAGCCGGCAAGCCTGTAGTTTCTAGTTTGCTGTACCTTTGGTGTAAATAAATATCGAGTCTAGAGGTGATCTTGATCTTGCGTAGCGTTATCTAGCGTAGTTCTGCGTACGTTCAAAAATTAATTAATTATTTACTAGAATCATTTTCTTTTTTCAATCCACAGGTGTTGAGGTGGAAACAGCTGGAGGAAATGCGAGTGGAGTTTTCCCCGAAGCTGGCAGTTGGTTGTGCTGTTTGCCCTGTGCTTGGCTACGGGGCAACGCCAGCGTCCACAAGGCATCACTCACCATAGCCATGCTCCTAGTCATGTCACTCCTGGTAGCTTCACCCGTCCTATTTCTGATCAGCAGTGCTCCTGGCGGCGATGTCATGAAGAACTGTCATACTCTGGTAAGTTTTTCACCATCTTATTCCCAAATTTAGTTTAATTTTACCATTCTTTTTTAATTGATTTCGTTGAAATTATCCAGTTTGCATGATTAATATCTTATCTGATTCTTAAATTCTTATAGATGACGAACCCGTATAATGAAAAATGCACAAGCTAGTATTTATTCACCCACGCAGTTCACACCATTACATGAATGCTACTAAATAACCAAATTAAGTTTAATTTGAAACACAAAATCAATAAATACAATAAACAATTAAAATTACAAATTACACAAAGTATTTTGTATGAAACAGGAGTAAATTTAATTTTTTGTAGATTATGTCTTGAAGACTTCAGATGAGGAGTATAAGACAAGTAAGATCATCAATTATACAATTTTATACCTGTTACCATAATTACTATATCAATTAGTTGAGGCGAGGCTTAATTTTGATGTGAAAGGAACTCTTGTACACTATGCTTTACACTAAGCAAAAGCTTTATCAACTAAATATTTTTTCAAATGTTTTTTAAATACTTCTATATTTTTAGGATTCTTTAAAAACTCTAGTACCATAGAATTGTAGAGTTTCCTAGATATAACTAGGTTTTTGTTGGAATAAACTACTATTGTGACTCAAAGAGCTTCCAATTCAAGTGATTTTCATTTCTTGTCTATTATTTCTATCATATATCTATCACATCAAAATTAAGCCTCACCTCAACTAATTGAAGTAATTATGCTATCTAGTGTATAATATTGTTGATATGACTTGTCTTATACTCCTTGACTGGAGTCTCCAAGACGTAATCTATAAAAAAAAGAGTCTACTTTGCCTTTATAAGGATGCGAAAATTCACCAATTTTCTTTTCCTATTTCTATCACTCTTTGAAATTTTATTTGAATTTTTATTGGTTATATCCGAATGGTCCCCTCATAAACTTCAGCTCTGGTTTCTTAATTTGTGTGTTTCCAAAACTCAGAACCTTTTTAAAATCACATAATTATGTCTCACTTTGTTTGATGTTTGGTTTTATAGAAATTCTTTGATTCTCTATATCGTTCACAATTGACCCTCTGATTAAAAATCTTTTCGTGTGTTTCATGGAAATCATCAAATTTTATAAAACGGTTCACCATTAATTTATTCTCTAAATGGTATTTGAATATTTTTGTATGTTTTAGTCTATACCAATTATCTAATTCTCTTAATAGTTGTTCTACATTGATCTTCTAAATAGAATATTAATATTTTATGTGTTTTTCTATGCAAGGTTCTTGTCTCATCAACCTACTCTTATTCATTCTCATTTGATTTTCCGTGCTTCAATGACTTGATGTTACAAGCTTTATTATCACTTACCCGGTGGTTCGGAACCCACATAAAATAGTAGGTCCACCATGTTCCCCGTAACATGGCACAAACGGCGAGGTGGAACTACCCGTAAGGGTCTCCCCACCATTAAAAGCCATACGCTTATTATTATTATTTGATTTTCCAATAATTTTTGTATTGTAGTAAATTATATAAGTTTACTTATGCAGTATAAGTTTTAGGCATAGAACACTTCAGAGATTGAATAATTCGTAAATTCAGCGTAAGCGCTTGTTTTCCAACATCCAGGACAATAAAAATCATTTGGACCAGACCTAGTACGTCCATCTTGAAATATGATGGATGACTACTATTATCAGTACTTATGAATTACTTATGAACTATTCCATCGAGACCTGCAAACTCATTTCGGGCGATAACATAAATATTTAAGTTTATTCCGTTATCATTGTCATCTGAACAAATTATCAGTTCCAATCACATCCTGTCTACTTGTTTAAATTATTGAGAGAAATTATTTTGTGTGGGAATTTATCGAGTTACACCATTATTGATTCTGGATTGATGACAGAGCTCGTTTAATGAAGCACATCAAAACAATCCGAACGGTTTTAATTATTTTTGTTGTTTGAATTCATTGGCCGGGGGAAAAATTCAGTGAAGCATTTAACAAAGTCGTTTTGAAATAGAAAAAGTCTCACTGAGGTTTGTTCTGGGAATGATGGAATCCGCTTTGAGTACAGGAATACTATTTCCAACCAATCAGGTTTAAACAATAAAAATAACCACTGAGTTATTGAACAATATATGCGAAATCGGATCTTTCAAATGGAATTGATTGATATTATTGTGGTATTGTAAATAACTAGACGTTTAATTTAAATCAATGCTTAGCTTTCTACTACTCTGATAAAGCAGATTAATTACTACGCCATTAATCAATAATAGTGTTACGGGTTCTAGCATTGAAAATAATGCTGGCAAGATGTAAGAATAAAACTAGAATTTTATTCACACAATAACTCACTTCACAAATTTATCATAAAAACAAATAAGCTAGAAGTAAGACAACTATGTACAGATTTAGTCAATGAGAACCTTTAATAAATGTATATCAGTTACAGGCCGATCTATTTATTACAAGAAACACGATCAAGATACAACAGGCACTGCTTTCTTTAAAAATGTTCAATTTAAAAATACAAATTTTAGGTTATGACCAAGTTTAACTAGCAATTTCATTTTGAATTACAATTCCTGATTCTTCCCAATATAGGCATATCAATTATTTAAATGTTCACTTTAAATACGAATCACTAAAACTTTCCAATAGTCCAAAAAAAGTGAATATAATTTTGAATTCTGTTTGAGATTTTAGAGCTGAAAATGTGGAAGTCATCCAATCATATGTCTAACAATTTATCAATAATGGTAATAACTGTCAAATATTTTGATGTATACAACTGGAATAATTGAATTGTAACAGTCCACTTACTCTCAGTTTCATCAGCACTCACTATTCAACAGTCCTTTATAACTCACAAGTTGTAGATTAAATGCAATCACACTCACAAAGACGAATTCTCACAAATACACGGCCTTTGTTGGTACTGGAACTGCCACGGTACACTGTACTGGCACTGTCCACTCTTAGCGGCTTGTTGTCTATTTACATCTCAGAACAAGACTGAACGTTGCGGCCACCAGTAGCATTTACCTTTATATATTTATATATTTATTTTACCTTTGTATATTTATACATTTATATATACCACCCATGAAAATTTCTACGTTGTTGTACTGCATTCTACGTCTTTCTATTTGTTCTTTTTCGTCCTACCACCTTCCATTAACCATTTTGTCCATCCGTGGAAATATTACGCTGCCAAATGTGATCGAGATATGCTTCAACCTCCAACAGCCTCGAAGTTGTTCTGAAACAATCTGGTAAGTTCATATACAATAGCAATAACAATAGCATCAGAAACACTATAGCAAGAGAAGAGGAAAAAACAAATGACTGAACATTATTCCTTTTTTCATTTATTTATACATATAATTTCCAAATTTCAATTTCTTTACACATTTCAAAAATACAATAGAATGGCAAATTCCATATAAACTCGTTCGGTAACCATATTAGAAATCGTGTTGAGGCACCATCATGTCAAGTAATATATTCATTTATTTATTAATACCGTGGAAGTACAACTTATTGTAAAGAAACAACAGGCCTTTAGCCCAAAACTGTCTGTTACTAAATTTTTGTAAGAGTCCAAATATTAATCTGTAAACATAGTTTATGTTCACGTTTTTATTGAAATATAGCTTGAATCTTCTGAAAACACAATTACGGTGTTAAATTTAAAAGATGAAGCACTTAGATTGATTCTTTCCAATACTCTTCAAGATATTTCTGAATTTTTAAATCGAGTCCCTGAAATTTAGACTACATTTTCAGACGATTTTGATTTTTACAAGAATATTATAGAGTAGGCTGGCCTATAACAAAAATCAAGCATAATGTTAAAGTATCACATTGGTAATATCAAAACTGACACTGTATTTTTATCTGAATTATAATTTTTATTTACTTATTCTGAAGTACACAACCCCTTATGGAAGACTGATGAAGCTTCTCCAGAAGTGAAAAGCATTCCTCCAGTTTGAGTGAGGGAAATTATAATTTAAATTGAAATGCAGTATCAGTTATGATATTAATTTGATTGTTTATCTAGTATTTTATCATAGAAAACATACAGATATTACATTACCATTATAGTAAGCTGCAATCCCAGTAATTATAGTAGTTTGATTGTAGAATTTTACAATGTAAATGTAAGAATTTAATATCAAAACTGACAGTTTTGTAAATGTAACAATTTAATATCAAAACTGACAGTTTTGTAAATGTAACAATTTAATATCAAAACTGACAGTTTTGTAAATGTAACAATTTAATATCAAAACTGACAGTTTTGTAAATGTAACAATTTAATATCAAAACTGACAGTTTTGTAAATGTAACAATTTAATATCAAAACTGACAGTTTTGTAAATGTAACAGTTTAATATCAAAACTGACAGTTTTGTAAATGTAACAGTTTAATATCAAAACTGACAGTTTTGTAAATGTAACAGTTTAATATCAAAACTGACAGTTTTGTAAATGTAACAATCAATGATAAAACCACACCTGAGACAAAGTCAGGAATTTTATTATTGTAATTAGGTAATGGATTGTGTAATAATTGATGAGAAAGTATAATTTAGAGGGGAAATTGATGACGAAGATGAAGATGAGTTTGATGATGGTACTTTTTCTTGGCAGTGTCCCCTGCCACCTACAAGAACTCTACTTTCTGCTGAACTTTGCAAAACTGTGGAATATTCAAGCTGAGCGATGTCAGGCCGCGAAAAACGCTGTAAGTCCCTACTTGCTATGCAAATGGCTGCCTGACATTATGCAAATTGGAGTGGCAATGAGCGAATGGGAAAAAAGGGAGAAGAAGAAAAGGAAGAAGAAAGTGAGATTGGAGAAGAAGGAAGAGAAAAAGAAGTTGTTGATGATGAAGAAGAAAAGGGAAAGTAGGAGAAGGAGAGAAAGAAGATTATGATGAAGAAGAAGAAGAAGAGGACTGGAAAGAATAAGAAGATTAAGAAGAACGAAGAAAACTATGAAGAAGAAGAGAGTGAAGTGGAGAAAAGAGTGAAGTGGAGAAAAGAGAAGATGAAGATGAAAAAATAATAAGAAGAAAAAATAGAAGAAGGAGGAAAATAAGAAGAACAGAGGAGGAGAGGAAGAACAGAGAAGGAGTAGTAGAGAAAGATTTATAAAAAGATGAAGGGAAAGGGTAAAAGGAGAAGAAGAAGGGGAAGAAGAAGAACAGAGGAGGAAAAGAAGAAGAGGTCTGGAAAGAAGAAGAAAAATTAAGAACAAACGGAGATAAATACGAAGAAGGAAAGAATTAACTAGAAGAAAGAGAAGATGTAGATGAAAGAGATAAAAAGAAGAAGAAAAGTAAGAAAAACGTAGAAGAAGAAGAAGAAGAGGAAGAAAAAGAAGAAGAAGAAGAGGAAGAAAAAGAAGAAGAAGAAGGAGGAGGAGGAGGAGGAGGAGGAGGAGGAAGAGGAGAAAAAGAATTTGATGATGATGATGAAGCAGAAAGTGAAAGTAGGAGGAGAACAAAATGTTGAAAAAGATGAAGAAGAACAGAGGATAAAAAGGAAGACGAAGAAGAAGAAGAAGAAGAAGAAGAGAGGAGGAGAAGAAGAGGAAGAATAAGCAAAAGTAGTAGAGAAAGATTCATAAAAAGGGGATGGTAAACGAAAGAGGAGAAGGAGAAGAAGAAGAATAAGATGAAGAAGAAAAATGTGAAGAAAAAGAAAGTGAAACAATGAGAGGAAGAGAAAGAAGAAGAAGAAGAAGAAGAAGGCGAAAAAGAGGATAAGAAAGATAAATGAGAAGATGAAAAAGAAGAATTAGACACATAAAATATGTTACAGTATTATGCAAAGAAAGAAGAAGAAGAAAAAAGAGAAGGAGGAGAAAAGAGGAAGAAAGTGGAGGAGAAAGAAAAATGAGAAGATAAAAAAGAAGAACGAGACACATAAAATATGTTATAATATTATTTAGAAAAAAGTAGTCGAGGAGAAAAGATAGATAAGAAAAGTATAAGAAGAAGAATAAGAATATGAAGAAGAAGAAGAAGAAGAAGAAGAAGAAGGAGAAGAAGAAGTTATCCATGTGGTGGAGAAAAGCAGTGTAAGGAAAAGTAACAGGTCGTTTACCAGAATATAATATAAGCAAATACTTGGCATAGAATACATTATGGTGCGCGACGCTCGCTAGGCTGCATGAGAAAAAGGAAGCCCCACAAGTGACAAGCACCCCTCACACACACACACACACACACACACACACACACACACACACACGAGAACCAGGTCATGTTCGACGAAAAGCATCATCTGTCTCTTTTCCACAAACTCACTCTATCATTCGTTCTCTCTCACACACTATCTTACTCGGACTCTCACTCACTGTATTTCTTTCTTTCATTCTCACTTTCTCCAATCTCTTTTCCCGTCCATTCATTCTCTTTTGAGTTATCTCTCACTCATTTGTTTTCTGACACTCACTCTCACACCAGCTCTCTCAGTCCCTCTAGCTCTGACTCCCACTCTTACACTCTCGCACTCTATCACACTCTTTCTCATTCAATCTCTCTCACTCACTTTTTCTCTCTCCCGATATGTCTCTTTCTTTTAATCTCATTTTCTCTCGTTTCCTCTATCCTACTCTCTCACACCATCTCTTTCTCACGGACTCAAACACTCTTTCTTCTCCTCTTTTATCTGTCCTTTTATCGCCCTTTTGTAACTACTATCGTCCATTCGTTATCTCTCACTCATTCTCTCTTTCCCTCACACTGACTCTCCCACGTGCTCTCTCATTCCCTCTAGCTCTCTCACCACTCTTTTACTCTCTCTCACACTCTCTCTCTCTCTCACACTCTCTCTCTCACACTCTCTCTCTCTCTCACTAATTCTCACTCACTCAATACCTCTCGCTCTTCACATTTAAATACAGACTTTTCAATTTTCTGAATGAGGAGCTATAATATTTTAAGGCCAATTCAATTTTGCAATAATAATTTATGTATAGAAGTTATATTATTTTGTTTTTGTTCCATGTATCTGGTTTATTTTATTTTTATTATTATTATTTTTATCTGCATTTGTATATTTAACATGTATCTGTCACCATAGGTGACAAGCCTAGTGGCAATTAACAAATAAATATCTATCTATCTATCTTTCTCTCTCCTTTGTATCTCTTTCTTTTACACTCATTCTCTCTCACACTATCAGTCTATCTATGTCTCTCACACCATCTCGTTGACTCGGATTGAACCACTGTTCCCTCACACTATTTTCCTCTTTCAGTTTTGCGCCGACAACTTCTGACAGTTTAAATTCAGGTTGCCAAGCCCCCCTCCTCCCCCCCCCCCCCACCCACGAACAACATCTTCGACGAGTGACGTCATATTATCATGATAAATTGCTCTGTCATCTTCTTTCTACTTTCATATAATATTGGAAGTCTTTTCTGGATTGAAATTATGCAAGCATGAAGAAGAGACAGAAGAAGAACAAGGAGAAGAAGATAGGGAAGAGTAAGACGAAGAAGAAGAAGAAGAAGAAGAAAAAGAAGAAGAAGATAGTGGAAAAGAAAGTGGAAGAAGAAGAAAAGGAAGAATAAGAGGAGATAAGATGATAGGAGAAAAATAAGAAGAAGAAAGAAGATGAAAAAGAGACATGGAGAAGAAGAATAACAAGGAGCAGAAAGAAGAAGGAGGGGAAGAATAGGGAGGAGGAGGAAGAGGAGGAGAGGAGGAGAAGGAGAGGGAAAAAAGATGAAGTAAAAGAGAAGAAGATAGAGGAAAAGAAAGTGGAAGAGTAAAAAGAAGAAAAAAAAGAAAAATAAGAAGATGAAAAAAGAGGCAGGAAGAAGAAGAATAAGAAGGAGCAGTAAGAAGAAGAAGAAGACGGGGAGGCAGGAGGAGGGGGAGGAGGAGAAGGGGGAGAGGGAGGAGGAGGTGGGGGAGGAGAAGGAGAAGGAGAAGGAAAATAAGAAGAAGGAGTAAAAGAGAAGAAGATAGAGGAAAAGAATAAGAAGAAGAAGAAGAAAAAGAAGGAAGTGGTGAAGAAGAGAGTGGAAGATGAAGAAGAAGGAGAAGAAAAATAAGAAGTGATGAGAAGGTAGGAGAAAAAAAGAAGGATAAAGAAAATGAAAAAGAAGATGCAGAGAGAAGATGCAGGGAATGAATAGGGAGTTAGAGGACGAGGAGATGAAGGAGAAAGAGGAAGAGAAGAAGAAAAAGAATAAGAAGAAGGAAAAGAAGAAGAAGATAGTGGAGCAGTAAGAAGAAGAAGAAAAAGAAGAGGAAGATAGTAGAAGAGTAAGCATAAGAAAAAGAAGAGGAAGATAGTAGAAGAGTAAGAATAATAAAAAAAAGAGGAAGAAGAAGAAGCAGGAGAAGAATAGGGAGGAGGAGGAGGAGGAGAAGGTGAAGGAGAAAGAAAAGAAAAAGAGGAGAAGAAGAAAAAGAAGAAGATAGTAGAAGTGTAAGAAGATGAAGAAAAAGAAGAGGAAGAAGCAGGAGAAGAATAGGGAGGAGGAGGAGGAGCAGGAGAAGAATAGGGAGAAGGAGGAGGAGGAGGAGAAGGTGAAGGAGTAAGAAAAGAAAAAGAGGAGAAGAAGAAAAAGAAGAAGATAGTAGAAGTGTAAGAAGATGAAGAAAAAGAAGAGGAAGAAGCAGGAGAAGAATAGGGAGGAAGAGGAGGAGTAGAAGGAGAAGGAGAAGTAGAAGGAGAAGGAGAAGAAGAAGATAAAAAAGAATAAGTTAGTAGAAGAGGTAGTGGAAGACTAAGAAGAAGGAAAAGAAGAAGAAGAAGATGATGAAGAATAAGAAGCGAGAAGAAGTGAGGAGAAAAATAAGAAGAAACAAGATGAAAAAGAAGAGGCAGGGAGCAGAAGAAGGAGCATGATGAAGAAGAAGGGGAAGAAGAAGGAATGGGGTGTAACGCTGCTTGACAAGGATAAATGCCTCTCCAATAAACAGCGATTTCCATCGTATCAGGATCAGGCAAATATTGCTGCGAATAGTTTTCAAACTGCTCAAGTAGTGAAAGGAAATGCTTGTTGCTGACATGGGCTTCCTTAGAAACTGTTATTGAACAGAATTTGATGTTGCGTAAGTTTACGAAGCGTGCTGAAAGTGAAATTATACTGAAAATTTGACACGGGTGTGCTCAAGCTCGTAGCTCATAGCTGGAGTCGGCGTAGCCGAGTTGGCTTATCGCTGGTCTGATAAGCCAAAGGTCCTGGGTTCGATCCCAGTTGAGTACAAGATATTTTTCTCGAGCCACTCCCGTGTTTCGGAGGACACGTTAAGCCGTCGGTCCCGGTTGCATATAAAAAAAAGCAGTCGTTAAAAAAAACGGCGAGGTGGAACTACCCGTAAGGGTCTCCCCACCACGAAAAGCCATACGAATTTACTTTAGCTAGCATCAAATCGTCCATTTAAAAAAAGGGACACCGACATTTATTGAGCTGAAAGTAAAATTATACTGAAAATAAAATAAGTATCTTCACGAAGCTTGCCAAAAATGTCATCCACTTAAAATAGTAGGTCCGAAGTTAACTTCCAGTTCCCGGGGCCCTAGACATACTTGAAAAAAGTATAAATATGCACTTAAAAAGAGAATCCCGAATATACTTCCTATCCTGGCCTCAAGACAAACTTTCAATAAAGTTCCTACACTTGAAAAAAAGACCCCGTATTCACTTCCTGCCCTAGGCCTCCCAGAGACCTAGTGACGGATCTTCATGTGCTGCTTTTGGTAATGATTATTTTACTTAGATTTTTGAATTCTTGAAATACGATCTCCCAGGGATCTACAAATTGAACTGCTCTGATTGTAACAAATTTTACATAGGACAAAGAGGTCGCGCATTCAAACAACGATACAAAGAGCATTTACAAGCATTAAATACAAAAACTGAATCGACCACATCATTCAAACTGGACGCACTTTTACTGACATCACTACCAACCCACACATTCTACATATAAAATCTAAAGGACATGAACTTAATACCTTGGAACAATTTGAAATATACAAACACACCACACACAATAAACAAAACATCCTCAATGAGCAATTAAATTTTAAATCTCACAAACTTTCGGATCACATTCTACAAAAACCACAGTAATTCTACCAACTAAAAACCGACACTGACGATCAAGGATGCTGTTGAAAATGAATCATCACGATTGGAAAACGTTTCAGCCTACGTTAGTAAATATATATTTTTAATTGTCAATTAAAATTGGCCGCACGTCGTTAAATTTACCATAAAAAATTGATAAACTTTTAAATTGATAACGATCAAGCTATTGAAATGACTACCATTTGCAAAGGAGAAAGAAGTTAATTATTATTCCATTATTATATTTTTAATTTTAATTTGAGAAAGTCAATTTTGATCATATTTGCAGATGATAGAGCAGGAAATTCAAATCAAAATGTTCGATTACAATATAATATTCAATTTAATCTTCCAATATGAAATCAAATTCTTTTGCCTACTATTATTATCTATTAATACTCAACTGGTGGTTCGAAACCCACATGAAATTGTAGATCCATCGGTTCATAATGTTTACTATAACATAGCTTGAACGGTAGGTTAGAACCGATTAAAGTCACACGCTTATTACTATTACTATTTCGTATCAATCTAACATCAAAACTGACTATTTAAAAAAAATACATTGTCAATTTTGACATCAGATTGTTCATCAAGCATTTTGTCACGAAAAACATCACATATTTCATTTTGGTCTAATGTTCATTAGATTCTTTTGTTTGCAAACAAAATAGCTTAGAAGTACAACGAGCAATCAATAGCTTGAACTAATTAAAATAATCTTAATTATCGACCGTCAATAAAAGTTGAAAAGCAACTTTGACTATTTCTAGAGGATTACTAAAGTAAGAAAAATACCTAACATGGTAATAATCTCATCAAGCAGTCTTCAATAACATTCACATATTTTAAGTACAGAAATAAATTATAATTTCGTGGATAATCAAATATATTATTACTAGCTGGCCCAACGCGCGTTGCTGCATTCTCATAAAAATTCTCCTTGATTTTATTATTCGCAACCTCCCGCTGAGGTTACATTTAAAATTAGGGAAGAAGTTAGTCCTAGGGCTCTTCCAGCTGATCATAGAGGCTTCGTTGTTTTCTTAATCACCACCTCTGAATGAAGGAACATTTTAAATTTAAACCTCCTATGACTATAAGGGTAGAAGCTAGGTTTTTTATTTTATTATTCGCCACCTCCCGCTGAGGCTGCATTTCAAATTTCTAGCTGCATTGGTTAACAGATGTCATCAACCTGGCATAATTACATTTCATCATACCCAGTCGTATGTTTCCTACATATTGCAAGGCTCCAACTGCACGGTAGCCTACATGCAAAGTGCAAAGTCTTTTGCTGTTCAAAGACAGCGTAAATAACGCCACTAAGGGGCCTGCCATATGATTAAAAACTGTTGACTTATATCAGCTGTTCCTTTAAGCTGTTTGGCTGGCAAGTTCAGTAGGTTAGGTCTACAAAATGGTTTAATTAATAATAATTATTAGCTCCCCTATTGAAATTTATGGTCAGAAACCATCCCCAATATTCACACAACATATTCCCAAAGTTTCATGCCGATCTGTCAAGTAGTTTTGGAGTCTATAGGGAACACACATACATACATACAGACAGACATTCATTTTTATATATAGAGATTAACGTCAACTCTGAACTCAATAATATTGAATATTTCTCAAAAACATTATAATTATTCCAATATGATGTTGATATTGAAGTTCTCAAATATATATGAATATTAAACTAGAATATCATCCATCTATCCCAGTCAGCACAACTATGTAAATTATACGTATTATTTATCTTCAGCCAAGGTCCATAGATGGTATATAATACATATTGCATTTGTATAATATACGTAAATAATACATCCAAATGTCCCACTTTTGATTGTATAATATACGTATATCAAGGTCAATCTATACATTCATTTGTGTAAATAATAAGTCTACAGTATATGTAAACAATACGTACACCATAGACATATAAGATACATATTAAAAACATCCCTAGTGCAACAAATTTACATATAATTTATGTTAATACATATAATATATGTAAACTTGATGTCAGTATATATCCTTTTCAAAATAAATTTAATGTAAATCATAGAGCTTGTCATACAAATGGATATTAAATGAACAGCCAGCAATATAGATGAAATAGATTGGGTTTTATTAAAAATAAACAATTTTTGTTGGACTTTAGACATTAGATTTTTTTGTCTTATTCCAAATTCTGGCTCCTGCCTGCCTAAACCATTCCTGCAGGCGATTTTCAAAAATCTTGCTGGTGAATATAGTGCAGTGTGTTGCACTAATAACCCCTGAAACAATAATTTTTTAATATTAATGACAAATATATTAACTTTTCATGTGAAATTTAACGACTTGCAGTCAAATATTTGTTAAGAATAAGTATAACTCACTTAATCTGGCCGAGCGCTTTCGAATCTATGAGATCCATCTTCAGAGGCGTGGGTTCCTAGATCATCATGTCAGTTTTTTGGTTAGAAGTGTTGTGGTTTTTGTAAAATGTGATCAAAAAGTTTGTGAGATTTAAAATTTAGTTGTTCATTGAGAATGTTTTGTTTATTGTGTGTGGTGTGTTTGTATATTTCAAATTGTTCCAAGGTGTTGAGTTCGTGTCCTTTGAATTTTATATGTAGAATGTGTAGGTTGGTACTGATGTCAGTAAAAGTGTGTCCAGTTTGAATGATATGGTCGGCAAAATTCGATTCAGCTTTTGATGTCAGGGATTGAAAATGTTCCTTGTAACGTTGTTTGAATGTGCGGCCTGTTTGTCCTATATAGAATTTGTTACAATCAGAGCAGTTCAGTTTGTAGATCCCTGGGAGATCGTATTTTAAATCTCACAAACTTTTTGATCACATTTTACAAAAACCACAACACTTCTAACCAAAAAACTGACAAGATGATCTAGGAACCCACGCCTCTGAAGATGGATCTCATAGATTCGAAAGCGCTCGGCCAGATTAAGTGAATTATACTTATTCTTAACAAATATTTGACTGCAAGTCGTTAAATTTCACATGAAAAGTTAATATTAACAACGCAGTTCGTCATGGAACAAGAAATCCAGGACAAATATATCTTAACTGAATACTTTATTACTTTGAAAAAATAAAATAAAAAGAACGCTGTAGTGGCAGATGAGTCACAAGAAGTTTCTGAACTTCACTAGCAAACCTGTCAACATTTTTCAAAACTCAACATCTATATCAACGAAAAAGTTGTAATTCTGATGTCTTCAGACAACATTTTTCAAGAAAATGTTTGTGTTTCTTGAATAAAAGCTGTGATAAGAGAAATTTCCTGCATTGTTAAATTAATATGTAAAATACACAACAGTAAATATATTTATAAGCTGACACCCAGCAGGGATAGTAACACCAATGGCATCATGAGATTTTATGGGAGAAATCATCTGTTTGCAAATAAAACACAAATTTAATTACCCCCAATTTTTATTCATGCAGTACTGTATTCCAATTTAAATAGATCAAGTTCTGTAGTGTTATTATTGTTTTTATTATTATTACTGTAGAACCCTTTAATATGACCTTGGGAAAGCAAAGTGCTCAAAATAAAGTGACCATGTCTGACAGTCCATCACACTTCCATCACCACGACCGGCACTGCATGGTGTCTTGCTCATCCCCAATTATTGAAAGTGTTCAAGGGTGGTTCCAGGAGTGCTGGTCAAGGGAGTTTTGATTAAATTTCCATTTATGACCAATAAGATGTAGCCAATTTGCCAGTTTTTGATTGATAATACACAATTGAATCACCAATTTTACCTGATAAAACACTTTCCAGCCATTTTTTTTGATTATTGAATGCAACAATTAATTGCCAAAAAAATGTGACCCGATTGCCATTGTAAAATTAATTAATTTTTATGATAAATTCAAGTTCAATTTCCATTTTTTGCATATGTGGCTTTGGTCAAAAACCCTTTTTGGCTAATAATAACACACATTGCAGTTGTCAAATCTGGACTATAAAATGTGGTGATTCATTTTTTTTGGCCATAAAATTATGTTAATCTGCCATTTTGCTTATTTTAGTCAATAACAACTTCTGGTTGGTGCATTTACCCTCCACAATGCAGTCCAGCTGTCCAATAATTTTCGGTAGACAGTATGCATGCAGCTTGGCTGTTATAATTAAATCAAATTATTTTTCATAATAAGGCTTAAAAGAAATATTTAGGAAACTTGCTTTAACAAAATAATACATCCAAGAACATTTTACATTACACTGGTTTTGACAGGAAGTAAAATTCAGTTTAGGGTTTTAATTTTTTTAAATTTACTCTGGAAAATAATCTGTAATTTGATAGTAGAATATACTTACTTTCTAAAATCAGAAAATCAGAATGATTGAAAGCTTGTTCAAGTCTCTCTTGCCTTTCCGCCCCTCCCAGCTTAAATTAACTGCAACTTCATTGGTGAGCAGTCTCACCAGGCTACTTGTTACAGAATCCTCTACAGAATTCCCTCCAATTTTCATGAGGAACTCAACCTGGAAAACAAAAAGTATATTGTAAAAATAAAAATTACACATAAATTACGGCAGTACAAGTTAAGCTGGTTTATTTTGAGAGATTGGCAGTTCTTTAAAGTAATAAAAATACATTTAGGCATTAGGCCCCACTAAATTGTCTAAAATGGAAGACAGTCTCACAGACCATCTTTTGTTTTATATAATTTTCCGTGTTGTATCAAGTTTTTTATTCCAGAGGTATTTTAGGGAAGTAAATCCTTAGGAGTTGTTTTAGTCAGCACTACATTTTTAGTATTTTTTACAAATCTTTTATTTATTTACATATTATTTTAGTACACTTACATATTCTAGTGTATGTGTGTTAGATGTAAAAAAGAATTATACTGCAGAGTTATATGTAGGGAGATAAGATATACACTGTCACAATACAATTAGATATGCAACACAGTAGTCTAAGTAAAGGTAAAAACAGTTTTGGAATTATTAGTTAAAAAATATTTAATAATGTACACATTCTAGTCATTCAAGTTGAGATCCTATAATTGGTTAACCCTGAACCCTTTCTATAGCTTGAGTGAATACTTTGCCCTGAAGTCAGTACACTTTTGATGGACACTCAATACCAAATAGGTAGGCCCACTATCTCTAAGAAACTTTATTTTAACTAGACAACACCTAGACCAAAGCCTAATAAACCTAATACATAAAATGTAGAACTACTTAATGAAACTTTATTTGTAATTGCACAAGAACACCTTATACACCAACACTGCACCCACCCACTTCAAAGTAATAAAAGTCATAGGTAATAGTCATAGGAACTCTCTGATTTATGTACCCAGTGGCGTACCGATAATGGAGCGAGTGGAGCAGTCGCTCCAGGGCGCAAGGCTGTGAGGGGCGCCCCGTTCTTTAGAGAAAATTGCTTTTTACTTACAAAAAATGTATTAATATAATGAAGGCCAAAAGAGTAAAATGCAACACAATTTAAAAAAAATCGTATGTATACATTGCTGTGCATTACTAAAGGGAACATTCATGTCAAATTTAAAAGAAATTGGTTCACACGTTCAGCCGTAAATGCGTTACAAACAGACAGAATGCAAAACGGTCGAGTCAAAAGAAGCAAATAGTCGAAAGTACCAAGCCAAAACAATTTAAATTGGGTGACAAATAAAGGTATAACAATTTCAAGTAATTGAATGAAGACTTTGAACTTATTCTGGAAAAATAAATCCACAAGAAGTTAACTGGTTCTTATATTAACAAGAACAGGACTGAAATACACCACTTTTGAATCCTATTTCCAAAGTATAAGAAAAATTTTGTAAGAACGACAAAATGATAAAAAAAAAACTGCAAATGAATTTATAGAAAAGAGAAAAAATCCAAAACAAGCTGTTTGGAAATTGATAAAAGCAGAATCTGGCCTGGCAAAAAATCATTCATTGGAGATTCACATCACTGACAAATGAGGTGTAGTAAGAGGCGGGAAAAAGCTGCTGATTCATTAAATGACCACTATATTAGTATCAGCCCAATCGGGTGGTTGAGTGTAAAGACTGATTTTTTTTTGGGGGGGGGGGGGGGGGGCATCGAAAGACCCTTCCGCTCTAGGGCGCTTGAAACCTCGGTACGCCACTGTATGTACCTCCTTAAACCTTGGCCTAATACGCCCCCATTGGTTTCTATTACTAAGAAGATGGACATTGAAATTTGCAGGCCTAATATTGGCTAATTTGTAATATTTTCATTTGATTATATATTGTAGGATGTCAGCATAACTGTACCCCTTACATCGTTTATATAAGGTACATAATGTTGACATATAACAGTAAATATAGGCTATAAAATGAAATATAACTTATAACTTAGGCTACTTTTACAATGCTCTGTGGAGTAAGGTTTTGGTTACTTATCATAATGTAAAGACATTGAAATTCATCATCAAAACAAATGATTTTACAATATTATACATCATACTCACCTAACCTATCTCCACAGTGCTGTAAAAATAGATAAGTGAAGCCAATTCCATTTTAAATTTAATTTAATGTTCAAACCACCAGAACAAATGATTCAATAGCCAACTTATTATATTATTAATTTCGATGTAAGCTATTGATATTGGTAAGCTCAATATTTCCAATCAGATAAGTTAAGTGTGGTACAAGTACAATACTCCACCCACAGCAGAGACTGAAAACAGATTTCAGTGGAAACTGTCAGTTGGGATAAGTTACCTAGAAGTTTATATGTTGATCAACCAATAGGCCCTAACCCTATTTAGTTTTAGTTTTGATTATCTAACATCAATAAGTTTATTCAACCCTGCAATTGATATGAAGCTTGAACTTAAGTGTTTGGATTTTTGTATTTGGGGCTAAACAGTAGGCCTAACATACAGAAACCTAACCTAAAAGACGTTTTTATAAGTTTCTTGGATCCTTTCGAAGCCAATAGTGACATAAGATTCAGTTTCTTTTTATACATTATGAATAAATAGAAAATAATACGTTTTCCACACTTACCTTGAACGAATAATTAATTGTCCTTAGTTTGAACTCTGAAGAACAGAACAAACTAATTTCTCACTTCACCTGCCAGAACAACAGTTCTTGAAAATTGACCTCAAAAATACACTACTAACGAACTCAAACTATAAATATATTGAAAAGATAATTAATATTATACATATAATGAAATTAATGTACAATAATTAAATGATTTATTACAACTAAAAGCGAGGGCAAGATCGAACAGAGCAGAAGTAGAAGCGTGTTTGTGTCTGTGTGTGTGTACTGTCTGTGTGTCTCAAAGTCGAATGATCCCCAGAATCGTGGAATGGTGGTAGCTTGGAAAGACAGACTCTAAATCAAAATGGACGACACCTTTATTCTGCACCAGCCAACTCACTACCTTCGTTCTAGGAAAAAATTTCTCTGGGGCTGGGGAAGTTTAAGCTGTCTAAATTGTAAAAACAACTGAGATAAATATTAAGTATTGCCATGTAAATATTTAGTCAATCTCGAATATAAATAATATATATAGTATATGTATAGCCTATCTTAATACATACCATATACATAACATTGACTTATTCTGTACTCATACCAGAATTTGTAATAGAAGCATAAAAGGTTATAAATGCATTCTCCAAGCAAAAAGGCTATTGCTTTTCACTTGTTTTAGTTTTCTCAAAATACTACATTAATTTCATGAATGTCAACCATGATTCGTCGAATTTATGTATACAATACATTCCAGATTCACATGACCTAAAATTGACCTATTGACTTAAACTATACGTATACTATACGGTTTGTGCTGACTGGGATGTTATTAATGCAGTTACTAGAATTCTACATAGTAAATAATAATCAGTTATTATGATTTGATAACCACAATATAAATTTTAAAGGTCTGTCAATTTCGATTGAGAAAATTAATCAATTAGCTAGTCATTAATCATCAATCAGCATTACTGTCAATGGAAGAACCATGAAATGAATATTTTAATAAGACCATACCAGGAGCTGATTGCAGATGAATATGAGAGAGCACAATACCTGATGGACATCGCATGAAAACATAAATCATGTGCAAGAGGAGGCAAACGAACAAAAGCACTCAGCTAGATCATAACGTGTAAACAGAAGGCCATTTCGCTGGAATGACAGAGCAGTTGTTATGAAGCCTCTATGAAAAAGTTGACAGCAAATGGCTTCCACTCCCACTTCACATAGTTTGAAACTTTCATTAATTTCGGCTTCAAACGTGGGCTGGTTTGTCAGTACCAGCGACATCCTTCCAGGCTTCCACCAAAAGTATGTTTGAAACAATTTAAACAAATATGCTTGAAACGATGTGAACAAATATGGGTATTTATTTAGTATCCGAACTTTTCGATTTTTCCAACAATTTTTTCCCCAAACACTCAAAACACACTAGTAAGTAATAATACACTGATATTTTGTGGGGGCAACACTTATTTGGCATTTAAATTAGAGTTTTCTGATGGAACTATTTTTCTCCCGCGTATGAATACTATGAACACACTGTAACACTGCCAGACTAGGCTAGGTTAGGTTAGGTTTGGTTTAGAGCTTAGCAAGGTCGGTGAGGTAGCCATTAGTAGTTTGATAACATATGTTTTTTTTGAAATGAAAAGATTTTGTGTTAGCAAGGTCGGTGAAGTAGCCATTAGTAGTTTGATAACATATGTTTTTTTTGAAATGAAAAGATTTTGTGTTTGGTCAGATCGACAATTATTGTTAGATCACATGGAAGATATTCATTCATATTTATTCATTACGTGAGATGTGTGATAGAGAGTGCAAACTAAAATTTTTAGAATCTATACGCCTTGGCGAAAAGGACGTGATTGAATTTTTGTTCAGGCATGGTGTTTTTAAAGAGATTTCTGTATGTTTAAAGTGTGGTGCGGAGTTGATTGTGAATAAATCAAATTTTAAATTTCGTTGTCAAAAGAAAATTCGAATTGGGAAGAAGGCGGCTGCGGTTTGTGGCTTTACTGGCTCGGCAAGGGTGGGCTCGTTCTTGGACAATTGTAGACTCCCAATAGAAAAATATTTCTATTTGGTGTCAATACTTTTGCACCTAAAGCCTCCCCGACAAACATTTATTTGTGAAGAGCTGGGAATTTCGACAACAACAGTGGTTGACTGGTAATCATTTTGCCGGGAAGTTTTTCTGTTCAATTGTTGGAAATTTTGTACCAAGTATTGAAAGGTTAGTAAGCTTAGTTTTCTTCAGATATGTGATTATTAATTTGATTTATATGGTTTAATGGTTGGGAGTTCATAATATGTTTGCAAATTATGAATTTTATAAATGAAAAATAAAATTTTCGTAAAAAAATTTTTTTTTCGAAAATTTGAATTTTTGGGTAAAAGAGACGCGACCCCCAAAAAATTTCAACGGATTATTGCTTCGTGGGGTGTGTAGATGTCACAAAAAAAAATTGTTGAAAAAATCGAAAAGTTCGGATACTAAATAATTACCCAAATATGTTTGGAACAATGTGAACAAATATGTTTCAAACAAATTATAATATGAGCAGCTATAACACGCCAGGGGCCATGTTTTGTTGAGGTTAGGATGAGCGTCCATTACATAATTTATTGAAAAGTACCTTGGATTTGAATTGTATTTGATCATTGAGTAAGTTGGTTCTGTCTTGTTTAAGTTGTATACTAGGTGTTTGATATTATGCTTTTTTCTTGTTTTGGCAGTTATCACGGTGTTGAATTGTTTCATTTATTGACACCAAAAAAATCCAAATTAAGTTATATTGAAAAAGTAGATTGCTGAGTTGCAATTTTTAGTTTTTCACGTCTGATTGATCATGAATTAATTTCATAAGTTGATCATTTTCTAATATCAAAACTGTCACTGTATTACTATTGAGGGATGCATTTCACTTCTAAAGAGAAGCTTCATCAGCCTGCCGTCAGGGGCCATGTTTTGTTGAGGTTAGGATGAGCGTCCATTATATAATTTATTAAATAGTGCGTTGGATTTGAATTGTGTTTGGTCATTGAGTAAGTTGGCTCTGTCTTGTTTATGGTGTTTGAATATATTTCATATTGTTCCAGTGTATTTAGTTTGTGCCTTTTTTTAAATATTTGTAGAATTACCAAGTCAGTTTGTATATTTTTGTGTAAATTTCCAGTGTTTATTAAGTTAGTGAATGTTTAAATCTGTGAATGATGAGTCAGTGTTGGAATGTAGTGCTTTGGTGTGTTCTTTGTGTCTTGTATTGAATGATCTGCATGTTTGTCCTATGTAGTACTTGGGGTATGAGCTTATATATTCCTGGTTTGCTCAATTTTTGAATTGTGTTGTTTGTTAGGTGAGATGTTTTTTGGTGGAGCAGATGTTTTAGAGGATTTTTCTGTGTAAAAAGATAAAAAAGGCTAGGATGAGATTGGTCATTGATTTACTGAACTTGTTCAATACCAGCGCAATTCAAATCTAACTCAATTTTCAATTAGATAATGGCCGCTCATCGTAACCTCAACAGCCACCCTGTTGGCAGGCTGACGAAGCTTCTCCTTAGAAGCGAAATGCATCCCTCCAGTATTAGTGAATATTTATCATAGTTTACATAGAAATACAGTGTCAGTTTTGATGTTAGACAGATAGATGCCAATATGCGACATATTTCATAAATGATAGACCTAATCAAATTCAGAATGTTTGAAAGTACCATAATTAAATGCGAATGAAAAAGATAAAAGCTACCCAGGATCGCTATTATAATCATTATTTCAGTGTCATTCATCTCCAAAGGTATCTTCATCAACAAAATGGAATCATTTCTCAAATTGGTACTTATTATTCAAATTCAACTGGAAGTATGAACAATAGCCTTAGGCACTTGAGCCAGCAGATCCATTTCACAAATGATTGTAATTAGGAAAATCTCCAATTCCATCATAACGATGTAGTTCTTGTAATGTAATTCTCCCGCTCTCCTCAAAAACGTTCTTAGTTTTGCCGTCCCCATTCTTATTAAGCTGGAATCTAATCAATTAAGGTACTGTCTCAGCCAATCTCAAAGGTATCGGTTCCATTGTCATTTTTGAGGAAAAATAAGCAACGTTGCTAATTAATTGGGAAAAGGGTTCTGCATTCTTAATTAATTTGAAGATTTTCTGACCGCAATATCTTTCCAAAACCATCGCATTTCTTCCGTCTTTTTTCCCCCCAAGGGCTGATAAGAATCTCCATCTCTTTATCGCAACCCGTGCTATAATAATTATAATTATAAAAATGATAGCAAACCTAATTCTCTACTTTCCCTCTCATTTTGCTTCTTCTTTTGTCCCTTTTCGTCCTTCTCCTTTTACTCATCTTCTCGCAACTTTATAAGCCTTCCTAATACTCTGTTAGTGATGGAAGTCCATTATTTCTCAAGAATTTTATTAAAGAGTACTACAATTTATAGACAGTACCGACCTCATTCATGGATTGTAAATGAGTGCGTTGTTAGTAGAACTAGTACCTTCTTATTTAAATAGATAATTCGGGAATCGATAATTATAATTATAATTGAAGAAAATTATAATTTTAAGTGGTTTATAACACTCTTTTTGCATTTTAAACTTAAAAAACACTTTTGAATGGAAATTGACTCACGTTATGGCGTGACGGCCGTTTCGCTCTGTTGTCTAGAGCATCGTCAGACGACCCACAGTACACTCTATACTGTGTACTGTGGGTCGTCTGATGATGCTCTAGACAACAGAGCGAAACGGCCGTCACGCCATAACGTGTCAATTTCCATTCAAAAGTGTTTTTTAAGTTTATAATACATATTAGTGGAAACAAGATGGATCTTCAACATCACTCTTTTTGCATTCAATTTAACTTAATACACATACAAACAAGGCACAGTTAGGAGACCGAGTCTCTTGAACAATTCAAGAAATAAAAGATATATAAGTATAAATGTGTTAAAAAAGTAAGTATTGGTATTGGATAGTTTTAGTGCTTTGTTTTTAAAAAAGACATTCAAAGTAATATTCATATTTTGGATAGAATCAGGAATTGTACTTCAAAGTGAAATTTCTAGTTAAACTTGGTCATAACCTAATTTTTTAATTGAAAATTTGTAAAGAAAGCAGTAGTGGGCTATGCCTGTTGTATCTTTACTTGATTGCGTTTATGTGATAAATGAAGAAATAAATAAGTACATTCAAGAAGTAAGTAGTATAGAAGAATTATCTTCAACAATTCAAGTCTCATGAATTTCAGACCTACAAGACTTGAAGCAAGTCTTGAAGTACATTTATAACAAAAATTTACACACCGTAGGCTAATTTTTTATTAAATACATAGAAAAACAATTCCTTTGCCTTTGAAAACAGCAATATTTACAGTATGAATTTTACAATTCAATAAACAATTGCACACCTACATAATGTAGTATAGGAGGAATAATTTAAAATGTATAACTGGTTAGGGAACGTCTCACTTTGCGAATGAGGAGAGTGGATAATTTTCTAAAAATATATTTCACCACTGATGAAATATATTCCATCAAAACTGAAGGCTTAAATATATTCAATTGTTTGGAATCCATGAATTGAAATGACCAGGAATTTAACCCCTTCATTATAATACAGTTGGCCAATTCATGAATATGAAGTAGAATTGGCTTAAAAAATGTTATAACAAATTATGAAAATCACCCTATTCTGAAAGTAGCTTACATAATGCTTTTAGCTACAATGAAAAACATTTGTTTTCAAACTATAGGTTCAGATTTTTTACGACATCTTTCTTGGAAAATTCGATTTAGTTCATAGTGGAAGAGTTTTCATCAATTCTATATTCAAATCGGGTCGAATAAAAAGTTGAGCATCTTTTTTTGTCAAATGAATAATGAGATAGACATCTATAGATCTGATAATGCAAAGAAAGGTATTTATGATTATGAACATATATAAATTTAAAAATATATAATAATAAGAATATATGAGCAATGATACTTGGAGACTGTGGCAAAGCTTAAACACTCTCACCATGTTTCCGGATGTGATTATCAGCCAAGCCATATCTCAATGGCAAACAATGTTGGGATGTAGTTTAAGCGATTTACCATTGTGTGTGTTGTCAGCTGCGCCTTTGTCAACATCCAACAGAACACGCTAAAAGGATTTTCTCACCCGTTTGAGTTTGGCAAAGCCAGTTAGTTCACTGAGTTACGTACAGTACTCCGCCACTCTGTGGTAGTGCTTAACTTGATTTCCAAACTAACAAACTAAAATACTTTGTCGCACATGAATAATCTAGTTATAATCATATATGTTTAAACAACCAGCCAACTTCATACGTAAATACTGCCCTACATTCTCAAACTTGGATTATTGTATCTAGAAGTTTAAAACTTTCTTTGTAGTGGCGAAGGTGATATTGTGGAAGATATCCATAATGAATAATAAGACTTGAAGTTGTCACAACCACATTTATTGGAAATTTTGAGAAACTAGCTTCGTTTATTACACCATTATCATCTCAAACAAACTCAGAGTTTGTTTGAGATTGATAATGTTGTAACAAACGAAACTATTATCTCGCGGTTTTTAATGTCATAGGAATTTCTATGATTTATCCATTCAATAGGGTTGAACAGGGGCGAAAGGAAAACAAAATTTCATAAAAAATAATTTAAATAATGAAAATGAGAAGCGAGGGTCTTTAATCGATTAATTTCTTATAATTAACTCCAGTACAGTGGATGAACTATTGTAGGTATGCTTCAAATTCAAATCATTTTTTTTTCATTTATAACAGAGGTCTTCGGGCCAGAATAACTACCCCAGTAGGTTCCGAGGGCCAGAACCGTTTCCATTTTCTACATCTATAGTGTTTAAAAGCTGGAATCCTCCACTCCTCCTCTTCCTCAGATCCTCTTACTTCCTCTCCCACACCTTCTCAAACTTCTCATCATCCAAGACCTATGATCGTGTACTTGTTCCTTATTAGAAGAGTAATTTTTAGAGAAATTTGTACCGGACATCTTTTTCTGAAAATAAATATCTTGAATAGAAAAAATTATTCCTCATAAAAGATGACAAAATATCACAATAATAAAGATTAGCAGCTATCCCAATCTATTTACTCAATCATTAATCTCAAGAGCCTTCTTTTAAGTGGTAAATTGAATGGGATTCGTGTAAAAAGAGCTGAATAATGGGATAAAACAGCAGGTAATATTGTGGAAAATATCCATAATGAATAAAGAATTGAATTTGTCACAAACACATTATTTATTGTAAACTGTAATATAATAGAACTTACTATGTTAAACAATTTCAAACAAACTAAAACTAAAGTACAAAGTAGCTTAATCTAATATACTCAACACAGAATGATAGTATTGGCTTAGGGTGAAAGTAATGAATAATAAGACGAAATTGTCACAAGCACATTTATTAAAAATATTGAGAAACAGGGGGCGTGATGTGTTTTGGCCTTCAGCCAATCACAACCTTCAATGAAGGTCAGTCTCTTTCTCGCTTAGCCTATAGTATCATTCCATGTTCAGTATATATTAAGGTACTCTGTACTTTAGTTTGTTTGAGATTGATAATGGTATAACAACCGAAACTAGTTTTCCAAGTTTGTTCCTAGAATCCAAGTTTGAGAATGTAGGGCAGTATTTACGTATGAAGTTGGCTGGTTGATTAAACATATATGATCATAACTAGATTATTCATCCAACTCATTAACCACGCACAGGTCTCAGACCTATGCGGGCTTCATCCTCCAAAAAAAAATTACAAGCTCACTGAAATTCAGTCAAGGTCAACCAAGTAAGACACAGAAGAACCGTTTTTTGAATGTAGGTTTCAATTATGATGAAACCAAGTTAGTTATATTGAATTGGTTAAAATAAATTTGGTCATACAAACTAGTATTGGAATCGTTTTTTACCAACCTAGTTATCTCCAAAGCTCCTAAAATGTTCAATTGTCTGCCTTTGCCAATCAAATGCAGAAATTCAACATTTTCTTCAGCCTAGGCTGAAAGTGCCTCTCATAGGCTGACCTTTATTGAAGGTCTGTGATTGGCTGAAAGCCCTAACAAGTCACACCCACTAGTGGGAGGAGCAACAAGGAATAATCAAAATCAGGAACCAAAAAATAACAAACAAGAACATTACACAAGTAGGCTGGAGTTAAACAATTAAAATAAAATAAAAATGAAGCTAAACGAAATGCAGCCAAGATTAGCTGAGAAAAACAAGAAAGTACCATTAGTAGAGAGTAGGTTTATTATGAAACCAAGTTTGTTGTATTGAATTGTTTGAAATAAATTTGATCATTTAAAAGTATTGGAATCGTTTTTTCCAACCTAGTTATCTCCAAAGCTTCTAAAATGTTCAGTAAAAGAAGCAATATTCTATTTACAAATTACATTAGTCTCCACGTCCTAGTCTAAGTTATTAGTAAAAATAAAAATATCTCTAATGTGTTATTAAACTTTCCACTCTCATCTAATATTTTTTAAATATGCTTGATTGTTGATACATTTGTTTTAAATGAAATGAAATATAGCTAAATCCATTAGCTATTTATATAGATAGCTATTTACATTATTGACTGTCAATACACGAGTAAGAGCAGTTTAATATAATTTTGTCGTTCAATTTACACCTGTTTATTAAAAATGCTATTTCATTCACAAATTGTATAATAGTCTACACTACCTAGTAGGAATATATAATACTTTCACGAAAATGAATATTCAGAACAATAGCCTCTTCTATGTTAATAAACTTTCACCTATAATCTAATACTGTTAAAATACACTAACTTGATTCCTGCCACATATACGGTACTGTTAATACACTTAAGAAGTAAGAGCAGTTTACTCAATGAACACAGTGCAGTGTTAGCAGCAGTGTTTGGTTTGAGGATTGTGAAGCGAAGCAGAGCAGTGTGGAGAGGCCTGGCTCTATTAATTTCGATTTAGGCAGCCAGCTGTTATTGACATAGGGCACCTTCCTCCATCCTCCTTGCAGAGGAAACATGTGACCACAGTAGCACAGAGCACAAAACAATAGAAGCTGCTTGTGCTGAGTGCACACATGCTACTCTATGGCTTTCTCACTCTTGTACATTGTGCTTTGAATCAAATTGCGATTTTTTATTTTAATAAATCATAAAATATAGCCAGCAATTGATCAAAGAAAATTGGGACGAAAAAATGTTGTTGATTCTCTGGTTAACGCGATTCAAGTTGTCGTAATATTCTCAATAAATTGCTGATTTAATCAATTCAAATCTCAATGCTTAAACTCACTTCATCTTATATTTTCATGACTAGTTATCTAATCAATAAATCTTTCCTTAGCTATTTCACACTATTTTAATTTTAGACCTACATATACCTACAATAGCTTTCTTGTTTCAAATAAAAGATTACACCTTGAATACACTGGTATAATAATAATAATATTAATAATATCGTGTGACCTGGCTGGCTCAGGTCTGATGTCAGAGTTATCAGGTCGCACCTGAATAAGTTCAGGGCCTCTGACGTGACTTAACGACTGTTATAAAGTTATAAAGAGTGAAAGACTGCTTAATAATGCTTATACTATATATATTATCATAATCTTACGGGTTCTATGTCTAAAATAACGTTGGCAACACTTAAATTTATCACTTGCACTTTATTTACACATATAATCCACAACTCACACTGTTAAGTAATTTCTTACAGAAAAATAAGCATAGATTCGAAAGTACTCGGCCAGTTTAAGTGAGTTATTATACTTATTCTTAACAAATATTTGACTGCATGTCGTTAAATTTCACATGAAAAGTTAATAAAAATAAGCAATTAAAAACAGATAAACGAGTTTTCAATATTAACATACAAAAATCAATCACTAAATGTCAAAAGGCCGATCTAATATTAAATAATAACTGTACAATAATATTCAAAAAGAAACGTCGAGGAAGAACAATTAACTTACGTAGCACAAGTCCGTAATACTGTATTAAGTAAAAGAATTATCATATAGAACTGTCAAGAGAATTATCACTACAGACAACGAAAGTTCATTGCATGGTTTGTAATAGCGCCAATGGGATGGGAACTGCCACTACTGCCACTTATCACGACGAGTTTCAAACAAGACTGAACTAGTTTCTTCAAATGCATTCGCCTTAAATAGGTTTTTCAACAATCGAGATATCTCTACATTTTTCTATCATCTTCTAAATAAATAAATAATGAAACTCGTACTTTCCACAATATTCGATAAGATTCCATTAATGTCTAATCAAACAACTAGAACATTCTACAAAGTAAAAAGTAAACACCATAAAAGTGTCAAAAGCAGAGTAATTAATTGCTTAGAAGTAAACATTTACATAGCAGATAACACCGAGAACGACTTCTTTCTCTCAATTCTCACTACGATATCTATTAATCTGTTACACAAAAACATTGAAACAGATAGTTCTCTTATTTTCTCTTGGTGGTTTGACTGATGAATTCTCCATCATTTCTTCTAGGTAGACAAGATGTTCAGTGTATGTGTACCTAACCTACTAGATAATACAACACAAACTGTTGAAATCTGTGGTGTAGCTCATTCAACACTTCTGTTCAGTGGTTGTACGAGCTTAGTAATATTAATCGTACCTAGCAAAAAAAAATCAATTAGCATTGGTAGGTTCATCAGTATCATAAGTATTATAGCCAATTCCTGCATTAGTAAATTATTAACATTAATGAGAGGTCTCTCAGTCAAGACTTCTGTGGTGGTGATGGGTGTTTTAGTGAGTGAGAATCTCACACTATCATTTGACTGGTGTCTAAGAAGGTTTTTTGTTAACTATAGAAAAAATAATAGCAAAAGTATCTCAGCCATTTTTATATTGAGTTTGTTAAAAATTTACACACAAATCCTCCAGTTTCTTCAAATCTTAAACCAAAATGATCTAAGATCATTTTAGATAAAAAGGTCATCTAAATAGACATCTTGAAATTTTCCATCTCAATTATCTAAGATCTTCTGAGAAAGAGAGATCGGGGTTTTTGCACTATAACCCCGCATTTCTTAAAAATTGTCATTGAACAGTAGATTCTTAACCTAACCTAACTGGGTCTTAGGTTAGGTTAGGTTATGAATCTACTGTTCAATGACAATTTTCAAGAAATGCGGGGTTACAGTGCAAAAGACTCGAAAGATCATCTAAGAGAGGTCTGAAATATTCCAACGAAGATGATCACTAACTTCCTTCCTTTCTATCATCTTAAATCATCCCCGATCACGCCAGAAACGTCTGAAATATTGCAACTACATTCATATCCATCCAAGCGTTATACACAAGATTGATCACCCGGAGATGGCAGTTATTGAGATGTATGTTGGAGATGTTCCCCAGATACATAAATGTGCAATTTGGAGCGTTTAGTTTGATAGTACCAACTGGGAACTCAAGCCACCTGCTCCAGTGTTTGGTGGAATGGTTGGCTCTCATCTTGAGTGAGATCATTGATCAGCTCAAGATCTCCCCAGTGCCATGCAGCTTATTCTCTTGTGGCCTAGTGTCAAATTTGATCTTGAAGCATGAAGAGGATTTGAAATCCAGGATTGTGTAACAAATGGATTGTACGATTTTTACTGTAATGCACTGTTTGAAAAATACCATGATTCACTCTCAATGATTAACTTTTTATGGTAAATTCAACGACTTGCAGTCAATTTAATTGAGAATAAAAGATATTTCCACTCACTTCAGGCCAAACGTTATCGAGTCATGGAGACTCATCTTCAAATAAAGATGGCCTTTGAAGATGAGTCACCATGACTCTAAAACGTTTGGCCTGAAGTAAGTAAAAATATCATTTATTCTCAATTAAAATTGACTGCAAGTCGCTGAATTTACTATAAAAAGTTAATATTAACAACGCAGATTGTTATGGAACAAGAAATCTAGGAATAAAATATGATGTTGAAGTCCCATACTACTTTCCACTTAATATTTAAACATAAATTGTAGCTGAAAATAATTTATTGGTGAACTTAAGACTGGTGAATAGAAATGCAGTGTCAGTTTTAATATTAGATTGAACTTAAGCATTTCTAATTCGTGTGATATCTATTTCGCATTGGTGTAATGCTTTCTCAGACACAGTTGAAGGTCTACTGAACCGTAATTTTCAAACCCTGATTTAGTAGACCTTCAACCATGTCTTTGGAAGCATTACACCAATGCTAAATAGCTATCACTCGAATAAGTAAGTGTTAAATTCACAAGTAAAGTATTTTAGACAATATTATGCACCAATAAAATATGATTTATTAATAGAATTTATTTTGTTGTGGTATAAATTATTATAATTTAGTTATCTTAGTTCAATTTGCTCTGTGGGAAATATCCTGTGGCTCTTTTGAGGAGATGCTTCTGTAGTAACTATCAGTTGCTGCTGGTCACTTGCCACTGTGATAATAAATTATATTATCATGAATAAATTTATTAAGCATCAATACATTGGATCATGCATACGTCAGTAAATTTGGAAGTGATAGCCGTGAGCCGTAGCAGGTATCTGTTCAATCAGATAGATAAGCTGCGTTCTCGTAGGACCTGTTTGTAACGGTGACCGATTGGATTGGCCAGTAAAAAAGACTCTGTTCTCTGCTGAAAATCACTTCCCGGTGGTTCGGAACCCACCTAAAACTATAGGTCCAACTCATAAATCACCATCATCCAACTCATTACCCACGCACAGGTCTCAAACCTATGTGGGCTTCATCCTGAAAAGAAATTGATACATTTCTGTTTTAAAGAACTAATTGTTCCGTAACACAAAATAAATTTTTGTAGAAGTAGGCTATTCATAATCTTACAACTAAGGTGCCCTGTATATTCAATTTATTGTGTCAAGTGAAATTATTTTGTTAGTGAAACAATTGTGTGTGGTGATTAATAAATACATTCAGGCTATCTTTTACATTTCTCACTCCATATGTGACTGTTATTTTGTTAATGTGTTGAAATTTTTATATTTTATTGTATTTTCTTAAATGTATATTGTCAGTTGTAATGACTTTGGTGAGAAATAAAGAAAAATTGAATTGAAAAAACGGTGTCAATGTTACACAATTTAGGACTGTCTCAATAATATTCAATCTAAAATATCCACGACAGAGTACTGGATTACAAAATGGAGTACTGTATTACAAGCTCCTCAACTGGAAAACAGAATTTAAATTTGAAATTGAAATAGAACTTAAATAGTTAGATCCAGAATCCTCCATTGAGCCTCAAATTCTCCTCTGTCTCAATTCTTTAAAAAAATATCTCCACATTCACAAATCATGAGAAACCAAAATAATCGAATCTCTTTGTAATACACTGTTTTTTATTAATTAGAGAGTAGGGAAAACTTCTGCGTTGGGCCAACATCTAACGATAATTAGACGATTTTTGTTGTTTGAACATATTTCTCTGCTGGCTGTATTATGTTTCAAAGTATCAAGGAGCTTCATGTTCACCGCTTTGAAACTGAGCAAGGCTCTTGAATTTCCTGAGATCTCTAATTACCTCTTCAATCAAGTTTCTCTGAGCTGTTGATGATGTGAAAATGGAGTCTACTTCCCTTACAGTGGACCTGATCTTTCCCATTCAAGTGCAGATAAGCTCACTTGATTCAGCTTGAGAGTTGAATCAACAGTGATCAGTCTTATTTGCTTAATTCCGAAACGTCTTTTTAGCTTAAAGATTAAACAGAATAATTGAATTTCGAAGCACTATAGCGCTATTTTTCAATTATAAGAACGTTGATAGAAAGCTAGTAGCGCTTGGGTTTGTCCAGAAGTTGGCTACACTGACCAAAAAATAATAATTATAAGAAAAATTGAAAGATCTAAATTCAGTATTAAATCCAGAAACCAGTTCTAGTTCTTGTTTTTTTATTTCTCTATTTAGATTATGTGGTTTACCTTTTTATTCCGTTTTTTTAAAACCCAGATTCTTTTTTACGTACTGGTAAACGTGATCAGTTGAACTTCCAAGGAAATACATTTTTGTTTCTCTTAATTTCGTAGAGAAGTAAAATTACGATGCTTTGTACTTTTGAAAGGGAAATAAATTCATTATTCATGGAGGTATGCAGAAGACTATTTTCAAATCTAACCCCAACTAATCTAACCCCAAAATTACCGAGATCTGTGTCTGAGAATGAAAATTACTAGTGCGAAACGGCCGAGACACATAAATATGGGATATTAACATATGTGTTCATATAAAAAATGTACCTGCATTTTGATTTTATCAGCCCAGGATATGTAAAAGGAACACATTATTTTGTATTCTGAAATTATGTATCATTTAGTCTTGAATAATGATTACAATGATAACTTATCATTTATTATTCATTTTTATGGTTTTCTGTTCAAATTCTAATTTTGTTAGCTCCAAAAGTTCCATGATTATGAAAGTGAAGACTCGGTTTTTTATAATATTGCAAATAAGTAATAAAGTTGTTAATGTTTTATATTATTATTATTATTATTTTCATTATTATTATTATTATTATAAAAATATGAGCTTGAAATAGTAGGCTAGATATGGAAGAAACGTTTTGTTTAGCTTTGGGTTTGATCCATTTATCGATTATTTTGAAATCAAAATTCTCATTCGATTGTTTCATGGGGAAAATACAGAACTGCAACCAACAGTCAAAAAGAATCCATTTTACCTATATATACGAGTAGTTAGTTACTCGTAGTTAACTATTAAACTGAGTTCAAATTACGGCTGCAATAATATTCAACAATTGAATTCCTCAGGTTGTTAAATTAGAAGCGAGAGTCCACAGAGTCAATAAGTTAATATCACATGAATTAACCAGTCTGACCAATAAAATTCACAGCTACAAAACAGAGATTGCATACAAGCTTGCATGGCATATTTCTGCTTGTAACGGAATTTCCGCACATTCCTATAACGGACGGAATACGGGTAACTCAGGCTAGACAGAATCCACGATAACGTGGAAAATTCTATACATATTACAACTTTGAGCACTGTGTGCTCGATAAATTCCATCGAAGATAACATAGAATTTTCGAGTTCAACCTATTGCACGTGCCCTGCATAACTCAGGCTTGGTAATTGCACTAACTAGTTGAGTTTTATAATTTATAGTTATTACAGGGATGATATTATATGGGCCGACATTGCTAAACTAAGTAGTTTTTTCAGTAACAGAGTTACTCTCATATTCTTATCATGGAGAATTCCAATATTCAAATTAGGAAAAACTTTTGCAATCTAGTTTTCAAACTGCAGTTTTCTTACACCTTTTTATGGACCAAATAGCGTAGACACTATATTTTTCAGCACGTTCAACGGTTCAACCCATAAAAGACAAGGGGCACCAACTCTCTCAATAATTCCTTCGTATATCAATAATTCCTATCATTTTTTTTTTTTTTGTAGATTACGTCTTGGAGACTCCAGTTAAGGAGTATAAGACAAGTCAGATCAACAATATTATACACTAGATACCATCATTACTTCAATTAGTTGAGGTGAGGCTTAATTTTGATGTGAAAGGAACTCTTGTACACTATAAAAAGCTTTATCAACTAAATATTTCTTCAATTGTTTTTTAAATATTTCTATATTTTCAAGACTCTTCAAAAACTGCGGTAGCTTGTTGTAGAATTTCCTACCAATATAACTAGGTTTTTGTTTGAATAAGCTACTATTGTGACTCACCAAGTGATAATCTCCTCGGCTTCTTGTATTATAATCATGTACATCAAGATTTTGGTTAATATCATTCGTTTTTACATATAAAGTAGCTTCATACAAATATAAGCAGGGTACAGTTAGGAGACCAAGTCTCTTGAACAACGGCCTACATGAATCTAATCTATTTACTCTTTCTATACACCTAACCGCTTTCTTTTGGATCTTAAACACCCTATCAAGATTTTGTTTTGATGAATTACCCCATACTAAGATAGCATACCTAATATGTGACAGTAAGAGCCCATGGTAAGCTGTAAAAAGTAACTTTTTGTCATTCAATCTAGCGAGCTGTCGCAGGACAAATACCCCAGATGAAATTTTACTACATATTTTCTCAATGTATGGAGTCCAGGTCAATCGTCTATCCAACGTAACTCCTAGAAATGCAATTTTTTCTTCCTGGTCTAATTGATTATCGTTTACAAAGACGTTTATAACCCTATCTTCATTTAAATTATGTTTGTTTTTGAATTGAAGGTATTGGCATTTTTTACTATTTATAGTTAATTTCAACTGATTTAAAAATTGGACAATGGACTGCACACCTATATGGGCACTTATTTCTAAATTATCTAGAATGGAATTGCTGAAAATGAGTGATGTATCATCAGCAAATAAGAGGGCTCTACCACTAATTAATTCTTTAGGTAAACGGTTGACATATAACAAAAAAAGCAATGGACCTAGTATTGACCCCTGAGGCACTCCAGCTTGCACCTCTAATTTATTAGATTTATTCTTTACTATACTATTACCAACTACTGTAGTTAGTTCTACACATTGTTTTCTCCCAATAAGATATGATTCAAACCATTTCAGTTCAACCCCATTTACACCTACATTTTGCAGTATTTCCAATAAAGTTCTATGATTAACACAATAAAATGCCTTTGACAGATCTAAGAAGATTGCAGTAGCTTTATCACCTGAATCTATTATATCTATTAGTTTTTCAACTAGAGAAACTATGGCTTTTTTTGTTGATCTCCCTTTCTGGAAGCCATGCTGTTCATCACAGATAAAGTTAGCTTCTTGAAGGTGCAGAAGTAACCTATTTAGAAATACTCTTTCAAAAATTTTACTTATTACATTTAAAATACTAATGGGCCTATAGTTTTCTACCTTTTCTCTATCACCACTTTTGAAGATTGGCAAGATCTTCCCCTCTTTTAAGTTATCTGGAAAAACACCTTGTTCTAATGAATGATTGATCAGATGAATCAAAGGGTCCAACAATTGATATTTACATTCTTTCAGAATTTTACTGGATACCCCATCCATTCCTACAGTTTTTTTATTATTTAAACTATCAATGATATTTGACAACTCGTCTTGGCATACTGGGTGGAATTTTAATTTGTTCTGAATCCCCTCAGTATTCCTCATGTTTGCATCACTAATACCTGTATTAAGAGATTTTTGAAGAGCCTTAGCAACCAGTTGATAATATCTGTTAAAGAAATTACAAATGTCTACACTATCATCAATATATTTGTTATTTTCGTTAATTATTCTGGGGACACTAGTATAAGCATCTACATGAGCTACTTGCCTATTTTTGTTTATTACATCCCACACTGCTGTGTTAAAGTACACACTATTATTCAAAATTTCAGCTGTTTTCTTACATTTCGCTCTTTTCACTTCTCTTGTATAATTTTTCTTTAGAGCTTTGTAATTATCTTCACTTAACATATTTCTAGATAGTTTGAATTCATCATATGCATCTTTAACCCTATTTCTTTCTGCAAGGATATCATCAGTTATCCACTCTTCAATCTTGTCTAATTTGTTCTTTACAGGGATTTTTTTAACTGGACAACTCATAGTAATATGAAACCTTAAAATATTAATGAAACTATCATATTTGTCATTTAAACTATTGCTATTGTAAACCCTACTCCAGTTTTCTTGTAGCAGATTCTGCTTCAAACAATCGATATTCCCCTGTTCACATTGTTGAATTTCTTTCATTACTCTACTCTTTTTAATTGATTTATGACCTTGCAACCCCACCTCTAAGATTTGATAGTCATGATCAGATAGTTCCGAGCCGCCTAATCTTGTTTTAGAGTAATCTATATTAGTAAGGATGTTATCAATTATTGTTTGTGATGTTCTTGTGACTCTGGTATATTCATGAACTTTTATTTCCAAGTTATTCATGCATATAATATCCTTTAAATCTTCTGTCATTTTTTTCTGTGTTGCAAAGTCTGTATTGAAATCTCCCGCTACAATAACGTTTGTAAAACGAGTAGTAGTAATCTCTAAAAGCCTATTGAATAGTTCACAAAAATTGTTCCATTCCCCATTTGGTGACCTGTAAATACCTAACACCGCTACTTCGAAATTATTGTCGATTTTTATTCTCAAACCAGTAACTTCTAAATCCATTTCCACAGCAAATTTCTCTACATATTCTAAATTAAATGTTTGCATATTCTTAGCATTTTTAGTGAAGATAGCTACTCCCCCACTTCGATGAGATGTCCTGCAATACGACGTTTTCAATGAATAGTTTGGAATATTAAGTTGTGACAATTCATCTTCTTTTAAAGCATGCTCTGTGAAAATAGCTATATCAGGAGCCTCTTCTTTAAAAAATACTTCGATTCAATCTATTTTGTTACGAATGTATTGAATATTCTGATGGAACACAGTGAGTACCGGTACTTCCCTATCATCCCTTATTACGTTATCGTTGCTTTTGCATATTGAAGTACATCTACTTAATCTCTTAGAACCTTGGGAGCCCATCAGATTGTTACAAGAGTTCCTTCCACTAATGCTATCCTGATTTCCTAATCGATTAACGTCCTTTAATACAATTGAAGATATGAATTTATCATCTGAAACTAGTTTCCCTTCCCGGTTTTGAGCCACTTTACTAAAAAAGGTTCGTTAGATGATTGTTTAGTAGAATTATTGACAGTAGATTGCAAACGACTTTCAATCAGCTCTGCCAGCCTATTACAAAATATTACTTTGCCAGATTGATTTAGATGTAGACCATGATTAGTGAAGTTTTGTTTCAGCCTTTCATTTAGAAAACAAATCCCCAACTGCTTAGAATTCTTATTTTTTAGGCTGTTGATTGTATTATGAATTGATTTATTTGTTGACTTAATGGCTTCATTTAGCTCTGGCCTATCAAACCTATACGGAATTGTACTTATTATTACATTAGTTTTTTGGCTGAGTGGCACAATCTCTTTAATTTTTTCATTTATTTCAGGAAGATGTTTTAGATTAGGTTCATTTATATTGTTTGAGCCACCCAGTACTATTAGAAAATCGTTTTTTCCAAAATCTTTAGTTTGTTCCTGTGCTGACTCTACGATAGCGTTTATAGGGGCACTTGGTTTGAAAAAGCTCTGAACTGCATACTTATTTTTTAATCTTTTATTTAGTAGGTCACTACAGTCTCGTCCATGACTGGATGTCAAGAGCAGTACTCTACCTTTCCTATCGTTATTTGCCCTTACTTTAGTAATCATGCTTGAATAGTTTTTCCCAAATTAATTCTGGAATAAGATGGGGTTTTATTCAGAAAAATAGTTATTTACCTATTGAATCGAAGCATGAAATTATTCAAAGTCATGCCCTATATTCTACTTTCGGAGTATAACTGGCTACCGTACTGACATTTTACAATAGCAGATCACTCAAACAAAAACACACGAGCTATAACCTTTTTTTATAGATTACGTCTTGAAGTCTTCAGTTAAGGAGTATACGACAAGTTAGATCAACAATCATACAATTTAGTTTGAAGTGTCTGACAATTGAATAAACTGACAAATATACATAAACAGAATTTATTAATTTCGAATTCCTTTAATTGCTATTACTTTATACTGAAGACTTCCGCAATGGCGGATATTGACAACAGCATTGAACGGCTGATGGGAATCGATGAATGCTACTGTACAAAAATATCAGTCACCACCGGGAATCGAACCATGGACCTCTCAATTGCCGGTTGAGCGCCCTTAACCACTAGACCATGGAGACCTTTCTTTTTTTTTCTTTCTTTTTTTTTTGTAGATTACGTCTTGGAGACTCCAGTTAAGGAGTATAAGACAAGTCAGATCAACAATATTATACCATACCATAATTACTTCAATTAGTTGAGGTGAGCTGTACAGCAGCATTCATTTTCAACTTGGCCATATCGGCTCGTATCTCACAAGTTAGTTTGAAGTGACTGACAATTGAAGTAATAGCAATTAAAGGAATTCGAAATTAATAAATTCTGTTTATGTATATTTGTCAGTTTATTCAATTGTCAGTCACTTCAAACTAACTTGTGAGATACGAGCCGATATGGCCAAGTTGAAAATGAATGCTGCTGTACTGAAAGGTCTCCATGGTCTAGTGGTTAAGGGCGCTCAACCGGCAATTGAGAGGTCCGTGGTTCGATTCCCGGTGGTGACTGATATTTTTGTACAGTAGCATTCATCGATTCCCATCAGCTGTTCAATGCTGTTGTCAATATCTGCCATTGCGGAAGTCTTCAGTATAAAGTAATAGCAATTAAAGGAATTCGAAATTAATAAATTCTGTTAATCATACAATCTTATACACTAGTTACCATACTAAGTTATATCAATTAGTTTAGGTGAGGCTTAATTTTAATGTGAAAAGAACTCTTGTACGCTATAAAACGCTTCATCAACTAATCATTTTTCAACTGTTTTTTTTTTAAATATTTCGATATTTTCAAGACTTTAAAAACTACGATAGCTTGTTGTAGAGTTTCCTATCAATATAACTAGGGTGTGCTCTGCACAGAAAAGGTAGTTGAATAGCTGAAGACATTAATCGCATTTCTTTCCACAATGTCAAAGGTCAAATGTAATTAATGGTTCTGTCAACTGACAGGCATTAGCAACCAAGAATAGGAAATGAGAATCTTAGCGGATGGAACTAAAGAGAAACTACGGTAAAGCTGTCTGAATACATTTTCCTTCCACTAAAAGCAATGAGAAACTTCAGCTGACATGGCACTTTTTGAAAGGTGTCATCCCTTCCAGGCGATGATGATTTTTGTTCACGCAATATTGCCGGCAAATGTCAGTCAAGTTCCTTGAGTCGGAAAGGCATTACTCTAATTAATTTCCTCACTTCCATTTTCTTGTCACCGAAAACAGAAGAAGTGATACTTCATTTTTCAATTTATATTATGAATGTCCTAGGTTTCGCTTACTGTCAACAATGTAAGTGTCAACATTCATCGTTTTTGTCAATGTTCATAGAGTTGAGGAACACTCAATTTTTCTTCTACTTTCCTTTCTTTTTTTTCTTTTAATTTTTTTAATTCTTCTTTTTCTTTTTTTCAATGTTCTACTGTTCCCATTTCCGTCGTTTCCAATGTTCATAGAGTTAAGAACATTAATTTAATTAATGAATAATAAGACGAAGTTGTCACAACCAAATTTATTAAAAATAGTGAGATACTAGTTTCGGTTGTTAATCCGAATACGAAAACTAAAGTACAGAGTAGCTTAATATATTCTAAACACGGAATTATGCTATTGGCTGAGGGATAGGCTGACCTTCATTGCCGGTTTCTGATTGGCTGAAGGCCATAACAAGTCACGCCCATTGCTGGGAAGAGCAACAAGGAAAAAATAAGAATCAAATCAAGAACTAAAAATCGTGAACATCTAGAAAGTAATCAGAAGAACTAAATTTGGCTAGACTTGAATTATTCTAACTAAGAAAATTGAAGCTCACTGAAATGCTGTCAAGGTCAACATAGAAAGACACGAAAGTGCCGTTATTAAAATGCATGCCAGAATTATGATGAAACCAAGTTACTTGTATGTTGTATTGACTTGGTTAAAATAAATTTGATCATTTAAACTAGTATTCTTTAAAGAACGGTTTCGATGTAGCTTTTCAGACCAAACCTACTTTAAAGAGTTTTTTTGGGAGTAATAAAGATAAAATTGATATCTGGGATAAAAGGGAAGTCTATAAATTGAATTTCAGTGATTGTGATGCCTGTTATGTGGGTCAGACTAGTAGAAGTTTCAAATATAGGATAAATAAACATATTAGAGATTGAAAATTTCAAAACGAGAACTTAGATTTGGCAGAGCACCTCATTAATAATGGACAGAAGCTCAAGGCTGAAGAAAATGTTGAATTTCTGCATTATTTGATTGGCAAAGGCAGACAATTGAACATTTTAGAAAATTTGGAGATAACTAGGTTGGTGAAAAACGATTCCAATATTAGTTTAAATGATCAAATTATTTTAACCAAGTCAATACAACTAACTTGGTTTCATCATAATTCTGGCCTACATTTTAATAACGGCATTTTAGTGTCTTTCTCGCTTGACCTTGACTGCATATCAGTGAGCTTCAATTTTCTACGACTCAATGACTCAATTCTAGTCTAATTTACTTGTGTATTGCTCTTCTGTATTCCTTTCTAGATTTTCACGGTTTTTAATTCTTGATTTGATTCTTATTTTTCCATGTTGCTCATCCCACCAGTGGGCGTGACTTGTTATGGCCTTCAGCCAATCACAAACCGTTAATGAAGGTCAGCCTATCCCTTAGCCAGTAGTACCATTCCGTAGATATCTACCAAATTATCACCTTCACCACTTCAAAGAAAATTAATTTAATTCTTATTATTTTTTATTTTACTATTCTTATCTTTTCATGATGCTCACATGATTGAAAAATTGAATTCCAGTGTCTCAATATTGGAAACTCTTCATGCGTACAGCAGTGCAATTTAGTATATACAATTGCAAATACAGTGCAATTTGTATTTACAAATTAGTAAATATTTCTCTTCGCCAAAAATAGAGAAACACCGCAAACAAGAAATTGAATCGAAACTACATCAAGAGAAGTGGTGAAAATTAGTTTTGAATACTTGGGATTTATAAAAGGAAATACTGTATTAATAGTTTTTTTAAATATATAAATCAATAATTAGCAGCCGTTTGTGAAACGCTGTCTAATTGATAAACATTTTTATTGAAGCATCCAACTTTATCTGCATATTATATTATGACACCTTGTGTGATACTTGGCTTCCTAGATAACATCTTATCTGACCATATCCAACTTATTAGTTGACCAATAATTAATAATTAAACTTCTATATCTCGCACACTGGCCCATAATACTTCTTTTTTTTAATCTCAAACTTTTGCATTACCTTCGCTTCAGAAAAAATCAATTAATGCGTGATAATAAAGAGAAATCAAACTTAGATGAATACTTTTTAGCCTATAGAAAAAGAAGTATATAATATTGAAGTTGAAATAGGAGTAAACCTTCATTTCTATGGTTAAGCCTAATTGATAGCAAGGGCACAGTTGAGGGAGAAAGACTGAGAAAGAGGGTAAGAGTGTCGGTGAGTTAGAGTGAGTGAGAGAATGCAAGGAGAGTGAATAGAGGAAGCATCTGTTGAAGTCAACCGGCCTCCTGAATTTTCGATGAGCACGTTCTATCTCTATTATACTCATAGAGCACAACTCTCACTCTTCCTTCTCTTTCTCACTTACTCATTCGATTATTCTCTATCTCTCTTTTCTCACTCTCTCACTCTGTCTCTCTCTCCCGCAATCTGTGCGTCTGACAGGAGCTGAAGTAGCAGAGCACAGATTGCTGAATAAGACAATCAGCAACCGCAGTTGTACATTCCAGAATGAGCGGACGAGGTCCCTATTGGCTCAATTTGCCCTTCTAATTGAACAGGAGAACATTCACCAAACAGATCAATAAGCTACTCTCCTATTGGGGGATAATCGGGACCAGAAGCGTAGCTTTAGTTGAAGATGGATTGCGGTTTATCCCCCACAACTACACAACACTGATTTCGATGTGCATCATCAGCAATTCTGCATAAACTACACTCATTGATGGAGGTAGCAATTTCATTGGATCTGAAAGGAATACGCTTGATTGTGAAATAGAAATTTGAAATTATTGTATAGGGTATTGTATTGTAATGAGATTGCAATGTGGCTAGAATTAGAACCCGGAACGAACTCATTTTCCCCCTTTTTTTCGGAGGATGAAGCCCTCATTGGTCTGAGACCTGTGCGTGGGTAATGAATTGGATAATAGTGATAGATGAGTTGGAAGTACAGTTCTAGGTGGGTTCCGAACCCAAAATTCCCACAATTCCAATCACCAACAAATTGAATAAATACACTTTATCTCCATTATTCTATCATCATCAACTACATTTGAATTCGTTGAGAAAATAACTACTAAATGTTTTTCCTGATATCACTTACTTATGAAACTTGTTTACTGTCCTAATTGATTTAGGCTTTTTTTTCGTTTTCGGAGGATGAAGCTCACATAGGTCTGAGACTTGTGCGTGGGTAATAAGTTGGATGATGGTGAATGATGCATTGGACCTGCAGTTTTAGGTGGTTTCCGAATCACCGGAAAGTTATTTTACAACAGAGAATTTTTTTTTGCTGGCCAATCTAATCGGTCACCCTTACAAAGAGTGCCCAAGAGAACGCAGCTTATCTCTATCTGATTGAACAGACTCCCGGTTTCCCAGTAAATTATTCAATATCGGCCCTAATAAGGGCTTCTTTCACATATACCCATCAGTCAGCAAACCGGTGTCGTTTGTCCGGTATGATTACATTAGATAGATGAATCGATATAGATAGCGTCCAATGACCTCCTCTCAAAGGGGTATAAGGACTTGTAGTCCAGTCAAGGAATGAGGTGTAGAGTGCGTGAGCAGGTAACTAAGCGATTCCTTCAAGAACTTGTTCAGGGGGCTTAGGGTGTTAACATACCAAAAGTCCTGACTCCTAGGTGGAGAGCGGGTTAGTGGTGGGGGGGGGGGGGGGAAGGTACGAATTTTGGGTTTTTCGCTTATATCTCGAAAACGGTGCATCGGAGGGAAATATTTTTAAATAATAAAATAAAGTTCTTAAAATTATCTAAGACTTCTATATCATATGTTTTTATCTAATTCCCAACCGTTTTCGAGCTATACCCTCGGAAAAAGTTGAAATTTACAAAAAAAATCAATTTACCTCAAAATATTCATAAAAACTGCATCATATTGTCTAAACCTATTCATAAACGAAAAGTATGCATAGAAAAGAAGTTGTAGATATCTAAATTCCCTTTTAGAATAGATATACATATGCTGATTAATGTCCAACCCGCCTAAAGTTACAGCTATTTTAAAACTTTTATAGCATTTTGCAATTTTCAGAAAATTGTTTTGTATATCATATTCTTAACCCACAACCTTTGTTCATTCATCTAATAACATATATATGGCCACTTATAAGCAAGTTATTAAATAAAGTAGAAAAAATAATGATGATAATAAATTTCACACTTTATTCTACAGATAGTTTCATTACACCAATACAATAATTGTAAACCCCATTGTTCTCAATGTATTCCTAATGTTGTACTCTCTACTTTAAAAGTAATCATATTTTCATCCTCTTTGAACTTGAGGGCCTAGGCGATGGTTGTTCTTCCATTGCATCTTATTCCTCAGTAGTGGGTGGCTCTTGCTGAATGGGCTCTACGTCGTCTTCATCGTCCTCATCATCAACAGGCAGGCTGCAGAACAGGTGAGCATCGCTTTTCAGCAGCCACATTTTCCAATTACACAATCCTTGGTGCAGCAGCAAAATATAGTTTTCAATAGAACCTCTGGTGCTGGTAGATTTTCCATTGTAATTGCCACCAGGGCAATTATCAATTGTCTCCTACATGTTTCCACCCCCAATCTTAAGGGGGCAGCTCATTACCAAGCCACTGCTGCACTTGGTGGTAGGTACGCCAAGAGTGCTGTTTAGCTGCATTCTCTGTTGGAGGTAGGGAGCTGATTTCAGGCTTCATATTTGCCACTGACCTCGTAAATGATTGGAAGCAGTACTGGTTAAGGGAGGTTTGTTTTTTTGGTGCCTTATACCACTTCAGAAAGCACATCTCCCCAGCCTTTTCAACCTGGTCATAAGTAGAGGAGGGGTTAGAAAATGTCATTGCTGCTTGCTGGATGATTTCTGACTTCAAGTACAATTTAAAGAAGCCCAACTTGCTTCTCCTGAAAGTAGCAGAAGTTGTGTCACATCCGGTAAATGAATGAAGGAACAGGATGTGTTCAAATCCATGGTGCTGCATCTCTTGGGTGGACAGTACCATTGTTTTGGTTTTCCCTCATCTGGGTTTCAGCATCAAGATGGGTCACAGGAGTGGAAGCAATCAACAGGACAGCAAGGTCTACATCCTCACCAACGACAGCCACAAAGTTGTGAGTGGCTTGTTCAACAGCAGTCTTCATGATTAGGAGATCAGTGTCATCATGAAGCGCCTGAAGAGTATGTATCCCTTTCTCCTGCAGCTTTGTCTCCAGTAAGGAGATGAAGTTAGTTTTTTTTTATAGGATTTGATTTGTCTTCCTGTTTAATAGGTATTTGTGTGTCCCATGACAAATTGATGTTCCTTTTTAGTCTATAACGACGCATTTGTTCTTGTGATTTAGTGCTATTGGCTGTGTCTGCGTACCCTGAAACACCACAATGTGAGTAGTCCCAGGATAATGGTGGTCGATGTAGGTGCTATAACTATTACAAATAGATGCAACAAATGCATCTTTTGGCCAAATAACTCTGTGGAGTAGGAATCCTCCATTGACTACAATGTTTATTTGAGGCAGAAGAATATATTTCTTGGTTGGCTCAAACAAGTTGTACAGCACTGATTTGTTTGTCTTTTTAATGCCACTTTCATTGAACAGTGCTAAGGGAAATGGGGCCAACTCATACTCCAAATTTTTCATCAAATTCTCATCTGATCGTTTGCTTATACATATCTGCTGAAAGAGCAATGTTGGGTCAACTACTACCCTTTCATCATGAACTGTTATTGACGAGTTGACAGAAGATATTGGCAATGCCCGATCCTTGTGTGATAACTTTACGTCTGCAAATGTCAAGTCAACTATTGAATTCATAGCCCTTTTACCAACTCAAACAGCATCATAGCATGTTATTGTGGCATCTCCGACAACTCCATTCGAAATTGACATGATTTGAAAGGTTTCTGGGAAGGGAGGATGAGAATCAAACCACTGATTGAGTTTGACAATGTCTTCTGCCTCTTTCCTCATGCGAGCCTGTCCAATGTCCTTGTGTTGTTCACTTGAAGTGAATATGACTCCAGAAAACTCTTCAAGCAAAATGCATATCTCATGAGTTGCACTCATACCAACTAACCATTTGCTAAGTATGTTGTGCAAAACACCTCTGCCTCCAGTTATGCCTCCTCGGCTTTTGAATGATTGCATCAACGTGGTTTCAATTGTCATAGAGGGTGTGGCCTTGGATGTACAAAACACTCAGCACATCAAAACACTGTCATGAGTCATGAGGGTGGGAACTCAATCACAACACCGCCACGCTGCGATCGCATCAACATTGGTCTACATGGCAATTGTCACTCACATATTCGTATTCTTGCATTCCCACAAACCTTGTTTTTATTGAAAAATTACTTGGTTTTAATTTTTTTATATTACGCTTAGGACCAATTCAGATAATTGGCGATTCGGTTAATCGGCGTTCTATTGTATATGGCTCTTTTAATGTTGATTTCAAGTATTAAATTGAATTGACTAACAAATTGCTGATATTTTTATCTGTAATTTAAAAAAAATACACTATTATCACGTTATTATGTGTTCCCACCAAAAAAAAAACATATATTTAACTTTGAACAACCTTGGAAAACCCAAAGTCTCGTGTAACTGAGGCTCGGATAATCGATATTAATTGTACTGTATATAATATATATTCTAAAAGGGAATTTAAATATCCACAACTTCTTTCCTATGCATACTTTTCGTTTATGAATAGGTTTAGACAATATGATGCAGTTTTTATGAATATTTTGAGGTAAATTGATTTTTTTTTGTAAATTTCAACTTTTTCCGAGGGTATAGCTCGAAAACGGTTGGGAATTAGAAAAAAACATATGATATAAAAGTTTTAGATACTTTTAAGAACTTTATTTTATTATTTAAAAATATTTCCCTCCGATGCACCGTTTTCGAGATATAAGCGAAAAACCCAAAATTCGTACCTTCCCCCCCCCTCCACTACCCCACTCACCACCTAGGAGTCAGGACTTTTGGTATGTTAACACCCTAAGCCCCCTGAACAAGTTCCTGAAGGAATCGCTTAGTTACCTGCTCACGCACTCTACACCTCCTTTTGGGTCATTTATTGACTAGACTATTGTCAAATAGTTGAAACTTATTTTTAAGTTATCCTAAAATCTAAATTACACTGAGTAATTAATGAGCAATTCTATGTTTATACATTTTACAGCTCAGGAATAAACATCACGATTATAATAGCTGAAGTATTCCTGAACTGTATAAAAACAATAACGACTTCAGCTTACTTTTAATTTTTCCGGTGGCATTCCACTTATTGATGCAACGCATTAAACAGATGCAAACCAGAACTTGTTACCCCTCTTGCTTATAAAGTCGTGCGAGCGCTTCATCTCTGAGTCCATGTCGATGCCTAGTCTCATAATTATGTAACATATATCCTTTTTTAAATTTTGCCTCATTCTTTTTCACCTAGTAAACTGTTTCCAAAATATATAAACTAGACAAAGGGAGAATTTTTAATTATTTAAAATATGGTCTGCAGCTTGTCCCTCCCACCATCACGCGTATTGCCCATCCTTGTAATTTGAAAATTTGGCTGATATCAGTCGAATTACCCCAAAATGCTATTCCGTAAGTTATGAGGGAGTGGAATAGAGCGTAGTAGATTTCTTTTAAAACTGGAAGTTCTAACAAATGCTTCTTACTTCTAAGAACATAAACAGCGGAATTTAGTTTCTTTTTCAAATATTCTATTTGAGGTTTCCTGGAAAGTTTACTATTATCACCCCCAAAATTTTAACTTCCTGTACACTTATGATTGTATCATATAATTTCAAAAATCAGGTAATTACGAAGCGCTATATATGACTCAATGTCCCTACAGTTGGGTAACAATACTGTTGAGTTCATGGGGCCTCACCTATAACTGGTAAATGTTAACACGGTGGCATTTGATTGGTCTATTGAAATTTTTACCGGTTGCTTCTGATTGGTCTATTCAAATTCATAGACGTTAAACATTTTGAATAGACGAATGAGATGCAACCGGTAAAATTCTCGGTTACCGGTAAGGTACCCACCCATAAACTCAACCATTGGTTGAGTTCAATGAACACTTACTCTTCACCGGTAAATAGAATTTTACCTAAAATTAAGGCGTTTGATTGGTGTATTGAAATGAGCTCATTGTCTCCACTCACTCATTGATAATCAAGTATCACACTAATCACCCCCAGATTGGATCTAAGAGATAAGCTCTGTGGCGTTTTGTTATTTCGTAGCTAGTGCAAATCCTGTCTATGTCAAGACACAAGAGCAGAAAGGAAGGAACTTCGGTTATTAACCTGTGAAAGTTTGTCTTCTGGCTGCAAACTCAGAGGATAGAAGGTGCAGGTAATTCAATTATGATCAACTAAATAACAAAGGTAGGAAGTTTAGTCCTGTGAGGAAGATTGCATGTGGTGGAGAGGATCGATGAAGGAGGAGAAGGTAGCAGAGAAGGTGATAAAAGTGGTGAGGAAGGAGGATGTGAATGAGGTGGATGAGGAATAGGAGGAGGAGGACTGTTGTGAAGGGGAGGAGATGTTGAAGGAGGTTGTGAAGAAAGAAGAAGGAGGTGGTTGTGGTGGAGGAAGTGGATGAGGTGGATGAAGAGGATGAGGAGGAGTAAGAGGATGAGGAGGAGTAAGAGGATGAGAAGGAGTAAGAGGGAGAGGAGATGGTGATGGTAGAAGAGCTTCACTGTTCTTAACAATATTGTGTAAATTCGAGCCTCATTCAAGATTATGTCAGCATTCAGTTTAATCTCTTTTGTGTTGCTGCCTCGCCGTTGAAAAGACTACATCCTGACGGCTTTAACAAGGCTAGATAACACTATTTTATGGTTCTGCTGCTGTATTCCAAAGTAAGGGAGAATTTTCTAAAGATTTGATAAAAGTTGGGTAATGATGGAAGGAAGGTTGGTTTGTTTAGCTTGCTGACACAATATTATTATATTCTAACTTAACTTGAGGCTACCTTAAATGAAGGAGGACTTGAAAAGTCTTGAGAAGGGCTTTTCAAGTCCCATCTTGAGTTGAGGACGCCTTAAATCGGCTCATGAACACGGACTTAGGCTAAGTTAACATGCGCGTTTGTAACTTTTATTATATTCATAATATAGTAATTCATATAATATATGGTATTCACTTTAATTGGTATTGATAGACTAAATTCATATTTGTATCTGTAATGTTTTCCATGACGAAATACTTAATGAACAATCTGATATCAGAACTGACACTGTTTTTCTATTCAGTGAAAATCATATATTAAATAGATACAGTGTCAGTTTTAATATTAGATTGTTCATATTCTTATTTTATTCTGTAACTAGTACAATCTCAGTCACCAAAAACTGAAATTTATTATTGTTCAAAAATAATAAACGAGGACACCATTCGTGTAACATTACACAGGAAATACTTACAGTCTATTCAGGCTGAAAATATCTACCAAATTGAATTTTATCCTTGCTTTTTCCTTTCATCATAGATTATCTCTACGTTCATGTCAAAACTAAAAAAACATGCACAAATTCAAAACTAACAGCAAACCAACTTTTACAGACACCTTCATCCAACCTTCCACTGACATAAAATAGCTGCTTTTAATTCTATGATGCAAAGACTCTTTATTATTGAATGTTCCACTATCACAAGCTGACCACCACGAAGAAATTAATACAATTAAAACTTTAGCAGAAAAAGTTGGATAAAGCACAAATATGATAGACAGAATTCTAAATAAAATAAAAATACAAAACCTCCAAACGAAAACAAATTTGTCACACTCACATTCTTAACATAAATCTGTGATGTTTTCCATGACGGAATACTTTATGAACAATCTAACATCAAAACTGACACTGAGTTTCAATTTAATATATTGTCTTTACTCACTTATATTGGAGATACTGGAGGGATGCATTGTGTAAGCCAGGCTGACTTTAGAAGTGAAATACATCTCTCTAGTATCTCCAGTAAAAGTGAGTGAAAAGATATATTTAATTGAAATATTAGATTGTTTTGATATTAGATTGTTCAACATAAATCACACAAAATAGGACACATCTTCAAGAAATACGGACTCAACTTATCATTCAGAACAGCAAGCAACCTGAAACACACCATCTCGAACAAAAGACAAAATCTCACCTAGAAGACAATACAATAAACCAGGAATACGTCATGTAAATTCGGTTTGTACTGAATCAACTACATACTTTTTTATTAAAACTGTCTATTTTGTTAACATTTATTTCTATTTTTGTATTGTTTACAGGATGATGAGGAGCCGTGTGCTAGCAACAACGCCGTTTGCCAGTCGAATGCGTGCCGTGATGCGGCTGAGCGGGTGAACGCGGCTCTGAAGTGGTCGGCTGACCCCTGCAAGGACTTCTACCAGTTTGCGTGTGGTGGCTGGGGCAGGCATCAGGCACTCACCGCTCTACAGCAACGTGTCGACAACGATCTGCGTCGTGAGTATTGATGCTCTTATGATTTAACTTAGTATTATTATTGATTCATCACGAGCCGAGAGGAGAATAATAATCTATATTTTCACTAAGACAACATGCAGAGCAGTTTAATTTAATTAGAAAATTCAAATATTTATTTCTCATTTGAAACCTGGATAAAATGTTTTCCCAAAAATGAGAGATAAATTAGTTTGTACAGTATCAACTGCCTTGAAGATGGGTTTTAACAATTCGAAAACGTTCGGCCTACAGAGCAAGTAAAAATACTACTTATTCTTAATAAAAATTTGACTGCAAGTCGTTGAATTCACTTAAAAAGTTGATGATAAATTCTGTTTCTGAGAGAGAAATATTTGAATTTCTTATTTCAAAAAGTTCTGCATTTCGTGTTAGTGAGAATATCTACTATTGAGTATGTAAACTCATTTCACTTTTAATTCTCCATGAACATTGATTATCTACTTTTGTTGACACATGACATAAGCATAGTAGATATATTTTCACTTAGAAAATACGCAGAACAGTTTAAAATAAATAGTAAATTTGAATTTATCTTTGGTACTCGATGTTTTCGGTCCGGATGCCCATCCTCAGTGCCTGATTGATCTTACAGTTCTTCTATCGGCCATCTATCATTCAAGCAGTGGTTGGTAGAAAGTGGTTGAATAATTTGGTTGAGGTTTTAGCACGAGTAAATGGTTTAACAGAATGTGAGATTTGAAATTGAGATTGATTGTTCCACAAAATAATTTTTTGTAATAATATTTTTTTTGAGGATGAAGCCCATATAGGTCTGAGACCTGTAGGTAGGTAATGAGTTGGATGATGATGATTGATGAGCTGGGCCTACAGTTTTAGGTGGGTTCCGAACCGCCGGGAAGTGGCTTTACAGCAGAGAACAGTGTCTTTTGCTGGCCAATCTAATCGGTCACTCTTACAATAAGTGCCCAGTAGAATGAAGCTTATCTCTATCTGATTGAACAGATTCCTGCTACGGCTCATGGCTATCACTTCACTTATCTAATTCTGAATAGAAAATGATGAATACTAATCTTGGTAATCAAAAAACACCCAATCTTCATGAAATCAAGTCTCACAGAAAAACTAAAAAATATAATAAGTATGGAATTGTTTATAAAAGGTTACAAATATAAAATTTCAATCTTATTTATCATTCTTAGTAATGGCGAAGGTGATATTGTGGAAGGTATCCATAATGAATAATAAGACGAAATTTTCACAACCACATTTATTAAAACTTAGAGAAACTGGTTTCGGTTGTTACACCATTATCAATCTCAATCAAATCTCAGTTTGATTGAGATTGATAATGGTGTAACAACCGAAACTAGTTTTAATAAACTAGTTTCTCGAAGTTTTAATAAATGTGGTTGTGACAATTTCGTCTTATTATTCATTCTTATTTATCAAATTATGAGTACTATTTAAAGTATTTTTGTCATTAACACTCACAAGAAAAATGAATTATGCCCATTTTGGGGTGAAGATATTTTGTGGTTACATTCATCCATATCCGATATCATTTTTTCCAAGATAATTTTCCCCCTATTAATGGATTGCATCCATTAGGCCATCTAATGAACAGATTTCACTCTAGAAAACACCAAATAAAATTTATAAGAGTGATTTCTAGCTTGTTGTCTACACAAATCCCTGTTTCCACAGTTTAGAAATATACAATCGATATAACTTAATATAAAATCGATCAAGTACGTTGAGAAAAAGCTTCCAGTCTGACATAAATCCTTTCAGACTGGATCCGGTGAGCATTCATGCATTAAAAGCTTGGAGAACTGCTGTACTGCGCTACTGTAGCGATTTCTAAAAATACCTCAAAGTAATGATTCAAGCAGAAACAGACTAGCAGTATTGATCTCCCCGGCTCTGTTGTTCAGCCTTATATTATCCTTTATGTCAACTAGATCAATGTTTAAAGCTTCGACGGTTTCAAATATCGAACAGTGGATGATGGTTGTTTGGATTTCTCCTTTCAAACAGTGATTAAAATTGCCTCTCAGATCCACTTTTGTTCCAACTTGAAAACTGAAAAGCAGAATTCTCCTCTTAAAAATGAGTTCATTTCTGAAAAGAGGATGAAATTAGTAAAGAATTTTGTTGTAGATTACGTCTTGGAGACTCCAGTTAAGGAGTATAAAACAAGTCAGATCAACAATTATACACTAGATACCATAATTACTATATCAATTAGTTGAGGTGAGGCTTAATTTTGATGTGAATGGAACTCTTGTACACTATAAAAAGCTTTATCAACTAAATATTTTTCCAATTGTTTTTTAAATATTTCTATATTTTCAAGACTCTTCAAAAACTGCGGTAGCTTGTTGAAGAGTTTCCTACCAATATATAACTAGGTTTGATAACTATTATCATTCATCTGATTTGAAACACCTATTTGAATTCAACTTATAGTAATTTTGTAATATCACACTGGGTGGTAGCCGAAAGACAAGAGATGAAAAAGGAATTGTGATTTGATAGCTATAAGCTTCACCCATGAAATTAGGCGGCTCAAAGAAATTGCGCTTTAGCAGAAAAAAACAACTGATGACTGCGGTGACTAACTATATAACGGCTAGCGTCTGACTTGTAGACTAGGCAACACGGTACGACGAGTAGTGTTGTGAATTTGTGCATTCAGGTTTCTATCAGCTGCTGGCATGGACCCATATCTGACAACACCGCTATTTTTTAGTACCGGTACCACCTTATTAGGTGTCATGAACTACAGAAGATATGATGAAACTTTAAAAAACACTTTTAAGTGGAAATTGTGTCTTTGTTGTTAATAGCATCGTCAGACGACCCACAACACACTGATTCAAGGCAAAATCGAGCTTTATATTATAACACACAAAATATAATAATAGAATAAAAAATCAAGGCTCTTAAACCCTCGAGCCTTTTTCGTAACAAACTTCAAATCACACGTACAATTTACAAGTGGAAACTTATCTGTGATATTTTCCATGACGAAAAACTTGATGTACAATCTAATATCAAAACTGACAATGTATTTGTATTACCTAATGGAGTTATTTTATTTCTAAAAATGTAGTGCCAGTTTAGATATTAGATTGAAAACTTAAATAATATAATACAGCATCTGTAACAACACAAAATGTATTAGTTTGTACTCTGTTATGAAACAGACATCTGGAAACGGAGTTATTATTCAGCAACGGAGGTTTGCTGAAAGTTGTAAAGTTCGACTTTTGGATGAAGAATCGAAAAGTTTCAAAATGTATTCTGAAACTGACTTCAATTGGGCATTCTGTACACTTTAATGATGGTTGAAGTGATGTTGGAGGTCCTAAACTCTATCACCAGACCTAAGTCTGCCACGTCATACGAGATTATCATTATCATATTTCAATTACAGTCAAAAAAGCAGCGAGTGTTAATAGGCTCTAACTTCCTCTCATGTAGAAGTTCTAATGAGAATTTTGTTGGTCGTTGAACAAGATTCACCCCCTTCACGTAGGAGCGTAATTTGGAAGAGCCATAGCGATACGCGTTGGGAAGAGAATTCTGGCCTGAATCCAATGTTTGAGTGGCATCAAAGGGGTTTGAGAGAAAAAATGAAATTAGAGCTTCAAATTATGCCAGTCTTGCTCTCCATTACACCATGCTTCTGCTTATTATGTTTTTGAAACCCCTTGAGGATCAATGCTCATCCACTGGAATCAACTTTTGAATAGAAATAAGCTACGAAACTCCTGGGCGCTCTTTGTAAGGGTGACTGATTGGATTGGCCAGCAAAAAAGACTGCTGTAAAATCACTTCCCGGTGGTTCGGAACACACCTAAAACTGTAGGACCAACTCATCAATCACCATAATCCAATTCATTACCCACACACAAGTCTCAGACCTATGTGGGCTTCGTTCTCAGAAAAAAAGTAGATTGTTTTCTACTCGCTGTAGATTATTTTGGAGATCGGACTCCCTAAGCTTTTTATAATACATTTAAAAAAATAGTTTTCATTGATGTGTTCAATGAATTTTACGGGTAGGTCGAAAAAACATGGATGAACTCTATAATTATGCATGAATTAATTAATTATAATAATTATTACAAAACATTCTTTTCAAATTTCTTGCAGATGATTAAAAATTACTCATTCATTTATTAATAGCGGTTAACCCGTGCGTTGCACCGGGATATTAGTTGTAATAGCGGTACCCAGCGAATTCCCAAGAGACCAATTCAAACCGCATCTTCCAACCAACATTTCAACATCAATACCAACCTACGCATTCTATACACAAATTCTAAAGGACACGAACTCAATAACTTTGAACAATTTGAAATATAGAAACAAATCACACACAATAAACAAAACATCATCAATGGAGAACTACATTTTAAATCACACAAACTTATCCAACGCATTTCACAAAAGCCACAAAAAAACGACATGACAATCTAGGACGGCTTTGAAAATGATTCTCCATGATTCGAAAACGTTTGGCCTGACGTGAGTAGAAATAACATTTATTCTCTTATTAAAATTGACTACAAGTAGTTGGATTTGCCATGCAGTTGATATTAAAATAGTTGAAGGGCATTGACCTCGACAAAATGTGGTAAAATTCGTCGAGGTCCGACTACACTACCGGTCGACAGCGCAGAATATCTTTTGTCTATCTCTATCAAAAACGCAGCTTTATAACGATACTTTTTGAATTCTGATACTGAAAATAGTTGAAGGGCATTGGCCTGAGGAAAATGTGTTCAAATTGGTCGAGATCCGACTACACAACTGGCAGAAAACACCAAATATATTCTGTCTATCTCTATCAAAAACGCGGCCTTATAACGGTAATTTTTGAACTCTGAGCCAAAAATAGTTAAAGGGAATTAACCTCGACGAAATGTGATCGAATTGTTTGAGGTCCGACTATACAACCGGCCGAAAACGCCGAATATCTTCTGTCTCTCTCTATAAAAAACGCGGCTTTATAAAGGTACTTTTTAAATTCCTATGATAAAAATAGTTGGAGGGCATTGACCTCGACAAAATGTGATCGAATTCGTCGAGGTCCGACTACATTATCGGCCGAAAACGCCGAACATCTTCTGTCTCTCTCTATCGAAATCGCGGCTATATAACGGTACTTTTTTAACTCTGAAGCTGAAATAGTTGAAGGGCATTGACCTCAACAAAATTTATTCGAATTCGTTGAGGTCCAACTACACTACTGGCCGAAAACGCCGAATATCTTCCTTCTCTCTATATCAAAAACGCGGATTTATAAAGGTACTTTTTGAATTCTGATGCTAAAAATAGTGAAGGTAATTGACCTCGATAAAATGTTTTCGAAATCGTCGAGGTCCGACTACATAACCGGCCGAAAACGCCGAATATCTTCTGTCTCCCTCTATTGAAAACGCGGCTTTATAACAGTACTTTTTGAAGTCTGATGCAGATCGTTATTTATTCATCTATTCATTACAAAACACAATCAAATAAAGATACAACAGGCACAGCCCACTACTGCTTTCTTTACAAATTTCCATTTAAAAAATCTAAATTTTAGGTTATAAGCAAGTTCAACTGCAAATTTCACTTTGATGTATAATTCCTGATTCTTTCCAAAACATGAATATTAATTTAGATGTTCACTTTAAAAATGAAGCACTGAAACTGTCCAAAGAAAACGAATATAATTTTTAATTTTGTTCGAGATTTTAGAGCCGAAAATGTAGAAGTTGAGTTAATATTTTTACTTTATGCAACGCAGATCGTTATGTAACATGAAATCGAGGAATGTAACATGTAACACCTTGATCAAATTCAGATTTTGAGCAACTTTATTTCGGAATCTAGAACCAGATTTCCTGCACATTATTTATCCAAGTTTTTCATCTATTACGGTTGATGAGTTTGAAGACTTGTGCGTGGGTTATTTGGTGAATGTTGAGAAACATCAATCGCTGAATGAGATTCAAACCCAAGGACGCAGGAAACGAAGCCAGCCAGAGTCTTATCTGATAATAAACAGGCGCTACCGGAGCCATACAATTGAAACAATAATTTGACAAAACTCTCAACCGCTCTTCCCTCACTACTTCTGGAACCCCAAATTTCATTTCTTGGCATCCACAGGCCTGCACTAGCTGTTGAAAGCTTCAAGCCAGCTTTATAGGGCGTGAAATATTTCGTCCACTTTATGGAGGTTGGCGGTTTGCCAACAGATTCACTCAACCATTATAACAGGCCAAAAATCGGACTGCGGTGCCATGCGGCATTAGACATGTGGCATGCCGCTTGAGACATGCGGCATGAGGCTTAAACATGTGGCATGCGGCTTGCTACTGATAAAGAGTGGCCGCAATGCTACTGGATTGGTGCGTTTAAAACTTTCGATACGGCACTAGAGCGTTATTCACTTTTGGCTACCCTTGTTTTTGTATATGATTGAAACATGAATATTAAATGGGTTTTTTTTTGTAGAAGAGGACCGCCACTCCAGAAAACAAGAATGAAATTGATATGTAGATAAATTCTAAATTAATAAAAATATTGTTCACTATTCATTCGTTTTTGCTGATGCTTGTTTTTTTTTGTTAATTTATGTGGAAGTGTTATCAACAAAAATAGTTATTATTTTGAGATTCCCATTGCAAATGTTTCAAATTGGGTCATGGGTATTTACGATGAACTTTGAAATACTACCTGATTTGAATTCTTCTTTTTTCACAACCAACTAACTTTTTTTGGAGGATTAAGAGGTTTACTAAGACCTGTGCCTCGGTATTGAGTTGGATGATGGTGATTGATGAGTTGGTCCTAGTTTTAGCTGGGCTTCGAACCACCGGAAAGTGATTTTACAGCCGAGAACAGAGTCATTTTTCTGGTCAATCTAATCGGTTACCCTTACAAAGAGGATCTAGGACTTAGTAGGTCATCTTATCCGAATGAACAGGTACCTGCTACGGGTCGCGGCTATCACTTCCTACTTCCTCCTATACGCAAAAGAAACTGGTCCAAGTTACAGTTTACTCAAGTAGAAGTAGAAGAAGTATAATTAAGCAGAAGTTGATTACATGTTTCAAGTCAATAAAATATTTAATTGATAAAGCTTTTTATAGTGTAAAAGAGTTCCTTTCATATCAAAATTAGGCCTCACCTCAACTAACGTATATAGTGATTTTGGTAACTAGTGTGTAAGATAGTATGATTGTTAATCTGACTTGTCTTATATTCTTCAACTGGAGTCTCCAAGACAAAAAAATCTACAAAAAAATAATAAATAAACAAGTATCACAATATCATATGACCTTTAAATAAACTAGAATGTGGAACACTTTTCCAGCCGACTTCTGTCCTGTGTAACTCAGATTCATGTCAATTATTGTTCTGATTTAATAAATAGCGGTACCAGCTGTCAGCTCATCAAATTCTTTCCGATTCCCTGGAGCTGCCTTGATTCAGTTATCCAGCATCCAGCAATAAATCATATTGTTTGGCTTGGATGACACTTTTTCAATACATAGGTTCTTGCAATTACAGTAATGACGTCCTGTATTACCGGTACATAGTTGGTACATGGTTTTTAGTACTTCATGCATACAGATGATTATAAATAAGGAACGTTTCTGTTTAATGTTCAATTTTAACAGTTCAATGATTCACTGCTGTTATTCATGGCCTTTTCGCAGGCTACACATTATTTAAAATAGGCACCGTATCAATTTGTATTTTTCTGTGATATGTTTTTCATGACGAAATACTTTTGATGAACAAATTTACTATCAAGACTGACACAGTATTTCTATTTAAATTATGATTTTTACTAACTTATACAATATGGATGCATTTCGCTTCTTAAGAGAAGCTTCCTCAGCCTGCCTGGGTAGCTTCAGAAGCAGAATGCATTCCTGCAGTATAAGTGATTGAAAATTTAATTGAAATAAAAATAAAGTGTCAGTTTTTATATTAAATTGCATTTCATGTCTATTTCCTGCTTTAATTTGTTTTAATGACAAATAAAAAGTGGTCATGACAGTTGGAGCAGCTTTCTATTGATATAACAGTTTGCTATTAGTGAGATATGTTTGTGATTAGTTTGCTTTCATAGTGGGTTATGCTCGAGGTTCATCATAAATGAAACACATGTTATGGAATAGCAGTATTCACGCTGCACACAATATTTGACACACACGATTTCTCAGTATGAGTTTGATTTATAGATTATGCTTATCACCGGGTATTTGATGCCAAAATATTTTTTTTTAAGAAATTTTTAATTTATGTTCGACGTAGAACTTATAGATATCCAGAAACAATCTAATAATATAAAAACTGACACTGTATTTCTATTTAATATATAATTTTCACTCACTTATACTGGAAGAATGCATTTCACTTCTAAAGAGAAGCTTCATCAGCCTGCCGCCAGGAGTCATGTTTCTTTGAGGTTAAGATATCGTCATGGAAAACATCACAGACATTCGAAAACATAAAGTCTACTTATCCTTCTTGAACTTGTTTAATTGTAAAACAAGAACAATGGGAAAGATTAATCATGTGATAAATAATATTTATTTTTGGAAATTCTTTAGAAGCTAGGTTTGTCTTCAGAAATTTTCATCATAATCTCTGATTAACAGATAAATATGGACAGTCTTTTTCTAGCCGGGATAAATTCTAGCCGAAAATGAATCGTCACGATTCGAAAACGTTTCAGCCTACGTGAGTAAATATTAATTTATTCTCTATTAAAATTGACTGCAAGACTACAAGTCGTTAAGTTGATAAAAAGTTGATATTAGCAACGTTATGGGTCAAGAAATTCAAGAACGGAATAAATTATTGTGACTATATTCTATTTTTTATGTTTTCCTTTAATAATAACGAATGTTATTATTATGTTTTTATTAAAGAAAACGAATAATGATAAATATACGAAGAATAGAAATATTCATGCTTTTCATGATTTTTCTATCCTCTTTTGTTTAATCACCAAAATTGTTGTTGTTTTTAGATTTGCTGAGCGAAG